>OX442353.1:15061598-15271274 GCA_949357725.1 Hyperoplus immaculatus | reverse complement strand
ATGCACATTTGGGAATATCTAACTAATTGTGCGTACATTTGCGTATTTCTTTCATAACTACAAATCTAGATGTTAAATAAAGCCAGAGATAAAATCCTTATTTCATTTTTAGTGTTTAAAACACTTTTAAGATTTTGGATATAGCCTTTTTCTCATAGAAAACAAGTGTGTGTCACGTTTCTAAGATCAAAATGTTCATAAATCCAACAGTTAACAACATATGAACAAAACCTCATGTTGCACGCTTCATAATAGTGCTTTGAATGATTATGCAAAGTTAAGTTGATGTAAGTGCTTTAGAAGTTGAGATTATGGAAAGAAACAAAACAACGTTGAGATAATGGCCATTAAAGTTGGTTGTGTGGGAGAAATGTACAGGTGCAAACTGACAAGGTTTAGTCAAATAAACACCTAAATGTATATTGGGACCTTTTATTTATACTAGAATGAAAAAAGGAAATGTTATGGGAGCAAAAAAGCATGTAAAGGGCTTATTTACCAGAAACAGCCATGCTATAAAGCCGGATTGTGTTTTGTGTGGATAAAAAAACAACTATTTTCTCACCATGCTTTTTGTCAGCATTGCTGTCTTACTGAGATCTCTTTGTGTGCAGGGTAAAGCCCTTGGTGTGGCCATCGGCTGCATCCTCGGCATGTTTCCTCTGCTGTTCTTCAAGGATGACGAGGAGAAGAAGAAAAAAGGCCAACAGAAGGAGGCAGAGGAGGAAACGCAACTGCAACCTGCTCCCGCTGAAAACTGAAAGAGCCGGAAACAAAATACTATTTGGAATCCAGTAGAATACTTTAAACTGGGACTGACTGGTCGGCCGTGCCTGTTGGAATGCAGTGTGTGGAAATGTCTTTGAACACCCATACATTTCAATTTCATAATCGCCGGGCGGGTGCTACACTTTGCCAGGCCCCGGTCAATCTATCAAAGGTATTCTGAAGAGGATTTTTAGATATTATTTGATGGTAGACCCTGAACTTAAAGCACAGTGACCTGACAGTCTCTCAAAGGGGGACGGTTGACTCATTGGACTGCTGCTACACCAACTATTCCACCCTTAACCTCACATTATTTTGACTGACAGACACACAGGCTGAAACTCATTTATGTATAACCGATCTGCAGTGGCCTCTCTTCTCCCCTCTGCTCTGAGTCTGTTGAATTTATAAATATATAACCTCTGACTTAAGATGGTTAGATAGACAGTAAGGTTAATTGAAGGCTGAAGAACTTTCAGAGTTTCTTTCGAATACTTACATGTTATTATGTAGTTGAAGGAGTTTAAATAACTCATAGGTTAAGACTTGATACTGGCAGTGTTAAAAAAAATTAAAAAAAACTTTGAAAAACTTCAAAATCACTTTTTGGGGATGATGAGAAAAAGGGAAAAAAACTGTCACTTTTTGCAAGTGCCACCCTCCGCATCAAGTGCATTATTCTCAAGTTATACAAGCATGTCTGCCTTTTGCTGAATTCAAAGTCTTCAAAAAGTTCTGTTGTAAAATGACTGCCTCATTCACACTCCATAAAACCAGTCGGAATTTAGTCTTTTAGAATGCAGGCGGTTGAATATGCTATAGCTGCTGATTGTTTGAAGTTTTTATGTTGTTGTTGGTTATTAACTTTTTATTGATATGCTTGTACGCTTTGCAGATAATCACCCCAACCAGTAACATGCACAGAAATTGTCTCCAATGTACACTTTATGTTAACAGGTAGGTGAAGATCAACAGAATCTAAACTTTAATCAAAAAATAGTTTGCAGGAGTGAAAGAGTGAGGAGAGTTGGGTATGAAAGGAGAGCAATGTTGAAAAAAGGTTGAAAGAGGAATAGACTAAGAGAACAGAGAGAAAGAGAGAGTAGCTATATGGCAGAAGGATAAGAAATTATAAAAACTGAACCACCTGGGACCTCGTTGTCCCATTTTGCACCGGCCCCGTCTGGCTCCATTACCTTATGATTCATAGCATCCAGCTCTGCATCAACCAAACTGCAGTCGAGCTACAACACAAGTCTTCCGTACATACCTGGTGAGTTGGCACCAGGCCTTTAGCCCAGTTTCTCATCTGGAGCGAAGTAAGAACAAAGTCACAACCACAGCCCAGTGCAGTAGCTTCAATTTGAAGTTACACTAAATGAGATTGATTTCCCTGTTTTTGTAAGCTATTAATGCTTTGAAAAATACTAATGCACAAGTATGTTTTTCCCTATAGCACTATGTATAGATGCATCATATTGTCTCCGCTCTGCTGCCCTCCGCTGGTTGAAATTCAGAGAAAGGTGTCAGTCTCTCTCATTTCACAAGTTGTGCGCTTATAAATCAATACCCTTTTGTTTTTTTCCCTGTTCAGTATTTAAACCCCCGTTCAATGGCAATAGCTGCAAAGCTTCTCTAGCTGTAATTTATCACTATGATGATGGTTCTCAATCATTGTTCTTATTCTGAAATATGAAATATGCAGCAATCCTGCAGCCATTAAACAGGAAAGGAAGAAAAGGATGTATTTGGGACCACAATACCATCCCAAGACCCAAGTCTTAAATCAGCTGTCAGGGGTTTTCACACAACCCTGAGTTTCTCTCCGGGTTGCTCATCTCATGAGAAAAACTGAAGACTGTTAATCATGTGCATAGAATCTGTTTGGAATTTCAAAATGAAAGGTCACAGCCACGTGACACCTGAAGGAATTTCTTCTCAGAAAAAAAATATTTATTTTTATTATATAATTAGACCTGTATTCATATATGTTTTCACTGTACATTATATTTAAATCAAATGACAACGGACCAACGGTAAGAAAAGATCACGTCTGTCAGCAAAAAACAATGGGCCTTTGTCAGTATATTTAAAAAAAATCCTCAACTGGAGTGACTTCAGCAGACGATCGCTCTGCGTTACAGTCCATGACTAAACTTATACAAACCATGCTCTGAAGACTTGCCCTGTATAAGATTGTTCTAGTTATTTATTATGTGGATTAACAGTGATCCTAAACAATGATACAAATGAAGAAGAAGAAAAAAAAGAGTCGAACATATTTATGTAGTTAGGATTTTTGGATCTGATTGTTTGATTTTTCTCTTTGCATGCACTGCTAATAAAATAAAAACGACCTATGACACATGTTTACTTTGTAAAGATAATAGAAATAAACTGGAGTATATTCCAATATGATGCACAGCAGGCGGACGAATCACTGGAGGTGATACAACACGAGAAACTCACGCTGTATATGAACATGCACTGCACATGCAAAAAGATCAGATAGAGTGAACTGGCAAATGCCGCGTGGAGATGTGGACATTGTGTGTGTGAGTCCTACAAAGGGGAAAGCGTTATGAGAGCTTGTTGGGCAGAATGTAATGATAGAAATATTTTCCAATAAACGCCGCAATTGACCTCGCAATGGATCATTGCCTGTGACAGCACTTTAGGACATTATATTTTCCTGTTGCACAGATTTAATATACTTCTTTGTGTTATTGAGGAAAAGGAAATCTAAAATGATCTACAACTCATTAAAGCTTGGGTTGGACACATTATCTTGAATTAGTACAATTTCGGCTTTGGAAAACAGAGGAGTAATCAAAAATTATTCTCCATGGGTTATCTACAGTATATGGTGTGGGAAATACAGTATGCTCCGGGTCCACACCTCAAATACCAATTTTTTTTTATCTGTTGGTATTTCTGTAGGCTATACTTCATGGAATCTGAGTTTTAGGACTGGTGTAATAGCCTGTTAGGCAGGGAATATGATAATCCTTCAAACTCAAGTTTAAACAAGTAGGGCACAACAATTTACAAATACACACTGTTTTTTTTTATTTATAAATACCAATTTAGACATACTCCCCTTTAGCAATGAGATTTCTGCAGCACAATGTATGACAGTATGGGTGATTTTATGTTGTGACATTGTTCATGATGCTAAAACAAAACAAATATATATCATAAAACGAGATACATGTCAATGTTTACTTATGATGAATATAATATACATATAAATATATGGAGAGTCTTCTTCACTGTGATGTATGTCAACGGTATCAGCTGGTATCTGACCAGGTGTTGACTTTCTCCATACTAACTGCATCATAACATTTTTATAGTTTATGGCTAATGTAATTTATCTTTTTGAAGAGAGACTTGGGTTTTTGTAAATGCGCACATCTCATTCTTCGGATTATCCCTCATCTGGGATTTAAATTGACCAGGGCTGTGCTGTGGATCATACTGCATACTGAAAAGTACACATTATTTTCCTACATTGCTTGATCCTACTTGTCAACACTGTGAGGACACGGAATATTTCAGCCCGGTGAGGGCACAAAATATTTTGGCTCTGTGAGAATAGTGACTGATTCACTCACTACAATCAGGTGTGTGTGGCACTGATTGGCTAATTGAACCCAGGTGTGAAGAGGTTATATATGCCCTGAGACCCCAATGCTCTCTGCTGCTCATTGTCTCACCTTCAGAGGTAGTGAGAGGTTCCTCTTGTGTTTTCTCTAGTGTCAGTGTATCAACTACCTAGGCAGTTCTTTGTGTAGGCATTAGCGATTTAGTGGTTATCCCTCCGGGGATACCTTTCAGACACCCCTGGGTCCGCACCTGTGCCCCCCTCCCCCCCAATCATTACAAACACTAACAGAGATACAACACTGACACCCAGAAATAGTGAATAGAGATTTCAGTGGTTTTCTAAAGACATTAGATTTTACATTTACACCACAATACAAATGTTTGAAACTACTTATTTTTTTATTTAACATTGTTAATGTGTTATTCATATCCACTAAAAGAAAACAGCTTTCACAAATGCAAATTTGTTTCAAATAAGCATTTATTTGTTACTCAAATAGTTACCGCTCACTCTTTTTCAATACAAACAATTCTAAAATGGAGTCATACAAAATATCACACACATACACACACACGTCAGTATATTTCCTGACACATACTACATCTAAACAATCAGTATTAAGTCATTCAAATAGCTGCTCATTCTGAAAACACATTCACTTCATATACTTAGTATGTGCCACTCCACACTCATTTCCCTGAACTTAAAAACAGTGTACGTTAATAACAACTTCAAAGTAAGTTACATAACAGTTATTAAGGGCTTTGTTTTGCACAACAACAACAAAAAATCTCTGCTTTTGCAAAGCCATACTTACGTCAGTAGGCTACTCACACCTCACAATGAGTTTGGCTGCAGTCAACTTTTCACAATGGCTGTTTTAAAAAGAGGGATTCAACAGGTCCCTGCAGTCATTACTGAAACTTCATGAACTCCAAGAGTGGTACAACTGGGCAGTTTAACCTTCAAATAATCAACAAACATTAAAGAACGCCATCTTTACTCTAAAATGACACAAAAGTTATAAGATGAAGTCAAAAATAATAATTTCCTTTTTCTAATTAGCCGAAGGACACTAAAATTTGCATGTGGTTTTGCATGCATGCACCCACTCCCCTCATGTCAACACTTGTCTGTGAACTGAGTCTTTGACACAGCAGAGCTACTCTGAAGCTTTACAGATTTGAGTTATGTAAACTGAGGCCCAAAGTAATTGTGGCTTGTAGTCAAGAAGTTAATAAACAAAGCAGGTTATTAAATGCATTTGGAGGGATTGTATCTCTAACATGATAAACATGCTGTTAACATAACAACACTATTATTTCATTAGCAACCCATATGTATTTGAAAAGGGACAACTTTACATTTTCAAGTGTCAAATCAAAAGTCTTGCATTGCACATTGTTGGCATTGATAGCAAACGTGACCATAACCAACCCATTAATGTAGCATAATTAGATAACATGCTCGCCTTCCAGCAGATCATTACATTGTTAATAAACAAACCACTGTGGAAACCTTTAAAACTCCCAATGCTCCCAAACCTCTAAGGTGACTTACTGAAAACAAAGAATAACAGAATAGTGATTAACAATTTCATTCTGCGAATATATCTTTTTTGTTTTCACCGTGCTTAGCTCCTCTCTCATAAGGATCACCCTCTGATTCATCCACTTGGATTGTGCAAAACCAAAAGCTATTGAAGAAAAGAAAAGAAACTGTGAATTTTTAAATTATAACAGTGAAAAAAACCGGCTTCAGGTTTGTGGTCGGTGTGCAGTTAAAAAGGGAGATGCTTCAAGCGGGACAGTCAGTCCCAGTCCCAGTCGGCTTATACTTTCATGACAGCAGAGTTACAAACTACCAGCAGGTGTCTCTGTTAAATCAACCTGCAACTGCTGACAAAGTGTTGCACAGAACTACAGAACTTACCCTCAGAAGAAATACATTTGGATTCATAAAGTCCTAATTTTGGTCACATCATTTCTTGAGTGTGCAAAAAAAAATCTCAGATGTATTTCACCACAGGTTTGTGTTGAATGACTCTACATCACGTAAACAGGAATCCAGCCCCGTTCACATGGTTAGTACAAGCACCTTAAGATCTATGTCACTATTCAATTTCCTACTGCTTCAGAAAAAGAAAAAAAATGTGTTAAAAGTGGAACGACTACGCTCATTAGAATAACTGGAAAATCATGTGCTTTTGCTTTCAACTCGTCAGCATCAACGTGTGCTCATATTGCACCATTTCATCACTTCTTAGAATCGTGCAACACATGACAGCATGATAAGCAAATGCTTGGTGTTGATTATTGTCCGGTTTTATCATTTCAGTCTTTGTTTTGCTGTTCCTTCATGTTTACAGCGGTACAGCGAGGGCCCAGGATTCCTACTCACCAGGAGAAGCCGCCATCCTGCCTGAAAAGACTTCATTAGTGATGCTTTCACTCCACTGTTGGAGGCCTGCATGCTCTAATTGGTATTTCCAGTGTCTTTCCACCCCAGTAATACAAACTTAACACTCCAGTCCAGTGTTTCGTGACAAGCTCCACAAACACAAATGCACACACATACTAACACACACACACACGGTCGGTGACAGAGGCTGGTGGGACGTAAGAGAGGGTAAAGGATCACACTTACACACACACACACACACACACACACACACACACACACACACACACACACACACACACACACACACACACACACACACACACACACACACACACACACACACACACATATATACTGTATATAAAAAACAAAGCTCTCTCCTACTTGTGTGGCCCTTGTTGTGGTCACACAAGGGCAGCCTTTGTATGCCATGTGCATATTTGTTACCTAGTTTTCTGTCCTTTCATGCATGCATGCATGTGTTTGTGTGTGTGTGTGAGCATGTGTGTGTGTGTCCTGGTATTTGTGCCCTGTTTATGAGCTGATCTCCCACCGTCCTGGCTCGGCTTGGCAGGGCAGCGTAGAAAAAGGACAGGGAAAGAAAGTGAGCCTCCATTCTCTCTTTCACACAGTTGCATTGTTGTTGGAGCAGGCAGGCTGCTGTCGAGATGGGCTCAGAGGGGGGAGGGGAGGAGAGTGGAGGGAGGCCAGCGTCCTGCTTGAGGTGGCAGTACCAGAGACGGTCCTTCAAGTTAACACTCCTCTTTCCAGACTGTCTGCTGCTGAGCTTATGTTTGATGTATTGTCTTCATTTTACAGTACGGATAGAACAAGTTCTCCCCACTGTCTTTCAAGTAAAAGAGTCAAAGTTTTTACTCTGCCTTGTCCCCAAAAAATAACACTATGTTTTCCCGTTTTAAGCTAGAACCCCATAGGGATATTCAGCCTGGTGAAAGAGCTTGAAGAGGGGACTCAGTCTACTTTGCCATTGTTGTTGGAGTGAACAAGCTGGCACTGGTCTGAGCACGAAGACGAGAGAGAGGAGGAGGATGGATAGGTTGTGTTGGTGTCAGAGGGTTCCCTGGGTTTGTGTTTCCCATGCAGGGCCATCGCAGACAGAATGCTGATGATGTGCACATTGAAATACATGGACCTAGGAAAAGAGAGGAGACAGGAGAGTGGAACTTTTTCTAACTTTGTTGTTAATGGGCATTGAAGGGGAAATGTTCATTACCGGGCAAATATGAAAACAGAGCAGGCCACAACATATCAATGTCTAAAACTAAAATGTGGGATTTTTCTTAAAGTTATACTGTAAATAAAAGAAATCAGGGGCTCAACTCCACTTTTGATTCAAAGGCAATTGCTTTATATGCCAATATACTAGTGCTGCAACCCATCATAATCATCAATGAATCTGTTAATACCAAACCTCTCTGGTCTCATCATCTCAATTGTGTATATTTTCTACTTTCAACTCAACTCAACTCAACTCAACTCAACTCAACTCAACTTTATTTATAAAGCCCTTTAAAACAACCACAGCTGAAACAAAGTGCTGTACATAATGCAGGTAAAACAATTTAAAAGCAATACAACAATTTAAAAAAAATAAAACAATTTAAACAAATGAAACTAATAAGCACAATGAATAAAATACACCATAGGACACTAAAACAAAATTAAGGTCTCATGCTGGGTTGAAAGCCAAGGAGTAAAAATCCATCCTTTCCACAGTTCTATGATAGTAACTGAATATTATGGTATAGAGAGAGAGAGAGATCACCAAGTTCTCTGGTACTCATAACCACATCTCATTGTTTCTCCCCTCAAGAAAAGGTTTGTTCAAGCCTCAATATAGATGTGGTAAGATACTACAATCAGGGTTGTGTCTACACAGACACATTCTTTACATGCACACAAGAAAAAACAAGATGGCGACCTCGACACAGCGAGAAGAAGAGCTCCTTTGTGTGTGTTTGTCTGATTGGGAAGACACAAGGGTTCACACTGATCCAAACAGCCACACAAAAGCAGAAAGCATGAATTGGGATTAGGAGGATAAAAATAAGAGTATTGTACATACCGGTAATAAACCAAAGTGGGCTCCACTGCGAGAAGTAGGAAAGGCATGACGGTGTAGCAGATGGCCAGCTGGGTGGCTCCCCATGTCAAGAAGTCATAACCCAGCTTCAAGCCTCTAGAACCTAAGAAGTAGTGGCGAACAGACTTCCTTACCTGGTAGGTAGAGACGGAAGGACAGAGAGGAAAATATAAAATGTTGCTGATGTCATTCCAACTATACCAATTAAGTTCTTTTTCTACCTTCCTTTTTTTCTTAGATTGGAAGAATTTGGAGTGCTCGACAAGTTATATTTTGCTGTGGTAAAGGGTATAACACATGCTTTCATCAACAGGTCAGACAGGGTGGACTTACAGACAAGAAAGCCAGAACACAGATTTGAAATAAAAAGCCAAATCAAGACCTTCCTTTTTTAGATACATGGGTTTTCTAACAGATAGACATTTCTAGAACCACTTTTTGTGTATGTGTTCTTTGGAAATGTAATGAAGCTGTCAACATATTTTTTTAAATACAAAAAAATACTGATGATGAAAAGCCCGTTCAAAGTAACTCGTTCATTTGTATTGGTTTGAATTTGCCAGAGGAGAATGGAGTACTCACAGCCCGTGCTGCTATTGTGATGGGGATAGCAGTGATGAAGGTGAAATAGTACCCTGGATAAACACCATGCCACAGCGCAGACAGGATAAAGGTCAATGCCAACCTGTGCTTGGGCGCTCGGTCATAACACACCCTGAGGAGGAGACGAGGAGTCAGACATATTCTTAATGTGAAAGACAGTTTGTGAAATGGAAAAGCTGAGTGAATGTTGTCTAACTGCGTGCATGAGCAGTTGAAGTTTTGCACATTAGCAGGACCTACGTTTTGAGCCAAATTCCTGTCTGGATATTCCAGTTGTCGATGAATGTCTTGAAGCTGGTTGCGGTCTAGGAAAAGATCAAATAAATAACACTAAATATATAACAGAAACTGCGTGATCCAATCTCTCTACGGTGAGACTATTTTCCATTGTTTGAAATCATGTGAAACATCGATGGTACCTCTATCCTCAAGATGTGGATGTTGCACATGAGGTCCCAAGATGGCTTCCCTTGTCCATCCATCCCCGAGAAACCATAACCTGCAGCGTTGTTGACTGCATCGGCTGACATGAAGGAGGAGCGGGGGTTCACATAACATCAGAGCTAACAATCCTCTAACTATACACATCTAATCGAGACTCATTCACTCACTCACTCACTCACTCACTCACTCACTCACTCACTCACTCACTCACTCACTCACTCACTCACTCACTCACACACTCACACACTCACTCACTCACGCACACTTACCTAGTGTCCAGGCAAAGTAGAATTTGGGCCTTGCTGCTTGTATGGAGAAGAATGCATAGGTGAGCCTGGTGAGGAAGGGGGCGTGGTTGACAAAGTGTTGGTCCACATTGTACTCTATCTGTAAGGAGCGGGTCACAGTGAGGAAGAACAGCATACAGCCGCAGCAGACCAGCAGCTTTTGACACACAGCTTTCTGCAAAGACAAAAAAGAAAGACAAGAAATGCTGAGCAGTGATGTGAAAACACACACATTACAAATGGTGTACACAAAGACCACCACACTAATCTTAATAGTCCCTCCTAAAGCGAGTACAGACAAGGGGAAAGGAGTCAGAATTTAAACCAAGACGAGAACAACAGAAGAAGTAAAGTTGCTTCAAAACAATAACATATTAAACAAATACAGAAACCAAATGTTGATGTGTTGCTCAACTTAACCCATTCAGTCCATTTACTCTGGCAAAGCCCAGGTTAAAGCACTTTTTTTGTTTAACCTGGAAGGGGCGTTCCTGTTGGCTGGAACATATTGGATCTGTCTACAACCTAGACAGTATAGTGTCCACACATAAGCCAAAAGTGTTTTCTTTTTATTAACACTTTCTGATGATGCGGATTTCAGATTTTAGACAGTATACAGAATTTAAAATAACGCTGTTGATTTTTTGAGATAAGAGAGGAGAACAAAGCAGAGCAAACACAGCAGTCCTTATCTCCCGATATACAGCTCCCGATACAATGTAAAATCTTACCAGAGGTGACGGTTCCGGTGTTCTATCGTAGCCGTTGTGCCCGTTACACGTCCCATTGTGCTGCCTGAGCCTCCTGCTGATGTGTCTGCCCTCTATGAAGTCTATGTAATCCTTATAGTTATTGCACGGCCCCACCAAGACACTCAGGAAGTTCAGATTGTAACTCAGGTACTCGATGAGAGAAGGCCTGGCGCTGCACAAAGAACAATTGGAGAGAAAAATAGTTGTAAGCAAAACAGAGGACTGCTGTTTTTTTCAACATGGCCACAGGTGAGATTTTTTTAACCTTTTTTTATACAGGTAAATCCCGTTGAGACCGGAGACTCTTTTGCAAGGGAGACCTGTTACCATTCACACACACATTCGTGTGAATGTTGATAGCAGGCTATTGACTTTCACACGAGGCAAGGTGGGTGAAGTGTCTTGCCCAAGGACACAACAACCATGACACAAGTGGCAGGGCGGGGATCGAACCCCCAACCTTTCGATCATTGGCCGACCCGCTCTACCACCTGAGCCACAGTCGTGCTATTTAAAAACAAAAATGTCGTGTATGAGTAAAAGGGACTTTTTTTGAGACAATCCAAATGTTTGAAATTAGTTTTTGGTTCCTATTACAGCAATGGTGCAGGATTTTAAGGACACAATGTTGGGTATTGACAGCTGATTATCAATTAATTGTAACCAGTTCCAAATATAGAAGAACTAGGAAAACATAAAGAAATCGCTTTTAATGAGTTCAATCTGAACCAGGATCAATCAAATCTAAGTGAATGTTTCTCTCCAAAAGGGCATGCATGGCAAACTGATGGATGTGGTTTTATTGACTGACATGTTTAAAAATGTAATATTTTCCATGCAAAATGCCTACTTTCTAAGTTCCTAGCATGCTTTTTACATAAGCAAGTGATTCACCATGATTTCATCTCCTTAATTGTCCTTTGTGTTTGAAGGCAAAGAAACAGTTATTTATTCAGTAAACAATGTGTTGATTCTGCCTCTCTGCATGCCTACAGTGACCCTGGGTCCAGATATACAATTGAATCCTCCTTTAAATCACATCAACACAATCTAATAGGGAAAAAGAATATAAAACACATCAGAGAGCTCTGCTGTATTATCATTCACAGAGCAGAGTGCATTGACTAGTGTCTCCAAATAATGTTTCACACTGCAACATGTACTGTAACTGCCAATGTGTAAAAAACTTACTTTATAGCCAGACTCTTCTGCTCCGGGGTCAGCTTTTCAGATTTCTTACACATACCTGAAAACAAGTGATTAAGTCATCAGCCAAACCTTCAGTTTGCCATAAAGGCTTAATTATTTTTTTTACTGCTTTAGCTTCAGTTTCAGGGTGGAGATATTGCTCATGCGACTTTACCCACGTCATTGAAATAGAAATGAGACATTACTGTTCATGTTATCGTGTGTGTGTGTGTGTGTGTGTGTGTGTGTGTGTGTGTGTGTGTGCGTATCCTCCCATCTGCCTTACCGTCATGGAGCTGGAAAGCCAGTGTGGTGATCTTCTGGGTTACTATCATCAGAGGCCTGGGCAGAAAATAAATAAATGTTGTATTGTATTGCTCATATTTAGTTTGAAGAAAACAGTTGGTCACACAACGCTGGCCTGGTAAATAATGTTAGACAGACACATAACAAGGAAAAAGTAGAAATCCACTTTTGGGAGGCATTTTGGTATTGTTTAAGCCAGCCTAATATACTGTATGTGTGGATGTTTGACAATGTTTCCAGTAGCAGGGATCTTGATTTTTATATGTCTCAATAGTCAGAAGTATTGAACCCTGAAAGCATAGTTAGCATATGCGTCTGAACAACAGTAAGATGATGACTTGAAACTAAGCATGCTCCAAGCAAACACCTACTGATCCATCTGAGGCTACAGAATTCATGTTCCCGGATGAATCACTTCATTCTTCTCCAGTAGTGTCAAGTCAGGTCACTCATTAATCAAAATGCAATTCATTCAAATCCTGAAATGTACAGTACAGCCTGGTCTTCCTTTTGACAAGCTCACAGTGTTGTAAATCAAATGTATGCTCTAAGGTTCACTGCTATTATAAAGATGGCATCCATCAAATCTGTTGGTTTTCCCCACTTACATGTCTAATGCAATAAACAGCAAATAGTGTAATAATTTGCTTGCCCTTTAAATTATTATAGATACTTCAGACATTGTCATCCGGAACAACATCCAATGTACAGCATTACAATGTAAACAGAGAAGGCACAGTAAACAGTAGCCCATAAGAACATGCTAAAGGCTATGTGTGCAGTAGATCATGTTTGTGTTGTTTTTCCTTCACATCGTTAAAATATGTGTTTCCCTATAGTACTGTAAGTCTGCACCAAGCAGCTTTACACCCCCTCTCATAGTTTCACCGACGGATAGAGACCTCTCTGTCCTGAGAATTTGAGTGTGTGTGCACAAAGGCACACATGAACTACATTTCTGTCATTGTCCCCCCCACCCCTCTCTCTCTCTCTGTCTCTCTCTCTGTCTGTCTCTGTCTCTCTCTCTCTCCCACACACACACACACACACACACACACACACTCACACACACACACACACACACACACACACACACACACACACACACACACACACACACACACACACACACACACACATCGGGTTCCTGTGTATGAGTGGGCTGTATTGTGTGCACTGCATGGAAAGCAGAGGCAGAGAGGGGCTGCTGGCTGAAGCAGCTGGCAGTGCCAGCTCAATGTGAGTTGGCAGTTTGCTTTAGAGAGAAATTGTTTCAGGATGTCAGGCACTTTATTTGCAATGCTCCACAACTGAAGCTTACACACTCTTTTTTCTTTCCTCATGTACACTCAAATGCTGGAATGGTACACAGGATGTTGCACCAGTTCAAATAAAATTTTGCCAAATTTAGAAATGTGTTCACTGAAAAACTGGGGAAGCATGCACACAGACTGTATGAGAGAAGCTCTAGATTTACTGTGTTTTGCATCCTCTGCAACATAATACAGCAAAGTGATACTGAGGACAACACAACAGCAGTAAAAACAGTAAATTATGAATATACATAAATGAAGATATACTAGGGATATACTACTAAAAAAAAAAAGTCAAAGAACCTTAGTTCAAAAGTTTAAATATTCCATTTGGCACGGCCTGATTGAAAAATCCTGTGTTAGTAGTTACACATGCATAACACATGCATACACATGCAACCATTGACCATTGGGTCCAGTCTGAGCGCTTAAAGAAGATGAATCCCTAATTCAATATGTGACCGAAGCCAGGGCTGACTCACAGACCTGTCTGCTCATCACTAGAGTCACGTGAAGTGCAAATGGAGGCTGCCAACTAATTCATCCACGCCAAAAAAAGAAAAGAGCCAGCAAAGTCATCCGTTCCCAGTTTCCAGTAATACCACTAGTACCACCTCAGGCATTATCCTGACAAAACACATTTAACTGCAGCTCTGAGTTTAGTTAAATATTTGTTATAGTCCTGTTTTTGTGAATCCTGGGAGGCCTATAGCATATATATGAATGTGAGATGTGCTCCACGGTGAGAGAAGTAGGAGGTTAATAACTAAATAAAAAAGTGCAGCAAATGCCTATTTTGATGATGCAATATTTTTTTTAGGAAATAATGAGCAATGGCATAGCAGTCATTCCATCTTCTGTTAGTAGAGGACATGTTCTACTACCACCTCTTCCATTACCGTTACAGAATCATTAAGAGAGCATACAATGTTGTAATGTAAAGAGAACACTTTCAAACCAAGAGAAACATGCTAAAGATTAAACTGCCCACACTACCTGAACTCTACCTGAGTGGACAATGTCCAAAGTGAACAATCCACGCTGCCCAGCTGCTTTTTTATTCCGCGCCGTTGTATTGACTTAAGGCCGTGGCACTGTGGCGAATGTGTGAGCAGGTTGAAAACTGATAACCTTAGTATTGCTCTAAGACTGATATGACTACCGTAATATGCTGTGACAGACAAGGCGTGGCAGAGAGAGGGAGAGAGGAGAAAAGATGAGACCTTTTTTTCCCCCTTACCCAGAGAAGTCAGTGGACGGTACTCCATAGGTAAAGATGAAGACTCTGCTCACTTGGCACACTGTCAGATAGCCCATAGCCGTCACCATGGAATACCTGTAAAGTGGAGGAATGAACAAAACTCAAAATCAAACAAAAGGCCGTCATAATGTTCTAGTTACAGGTACAATACCTTTAAATGTATATGAGAAAGGCTGCTACCTCGTGGTCAATTACTAACCATGTTATCAGTATTAGATGGTGTGTAATGGAATGTTACTTGATTAGGGAAGTTATTTTACTATATGCTCTTTTATCGCTGATTAAGCTATTGGTCAAACGTTTTTCAAGATTTGTACAATCAGTTACTAATTTAATGCAGTTTATATCACCTCGAAGATTCTGCTATGATGGAACCTCTAAAATAATTTAAGGAATTTAATTTTTTTCCTGTATGTGACTACCAACTTTCTTTTAGATGCTAAGAATTCCGTTCTTTAGTTCAATCAATTTTCTTACTTACACAGGTCTGCATTAAAAATTATTTTTTCTTATTATTTGCTGCGAACCTTAGACATGGGTCAGAACTAAAATAGTCATTTATTTGATACCAGTGAAATTAGTGACTTCAAAGACATGTTAGTGTAAAAATCGGACTTAGACAATTTTAAAAGGTGTAATCTGGTTCAGGCTCAAATGATTTGAGTCATCGCTAAACATTGTGTATGGGGTCATTGACATGTTTACCACCAGGATCACCACAAACACATTCCTACATTTCACAAATATTGACATTATTATAATATAGTGGAATGATTATTGTTTGTCCTGATTCATTCAGCCTCACCTCTTCTCAATCTGTGCCAAAGGGAAGTGTGTAATGATGCATTCATAACCCGAGACACGCTTTACAATCTTGCTACAGGTAATCCTACAAGTTAATACAATAGGAACCTATTAAAACATTCATTCCATCCATAAAAAAACAAAATAATGATTATGACACACTTGAGCCAAGATGTTTTAAGCCAACACACACACAGACACACACACATTGACAAAATTACAAATAAACATATATGTGCGCGCATGGAGTTACAGAAACGCACGTGGTTGCATAGACAAAGAAATAGGCATTTAAAAAGAGCACACACATAGTCTCAGACAGTGTCTTCGTTGATCTAGACTGGTCTGGCAGGTGTGTCAGGCTGCCTGTCACCTCAAGTATTTGAACTCAGGTCAGTATATTTGCCCGGGCCACATTTTATCAGCAAGACAACAACGTAGTAGGTTGCATTGCGCGCCGCTGTTTGTGTTGGAAAGTGCGGCAGGAGGAAAATGAATGGGTGAATTCAAAGGCGGAGCTACGAAAAACCTTGTCTTTTCAGTTGTAAATGTCGCAATCTGCTCTACAGCAGAAAACCATTTCTATCATTATTTAGACTCAGCCATCTGCCCATATCGACAATCCAACACCTGTGACGTAAATAGCTTCTGGGGATGATCTTATCTGGCAAGTTTTACCAGAAGACATATAGTAACTGCAATGTAGGCACTGGCGTAGCAGTTCTATAGTGACAGCTGCTCACACTTTTCATGTGGAATTGGTCCTTATATTTGATCTGTGTAAATGTCACAGAATCCAGAACATTTCAACACCTCAGAAAGCCTTTAATTAGTCCAACATCCTGTCTCCATAACACACTTTAATGTGGATTTCCCTTTGGAGCGTCAAGACTAACTCATACGCACACACACACACACACACACACACACACACACACACACACACACACACTCGCACGCACCTGTGGACATTGTCGATGTCAGCTTTGATGATGATCAAGTAGCTTGCGACCGCCACTGTGAGGATGTGAGCAGAGTACCTGCAGAAAAGGACACACACACTGTATCAGAAACCTTGTGTTGCTATTATTTTAATAATCCTAAAGTTGGCTGTATGTCTGTGTTATGATGCTAGTGTGTGTCAGTGCAGTCTAGAACTCCTATACTGTCTCTACAAACTGGTGATTATAAGCCAGTGTGGTGCTGCTAAAAATCAGCTCTGGGCAACTGTTTTGCAAGAAAGGTAAACAAATAATTAGGGCTGGGTATCGAAGTTCAGTACTTTTTTGGCACTGACCGAAATGCCATCGAATATGGAACAATGTCGAGTAGGATATGGACACATCATGTCTTGTTGTCATTCAACAAAGATCTAAAAGTGCTGGTGATTGGCTGTGTGGAGCTCATTTAAAGTTTTATTATTGATAGTTTTTTTAAATAAATAAATGTCAAGGGGCTTAAAATTAAACTTTATTATAATTTATCTTTTTATCAAAATGTCTAAAGTCATCTTGGTAAAATTGATTTTATAAAATTGCTATAGAAAAAAAATATTGTTCAGGAGCATACCGTATCGATATACTGTAGAACAATGTATACCCAACCCTACAATTAAAAGTTAAAAACTCAGTGCCAGTGTTCAACTGAAGTTTTGTTAACAATCACACATAACCATTGAATATGTTGGTAATTGAGGCTTGTTGCGAACTCAGTGAGGAAAAAATTAAGAGGGACGCAGCATTCAAGGCAGCACTGCGTAAAGCGTGTATTAGACAGTAGTATAAAAAAACAGTAGCCTACCATCCAAAGCAGAAGATGAGAAAGGCAATGCCAAGGAGCATGGCCACAGCATGCCTGACCAGGGGATTGGCATGGCTAGGACTGAGGTAGAGACGAAACCAGAAGGCAGCAGCCAGGGCAAACAGCTGGCATGCCAAAAAATTCACCTGTGTGTGGGATGGATAGGGATTAGGAAGGGTGTTTATACAGCATGCTTAAAAATATTCTAAATAAATGTTTGGTTTGTTAGAATCAGACAAAAAGAACAATTACTTATTGAGACCCATTAAGACAGCATAATGCAGGACGAAAAACAATTGGTATCATGTAACTGAGCCTATATAAGGATGCATAGATTTGCTGTGATATTAACAAATAGCTGGCTTTAAATATAAAATAGGCTATGGGCAATTTCTTTTTTTTTCTTTTTTTTAAACATTGAATTCCTTTTAAAAGTCTTTAAAAGTTTCTGGTGCCGTTTTGGAGAAAGCACAAACCAAACAAATGAATAATTACATAAAGGCTACACTGAAAGCCTCTAATGGACTAGGCTAATCCTTGCAATTATAAACTGAATTGACAGATTATACATTCATAACACTGCCATTAAAACGACAACATGGCTTGGGAAATGCTGTTTACTCCCTCCAATATATCACCCTTTGATTGTGGTTCATACTGTCCAAATAGCCTACTAGTCCTACCTGGTCGAGAGGAAATCCCAAGTATCCACTGACAGGCAGCAGCCACTTGGAGCCGGTGGTGTTAAACGCGCTTTCCGTCCGCTCTCCCATCCTTACTTTTTCTGTCCCGACTCCTCAATCTTCCCAGTTTTCTTTTGTTCCCTCTTTTAAAGCAAACTAATTACATATTTTGTGTGTGGCTAGAATACATCGTTTGCCCCAAAGGCACAGTGACAAGTCAAGCCAGTCCATAGAGCAGACACAGTACCATAACTGTGCCTCCTCCTCCCCGTGGGCCTCCGTACCAGTCAAGTCAGACAGGGACAGGGAGAAAATAAAAAGTTTACCCGGTCATTGTTTCCAAAATAAAAGCCGACCCTCGATTGACCAACGACCATTAAGCCTATTTGTAAAGTAAATGAAACGACTGTAGGCCTTCGTCTATTGTTTCTGATGAAAAACACGTTATCAATAGAACACTCTCGTTTTCACCCACAATGTAGCCTACTTGCAGACCTGCCACTTTAAAAGACCACGTTTAAATTCCGATTTGGATTTTCTTTTAGGTTTAAGGGTTTTATTAGCCTACAACATTTTAATTGGAGGCCTACAGAATGACAAAGATAACGAACGGATAGGCCTATAGTACAGGGAGAGGCAAAACACAACAACAAAAAACCCAGATTATTATAGGTCTACTTATTTAAAGCATCCACCTGAATATTTTAAAATGTCAGTAGGCTACGTTATATAGGCCTATATTTTATATAGCCAACTATCCGTGGTTATAGCCTAGAGCACACAAAACAAAGAAAGTTATATGAAAGGTAACCGTTTTTCTTGTCCTAGGCCATTATTTTTTTAACAAATGGACTGAAAGAGAAAACTTGCTACTTCTTGAAGTCGTAGCTAGGCTAGGCCTACAATTAACATTGCTGACTTGAGAAAAAAACGTACGTAAAGCAATTTCACCTTACTTCCGGTTTAACTCGCAACCATAGATAGTAGGCTAAACATTGAGGGCGCAACATTAGTTCACAACCGTGGTTCGCAATCACAATATGACACTGTAAACAGTGGTAGCGTTACTTTCCCTATTCAAGCTGAGTAGGCATAGAATGTTTTTTAATTTTCTAATTTGATTTACCTGAAGCTTCTATAAATTGACCATAGGTGTGAATGTGAGTGTGAATGGTTGTCTGTCCCTATATGTGGCCCTGCGAACTGTCCAGGGTGTACCCTGCCCTCGCCCAATGCAGCTGGGATTGGCTCCAGCCCCCCCCCGCAACCCCTAACGGGACAAGCGGTAGAAGATGGATGGATGGATGGATGGATTTACCTGAAGCAGTCATTTTCGGTGCTCTGTGGCAGTGTGTGTGTGTGTGTGTGTGTGTGTGTGTGTGTGTGTGTGTGTGTGTGTGTGTGTGTGTGTGTTGTGTGTGTCTGCAACTAAGTGGCTATTGTGAAGATTTCCACAAACGTCCTCATTGTCAATGAGAATTGATAAATGAAATTAAAACAAATAGCCTATGAAAAAAACGTGTCTTGATCTGTTACAGTTTTGATATAAGGTAGCCTGGAATCTAGCCTGGATCTTATTTTGAAATGTAGGCCAAACAAATTAGTGTTTGTTAAAGAGGAATACAGAAAGGTAATTGGTGAAAGGACTAAATTATGTTTCTTGCGAGACAGGCAGGGCTTAGAGTCATAAGGGAATACCATTTGTATATGTGATTATTGATGTGAGTCATAATTCATGTCCAAATGTCACATTTTGTCAGTGGCTCCCTGGCAATTTATTGAGTTCATTTAAAGTGAGGCACAAGCTGAATTCAGATTAACTTTACCTCATGATAAACAAGTAATGTGGCATTTAACACATTTATGAGTGAATTTTCTCCTAAAGTCAAAGGTCAGGATCAGTAGACAGCTTCTTTCAGAATGAAGGTCCATTTTGGAGGTTATACCATCACAATTCACTATCTATTTACTGGGTACACCATATGTTCTGTTATTTATTAGACCCTAATGTAAGCAGTGCTGGAAGAACTATTCAAATCCTTCAGTCAAGCTGAAGTAAGAATATGACAATGTTAAATACACTCAGTTAGAAAAAAGTCTTCTTTACAAAATGTTCCTGAAGCACAAATATATTATCAGCAACATGTAAGCCTAAGGATCAACAGTAAAAGTAGGCCTATTTGTAGTGCACAATAGGTCCTTCCAAAGCATCATCTCATGGTATATGTTTATTCATGATTAAAAAGCTTTTTGATGTTGTGTTAAGTCAAAGTGGAGATTATTTTAACTATCACATTATATTTTTTAAATCTAATCACATATTTTGTTTACAATCTTAAACTGTCAAATACATTTAAAGGGATCCTGCAGTTCATTATGTTCTGAAATGTAAAGTTTAAAGTAGCACATTGAAAAAAATTAAGTTAAGTAAACATACATCAGAATTGTATTGAATTAAAGTATCCCCCTTGAAAAATTGCACTTAGTTGCACTCAATAACTGAATGTCAACTTTTAAAGACACATTACATAGGTAGGCCTAGGCCTACTGTTTACCAGCAGTGGGTTTACTTTTTAATGTGTTCATTATACTAACTCTGAAAAGCTTCCTGTATGATTTAGAATACAAAACACATATATTCCCCAATGTTTTAAATGCGTACTTTGCATGAAAGAAGCAATGAGTTATGTACTAAATATATTTTAACTCACTCTTCATTCATTCATTATTTTATTTTTTCATTCCTTGTTTGTGTTATCAGTTTAATTTCATCCCTTCCCCGGAACTTCTGTAAAACGTTCTTGGCTGAAAGGCTCTGTATAAAACTAAGCTATCATTATTATTATTACTGAACATATTGGAATGGTGCAAAAAAAAAAAAACACAATGCATTAAAACAACCAAATAGCCTTACAATGTTTTCAATTCTAACTAAATCTTTTTGGAGGGAAACTGAAGGGGATGCATTTTGCATTTTATTTTATTGTTGTAGGCCTAGTTGTATTAATATTGGTCACCCTTTTCATTCAATTGGTTTACACTGATCTGCAATCGCAGCAAACAATTTCCTTGGAGGTCAGTATTTATTTCCTAAAAATGATGTTGTCATTAATTCCCACATATTGAGACCAATAAGTAAAAACATAAATAAAATAAAAATAGGGCCCAACATGTGTTAGCAGCTGGACATTTTTATCACTGCTTCTTTTATAAACACTAGAACAGACCAGTGAATATTTTTTAAATTAAAATAAGTGCCTAATCGTGTTTCTTGTTCAGTTGTGGGTGGACTGATTCACCACTGTGCCGAGTGTCTTCTGCACAATTGGTCACTTGCGCCACTTAGCGTCCTGTCAAGGAACACGCAAGGCGTGACTGGTGACGTCGCCTGTTTACAACTGCCAATGAACACGTGGCGCACCGATTATTGAGCTGCTATTCGTCAATACGGTAAAAATATAGGTGGGGACTCCTCTTCAAAGCACCAATAGCGTCTTGCATGTAAATTTTGTTCGAAAATTTCCCGGGAAATCTGAGTTTCGCGGGAGGGCTCTTGAGCGCGTAAACCGTATCCCTTCATTCATCAGGCCGTTTCCTGAAGCCATTTCTAGACGGGGGAAACGAGAGTTGCGCTACTTTTTAATCCGTTGCATCTGCCTAAATGCACTTTCTTAAGGAAAAATACTATACAAAAGTCGATATATCAGACTCTCATCTTTACTTCCGTATGATTATTTTTGTAACCATTGCGGCGGATTAGCAGCTTTAAGAGCTTGAAAGTACAGAGACAAGAAAGGGGTTACCCCGAGTACGCAAGATGAGAAGAGGGATCTCCTCGGCTCCGGACAAAGTGATTTTAGCGGGTGTCGGGGGCTCTCCTCTGGACAATAATATAATTTTAACTACTCTATCGGACCGGTTAAACCCCGGTCAACACAACGCTACGTTTATCCAAATAATTACCACCCCACCGCCTTGCAACATTACACAGACCTCAAATGTGTGTTTCTCTGAACCTCAGATAAACAACATCTACACAACTCCACAACAAGGTGCTGCAAACGGAGCAGGACAACGACCCGCTCTGGGGAGACCGCCGGTAATAATTTCCACAGCTCGTTTGAAAACATTTGGCTTGCTACAACTAGCCACAAACCCGACCAAAATGTTAGCTTGCTAGGCTAGCAGAGCTTGTTGTTCAGGCAGCTAACGTTAGCTTTCCCACGACTCAATCGTGGCGAGGTAGCTAACTAACTACCGCTAGCTAAGTAACCCAAGTGGACTCGTTAAGTGGTTTTTTGACTGTGTGGGAGACAGACGACGAGTTTGAGTTAGTTTTACTTGTACAGAAACACGAACATGTCATGTAATAGCGTGCTAAGCTAACTTCATGGGGCTTTTGAGTCCGCTTCACCCTTGCAGCCAGATGGAAACATTGGTAAGGAGATGAGTAACGTTAGCGGTGGCCTAGTGGCTGCTATTGGT
This sequence comes from Hyperoplus immaculatus, assembly GCA_949357725.1. Classification (NCBI taxonomy): domain Eukaryota; kingdom Metazoa; phylum Chordata; class Actinopteri; order Uranoscopiformes; family Ammodytidae; genus Hyperoplus; species Hyperoplus immaculatus. The sequence continues at coordinate 15,248,463 of OX442353.1, read as the reverse complement.
GGCTCAAATGGGGGGGTTGGTGGGATTGTTGGGCTACCTGGCTCTTAGTTAGGTAATTTTAAGCTTTCTAACTGAACGCGAGTGGCCAAACGTGCAAAATACATTGGTTTTACTGGTAGCTAAAGCTGCACTTCAAAGGTGAACCAACTCGATAGATATTTTACCCAGTCGTCTCTGAACGTGCCATCCAACTTGGATGAAGCTTGAAAGTGTTAGCTTTTAAGGCTAGCAGCAGTATTGATTATCACAGGGGGAACATTACTCTGTCGGCCTTGACCTTATTTTTAATTTTGCACAAGTGTTTGATGTGTTAATCATTGTAAATAAAGTGTTAACGTTATGGTGTCTTTCATGCCAAGTAAAGTGAAACTCGACTTTGTTGCCTTAGTGCTTGATTGCATGTTTCCTGTATTCTCGATCTGCACCAACTACACAAAATAGTTTCAGCTGCAATTCAGGGTGTTGGTTTGTTCCTGGTAATTCATCTTTCATGAACTAAAGCAGCCCTCTGTATCTCAGGCTGTAGCCATGACCAGGCAGGGGGTGGAATGGGGAGCTGCTTGCTGATATAAAATGGCTGACATTTTGACTGTCAACAGAGGGCACAATATTTATTTTCATACTTGGGAAAGTTTAAGTAAAGTATTAAAGATGGGATTTACTATGCCTTTAATATATTTCCTTATGGTTATTTGACCAGTTCCTTAAATAGTTTAGAGGGGAAATAAAACAGACCAGCACACTGGTACTGGTGTGTGACTTAAACAGGGATTGAGTCTTGTAGAAGAGACTATTCACTAGTGCATAATATGTTGCACTGGTGAATAGAATGCCAAATTAAATTAAGGCTGGTGATAGGAAAAAAAGTAATCAGAAGTGTTTCTTTAAAGAATATGTTTATATTTGGCAATTTACAATAGTATGAATGTTCTGGTATGTTGAACACAGCCTAAATGGGCTAACACCTGATGCCAAGTAGCCTACTTCAGTGGTGATGAGGCATTCTTCAAAAAAAAAAAAAAAATTAGTTATTGCTGAAATACCTCACCTTTGAAAGACTATACCAGTTCCACGGTATTATAAAGTGTGACAGAAATTGAGATGAGTATGGACATATGTGGTTAAAATGGTTATTATATCCGATTGGACTACAAACTCCCAAACTGCGGTTCATTAAAGGGCATTATTATTGGGCCTTTGTGAATGGGGCACATAACTTGATTTTGAAATTTTTGGGGAAGAGTTTTTAGATTTCCCATTGGCAGTATTTTATGTGCCCGGGTTAATTATGGAGCTATGTGGTGTCAAGTTGTAAGTATACATGTAGTGGTTTGCCTGGGCAGTGCTGTGCAGCATTGTGATCAATTCCATAGGTGTGACTCACTCTTAAGCTATTTGGGTTTGCCCTATGAGTTCAGGAAAAAAACAAAACACTCACAACCACTTGTTTTGCACCGCATTATAGGACCAATGATAGATGGGGTCTTTTTGATTGTGCCACCTCAAATAAAACCAAAATAAAGTATGCTCCAGTCTTTAGAAAACGAAATGGAAGCAAAACTAAACAAGTATGTCCCCACCTTACATTTTAAATTGGCATAACAATTGCATCTATTATATAATATTTTCTTACTCCTTTGAACTTTTCTTCAACAATTGTACTCGTGCTTAAGGTAAGTAGAGAAGGCTGACACTGGAGAAGAACAAGACGGAAGTGGGGATGCATTTAGCATCTTGCATCATTTCTTCTCTGGTGGCTTCAAACATGAGATGTCTGCCAACCAACAAAAATGCCCATATCAACTGGTAACAGTATTTTTTTTGCACTCACCCTTCAGGCAAAAAGGCGATTGGCACTCGATGATTCCGACCACTTGTACCAGTCGGAACCAGTCAGGACTCCAAGAGGCAGAGGAGCGGCCACGCCAACCAATGGGGCAAGGCTAAAGACACCCAGAAGTAAGGAGCACCAAGCCATAAAGAGCCCACCCCCAACTAATATTTACAGCACAGTGATTCAGGGTCATCCTGTAAAGCCCAGTTCAGACTATAGATTCGCCACGCAACTGCTCGCAACGAGCTAGCCTGGACGTTCTAAAACTGGACCTGGCAATTTGACATGTTGAATCTACTGCGACTCCTTGCAACGGCATCAGCCGATCTGCAATGAGTAGTTCACATAGCTGCGACTTCCACCCAGCGACGTTTTAAAACCGTCTCGTTGCGAGGCGAATCTCTGGCCTGAACTGGGCTTAAGAATGATGATCCACACCAGGTTTCGGTATGCTAGAACCGCCTTGTTGCAGCTACTTCATACAGCTTCAACCACTTGCTCAGCATTCTCACTGAACTGAACACATTGGACTGTGTGTGTGTGTGGCTCCATATATATTCATCAGGTGTTAAAGTAACCTATCCATCTCAGAATTTGCAACAACAACAGGCATAGAAATCACACTTTCCCAGCTGATCATTGCTGGTTGAGTTAATTGCTTTCAACGTTTCCTGACTCGGAAAAAACAACCCCTCCCCACGCTGTTGTGTGCTTCAGCTATTAAACATATAAATGTAGTCTAGTACAAAGAACTTCCCTATAATGACCAGGAATTCAAATCTACATCTCAGTAACACGATCATGACACAAACTGAATGTGACAAGGTGTGTGTGGATTTGATTTAATTGTACTGTGGTGCCTTTAAACTTCATCTGAAACCTCTCCCACTATTCTACTAGTTTTATTCAGTAAGGCTGAGTATAGGAGCTTTGTGATGGTGTTGACCATTTGTCATTAATGTTGAACCCACACTTTACCCGGGTTTCCTGCGACATAGTAAAACCTTTATTTTTAAGTTTTGTTTTTACTTAAAAAGCTTATAACACTGACATATTCTTCCCTTTATTTCTCTGTTCCTCCTGCCCTTTTCTCCATAATAGCGCCCAAGTCTCCACCGGAGAAGACCCGGTACGACACCTCCCTGGGCCTGTTAACCAAGAAATTTGTGGAGCTTCTGGCTCAGTCTGCTGATGGCGTTTTGGACCTCAACCTCGCAGCTGAAACCTTACAGGTACAGTTTAGATCCACTAGAAAAAAGGGAGAAAAAGGGTTATACACAGAAAACATATTTCTGTCTCCTGTTCGTGATACTGACAAAACTGTTGATCGAAACTAAGCAGGGGCCTTTTTTGAAAAACGGGCTCATTTTGAAATAAAGGCATTAAAAAAAAGTTATGGATGCTTTGAATGTAAGCGATTGGATGTGGCTCCAGTTGGTCATTTACAGTATAGATCGGCTACTAAATGGATAACTGACAAGACCTGTATCCTCTACATTCAGGTACAGAAAAGGCGGCTGTATGATATCACCAACGTACTAGAAGGCATTCACCTCATCAAGAAGAAATCAAAGAACAACATTCAGTGGATGTAAGTGGTCATCTTAACACTCAATTTCTCTTGGATCCTCCATGGTTGCACCTCCTCCATATTTCTCCTTTCTTGTGTTTCCTTACATTTCCTTCCTTAGCTGTAATAGTCCCAATCATGATGTGGCCTATTTGCTTTAACTTTTTAAAATTCTGGATCCCCAGACACAGTTGGAAAAAAAACACTTTATAGTTTGATACAAACAATAAAGTGTTAGACTAGTTTATGTCACAAAGCGTTAACTGAGCGGTGCTTGTGTTTGTGAGTAAGTGATCTATTTTTTTTTGCAGGTAAAGCCTTACCAAGTCTATGCGAGTTTATCTTGAGTTGGTGTGGCGTTCAAACTGATTGAGATTGTTCGTTGCCCTGCAGAACACAGGAAGGCAGGTGGCTGCATGCAGGCTGCCACATCAAAGTATAAGGATACCTTATGACTGTGCTACACTCTATCCTGCACATTTAACTATAATCTGATTGGTTCAGTAATCACATCGAGCACATGCAAGTGAAGGAATAGTTCTTCAACTCCTGCCGTCACCTATATGGCATACCAGTTCCATCGTCAAATGACAAAAGAAAACTGATGGAGTAGATTTTTTTTGTTGGCTATTATACCAAATATTTGTCACCGTGCGTAAGATAGACAAATCAAAGGACAAGCTAAATTGAAAGGTGTTTGACATCACGTTTCCGTCCTTCACAGGGGCTGCAGTCTGTTGGAGGTAGAAGGGGCTTTGAACCAGAGACAAGGACTGACAGCAGAAGTTTCTGCGCTGGGAGAAGAAGAGCAGAGGCTGGAGCAGCTCATTCAGAGATGCAGCCTGGATGTCAGACACATGAGCGATCTGCCAAGCAACCAGAAATATCCTTTTGTTAGTCAGCTGACACGTCCTCCAAAAGTTAAAAGGATTCTTGGCTACCCTCCTTTTGTATTTGAAACGTCTTGTAAACATTGTTCTCATAATATATGGTATGTGTGCATGTTTGGGGGTGATTCCTGGCCTACAGCAAGGCAATGGTTATACCTATTACCTTAACAACAACCTGTTGAAAATCATTTTTAATAGCAAACAACCTTTTAGAACCTACCAGATCCTAAGCAGAGATGCAAGGCTTCATCTTTTCAACTCAACTTTCAACTCAATTCAACTTTAGAGAACACCTGTTATGAATGGTCAAATATACAGCATTTTATCTGCTGCATATACGCCACATTATGGTCCATAATAAATATATACTTAATGTTAAGTAACAACATGTATTGCGACATTGTAGTGCTATTTCTTTAACCCTTTGGTCTCCACATATGCCTATGTAACATACCAAGACATCAAACAGCTGGGAACCCTCAGAGATCAGACTGTTATAGTGGTCAAAGCGCCCTCAGACACCAAACTAGAAGTACCAGACCCTGATGAGGTATGTGAAAAATGTCTGCTCCTGGTCACCAGACCTATGACTTTTGTTTCCCCTTAAAGAAACAGCTGAACATATGGGGAAATGTGTCTCCTTGTGGTTAATAACAAAGTGAGGCAGTTGTTTCTCACGTCTTCCAGTTTTTGGATATAAGTTACCCAGACATAACCATGTGTTGGATGCACATGCACAAGACTGCCCGCAGTTTATCATGTATTACCAGTACACGACTCCTCTAGCAAAGGTGTCTACTAATCAAGTTCATACCATTTTTTTTTCCTTTAATATAAACTCAACTTGTTTTCTCTCTCCAGAGTTTGTCCATCCACCTGACCAGCACTAAGGGTCCTATAGAGGTGCTGCTGTGCCCAGATGAGGAGAATGACCCCAGGAGTCCGGTAAAGAACAGCAACATGGACAACAACGGGAACTCGCCTTTCCTCAAAGTCCTTCAAGGTTTGCTTCAGATAGATTATTTTCAACCAGAATGTCAACTTGTTTTGAAGATAAAGCAAACATGAACCAATGGCTTACATTATATATGTACTTTTTGTTTCCAATTTGTATTCATACCCAAGATAGTAATTGGCTTCTTTTGGGAGTTTCCTTTCAAGCGACTCCCACTTTCTTTTTTAAATCAAGATCTTTTCAAGATGTTTTTTTGACTCCCACTTTCTAACAAGGGAAGTGTTTTCTTTGCTCAGCACCAGGCCCTTTTAGGACATAAAGCATGACATGTTAACATCTTCAAATACAGCTGAGGCTGCTGTGAATGTGTTCCTCAGTTTCATGACATCTGCTTGTGGGGGTTTTGTCACTGAGGACATGACATTTTGAACATGTACAAATTAAAACCTGATCGTTGTGCTAGATGACAAGTCTAGGGTTTGACAGAGTTATTAGGTTTGAGAATCTTGTCTGCACTGCACAAGTTAATAACAGACTGAGCCATACATGCATTCCTGTGTTTGTAAAGTATGTGTGCTTCTTTTTGGACTCCAGTACAAAGAAAGATGTCCACAACATAGGAACAGGTCTTGAATAGGATTTGTTCCACCCTCTCAGTGCCCAACAACTCTGAACCTGGCAGATATTTAACCCAAGCTCTGTTCAATAAACAACTTGCTTGTGTTTGTGCAACTTTTAGTTCCACACCCTGATTCACAGGTACTTGGTCAATGTGAACCTATATTTCAAATCAAAGAAAACAAACCTGTTTATTGAACATGACGGTGATCAGATTTGAAAGTTTGTTCTCCTTCGCAACAAGCAAATGTAACAGTGGTCATCATGGCCTCTTCTTTGGCCTACAGAGTCTGGTTAGAGGTCCATGACTTTGTAAATATACCCTGCGTTCCAGATAGCTTACTCTTTTTTATTTTAATTTATTTTTTTACTGCTGATAATAAAAGGGATTCACGGTAGTTAGCATGCTGTAGGCATACAATTGACATACTTTTACTTATGGATATAGTGAAAGGGCATCCGGGTATTCAGAAGCATTCCTCATCTGACATCCTAAATACTTTTTTTTTTTTACCATACTAAATAGCAGGGAAGTATGGGTACTGGAACACAGCCAAACTAATTTGTCTCAATTTCTTTTTTCACAGATCCCAGCAGTGCAACCACTTCTCCCGGCCTGGCTCCAGCTGCGTCAGCCGTCTCCGTCACTACTCTGTCCCCCATCTCGTCCCCTTACACCAGTCTCCTCCAGCAGACTGAAGACCAGATCCCTGCAGCCCTGGGGCCTTTCTTAAACCTGGGGCCTCCTCTTCTAGATCAAGATGACTACCTCTTAGGTTTGGCAGACGACCAGGGAATCAGCGACTTGTTTGACGCGTGTGACTTTGATAAAATGCCCTCTCTGGCCCTGGATGATCTCCTGTGCAGCTAGCATTAGGCCATAGAAAATTCAGTGCGTGGGAGGGAGTGATGGAGAATCAGTGAGGGGCCTTGATGTGACTGTGTAGTTAGCGACGGCCAATTAACTAAAATAGATGGAAATGAAACATTGAGGGCTTTTCTCAGTCCCAGTGGGACTAAATGCCATGTTCTCATGGTGTGAGAGATACGCTGTCTAACGTGATTTCGCACAGACGCGACTGATCAGTGTGAGGAAATATCCATTACTCTCTCAGGCTTTGTAAAGGGGGACGGATCGGAAAAAGCCAGCTGTCTGTTTGGTTAAATCTGAATAGGGTGAGGAAGAATGTCCAACTCTCTGTATGACGCAATCACATCACTGTACAGAGGCAACAAAAAAGACGGAACAACTGGAGGGAAAACGCCCCTGCACCCCCTAGCATAACACACAATGGGTGATTGAGTTAGGTTATTATAATCATAGAATCCAAGTGCAGACGCACCTGGGATGCACAGATGAGATCACCCAAAGCCATCGGTCGAGAAGAGGAAAACTGTGTTTACTTTTTACATTTTGAAGGATCCTGCAAATATGAGGATTTGGTGGGCCTGTGTGTGTGTATTGACAAAGAAAGGATGAGATTGATCTGTGTTCCCAGAGACGCATCTTCTCGTCAGATCTTCAAATTCATCCAGATATCCCATCCTTCTGACATATCCATCCCACAGTTTTAAGATGTGTGAATGCCAAGTGCTGTGGTGGCTGAGAATTCTTAATTCTTATGTGATAGCATTCTATCACACCAATGATCTGTGATTGAAGGCCCTTACTGCTGACGGTTAAGTGAGCATTTAATATGTTCAAATATAGAACATTTTAGAAAATAAAATAAATATTCAAATGAAAACAGAGCAATTTTGGTACACAGCTCAATTCATTACTACAGTAGTTGATACCTTACGGTTTTGTTAGGCAGGCTGTGCACGCTCTAACACTTATCAGGTTAACTATTGTGCTATTTGGGTTTGTAACCATGAAGCCAATAAGTATGATAATTTTGTACATTCAGGCACTATTTAGATGTTCTAAGAGCTGCATGGAATTTCATGTGACACATTTATCCAATTTTGAACAAAAGTGCAAAAGGCAGGCAATTACAATAATACTACTATTTTAATGTCTCGAAAAGAACACAGGTGTACACAAGTTTTAGGGGTACAGCATATTTACAGTATGTCTTATAGCTAGTAATATGGTTGATCACTTGATGCACACAATAGGTTTTGTCAAGTGCTCTCTTATGCCATATCCTCCATATTAAAATGGATTTGGTAGATGCAATTCATAAGGGACCAGTTCACCTGATCAGCTTATTATCTAGTGATTAACTGGATAACCTCTTGTTTTGTATACATTACAGTCAAATTAATACAAAAATAAGATATGATGATCTAATCTTACATGAAATGTGTACTAATAACACAAAAAAGCCATAATACCTGGGGAATATGGGGTTAATCAAAAACACTTGATGTACCTAAATCTGGCCCGAAAGCACTGGTGATGTGCTTACTTGACTATCGTCTCTAACTCATACCCTTGTTTATACTTTTTGAATTCGGGACCTAAACATCCTCTTTCCTGATGCTTTTTATCTATCCTCTCCATCTTGGTCAGCAGAGGCTGCCATAACCAAACCTCGCCACCCAATGCTTCCTCACTGATACTGTGCTGTGAAATTATACTGGGATTTGAGCTAATTAGGAAAAAAAAACGTCTAACCACTCTTTGTTGCACACTGCCCCCTCAGTGTGTACCGCAATATTGATACAGAATATCCATGTACTAGTCTTTTAAGTTTAATAATGTTGAGTTTTTAATGGATTTTAATACTGTAGAAATAACTAATGACATCACGGCCACCTAAGTAAAAAGGGGCCAAATAGCCACTGATTTAAGCTTCAGCATGTAATGAAGGGCCTTTTTCCTCCACAATCATTCAAAAATTAGACAAAAAAAAACTGTTTTTGTAATTGAAGCTAATTCAGTGCAAACAAGCTGCATTTCATATTAGGCCGGGCATAACTGCCATGCCTTGTCTAGGTTTGTCACAGCTTTAGACATCGATTGATTGATCAGGAATAGAATTCTACAGGACTTGGTGAACAAAGTAACAATGTGATTTTTTTCCTCCAGGTATGTGGAACATTATTGCTGTTCACTTCCGATAGCTTCTTTTGCTTGTCTGTTTGATTACAGCCCTGATGATAACGAAACACAAACATCTCGTCCGACTGGCTTTTACCTGAGGCCACAGTTAGTATTGCTGCTATTAGTGTTTTCTGTTCCCCCACCTGATTGCTGTGTGATTGAGTTATTGCGTGTTTGGCATGTGTGAATTATCTGAAAGATCAAGCTTGCTAAACAGTAAGCCTGCCATGTGTAAATTGATGTACAGTTTTCTAAATTTTTCAGTGCACAATAAAGGTACTGTAGGCTACCTCCCACTTAATGTTGGAAGAAAGTAAAAGGGCATAGAGGTAAATGCCATAGTGTGTGTGAGTCTATGAATTCCCTTTTTGTCATAGAAATTACTCTTGTATAATTTCCATGCGTTAGATAATAATACCTCGCACTTTTCTCTTTTGATGTGTGACTCAAACACTCAAACCCCGATATAATGAGCATGCCTTCGCTCTTACACCAGTCTCATGCAACTTTAATTCAAATAATGGGGTGCACATTTGATGAATGAAAGGCGGACAAAAGATCTGTAATATTTCCTTGGTTTTCTTTTTCAATTTTATTTAGGTAAGTTATTTAGTTATTTTGTCAATGTCTAAACAATACGTTTTCTTTATTTTATTCTTGGTAAAATGCAGAGCATCTCTTTCAGTCAAAGTAGAACACATTGGTAATGTATGCATGCTGTCGCTCATTCACATTTGGCCTATTTTCCCGTTACTGGTCATTAGGAGACATTACTATGTCTATATTCTCCACCGAACCTTGATCAGTGACCGGTGTCCTCTGCTAAAGTGTGTAGGGGGCTTTGCTTCTTTGACACTGTGTGTCCGTTTATTTTTGGAATGATGTGAGGGAGTCTGACACTTTTCTATTTTTTTTTTCAAACGCCAATATAACCTTGATGGAGAGTACTGAAACAACATTTTCACTTTGCAAAATCACATTGACCTGAACTTCACCCATTTAAATACAAAAAAGTTTTAGCTTAATCGGTGCTGCTGTAAGTGAACATATTTGACCTAAATGCAAATAAATGCTCCGATTCACAGAAAACAATTTCCCTTTAGGCATATTTATATAAGTATAGTTTATATGCATTCAAGTCAAGCTCAATATTTTTTCTCATTTAGTTCACTAACCACAGTTGTGCAAAGACCATTTCCATAGATGCATATATTTCTCCATCTGTTTCAAAGTGACCGGAATCTGGTCACAATATTTTATCCACTTTTAACTGATGGAAACATGATTTTAGGAAAGATGTTACTTTTCCGTGGGTTTCTAATGCAGTGCGAAAGATAACAATGCAACGCTGAAGTTAGTTTATTTTCCAGTGCGTGTGGAAATGTTTTATGGGTGACTTTAAAAATGACAGCTCCTTCATTTGTAACATGTGATTCTGATCTGTCCGATTATTAGACCTTTCGGAAAATTACAAAAATCTCATTAGACTAAATGTGGTGTTAAGTATAGTCAAGATTGAGACGGCACTGCTATTTCTTGGTATTCTCCTATGCTTATCCTTAAGCTGTTACCAAATACAATATACCTTTTCTATAAATATTCTGTAATGGTATGGTTGTGTGAAAAACTATTTAATTGCGCAGAAAGAATTGACTGTAAAATGGTGATATTTCTGCCTGTTCAACATTTCACTAATTACAGAAAAAAAGATGTAGTATCACATTACCTTTGCTTTTTTTTCTTCTCAATTTGAAGGCGTGGGTGAAAGTATCAGTGTGCTGTTGAATGTTTAAGGTAAACTAATGCGATGATTTTTTTGATGTGTGTTTTTTCAGTCATAAGTTTCTTTAACATCTGTTAAATGAGGAAATTGAGTTGTATTTGTTCAGGGGAGGGATACATGGAATTCTTTTTGTACTCTGGGTGTTTGTAATTGAAAATTTGAATAAAGGCAATATGTCAAATTAAATTAAATGTGTTGTAATGTGTCTTCAGGGATATCTTGGCACTGTAGTGGTAAATGAACAACAGTCAGTCAGTATGAGAATATCGGGTTGACTGTAATCCTGAAAGATAGGATAAGTGACTATAATTGTGTAATTAAAGAAACAAAATTATATATCCATGTATTGCGCATAAAAATGCCTCAAATTCTGATTCATTCATTCAAAACTGATTCATTATCCAACTCGCTTTCGTAAAGTACACGCGTGTCTAGTTTGTCCCTGCTTCCCTCCCGTACATACACAAGTATGGCGGCCTAAGAGTTGTGACAACTGTTTTGATGGTGTAAATTAGAATATTTCCCATTTGTTAAATACCCTTTCCACGGAATTCGTATTTATCCTTACAAATAACTACATAGCGACTCAGGTAAGTGATTCATATCGTACCTTACGGGGTCTGAATGTCCAAAAAAAGGGGCACGTGTATAGAACCTAGCTAATGAAGCTAGCAAGCTAACAGCTAACTTTCCAATATTACCCACCCAATAACGTATTAGGTCGCGAGGTTTTTATCCAATTAAACATGTTCGCAGGTGTTTCTCATTTGTACCAGTCAGTGTTACGGTTTATTACAGAGTGCGTTTGTGGTTAGGTTATTATTTAAACTATGGTGTAAATCCTAGAATATTACATCTGCTAGGTAGGTTAATACAACTTTTTTTTTATCGCGAGTGAACAGCTACGATGTATAATTAACGCAGGTGTTATAATTATGTAACATAGCTTTTTTTGTAATGTCAACAGCATCAGCTATTGGAATACTACAGATATGTATTTTGGGGTAACACTAGTAAGTTAAAAAGCGAAATAAAATGGGTCCATACGCGAAACTTAGTAAGTACTATCGATTTTATCAAGTTTCTAGTAAACTTGTAATGCATTAAACGTTATAAAAGGTTGGTTTACTTACTTGGCCATCACCAGCATCCTCTACTCTAGGGTTTTTCTTCCACCTGTGTGGCTTGGCTTGATAGCCATTTTCTGTGTCATACTTTTAATGATAGATATAGCAGTAAAATGAATTAGGCCTACATGTTTACACTGTAGAGGAATCAAGTAAAGGTACAGTAAATACAAATCCCGGAAAGCAACAACTGAGGGAGAGCCCCAGTTGAAAAGATGAGCCACAAAAGCTTCCCTTTTAAAGGCTGTTACATACTCCGCGAGAAGAAAGAACAAAGTTCTCGGTGACAGAGCTGCGAGATCTCTCAGCTCTTGTTTTTTTTTTTTTTTTTTAAATCTTTATTGAATCTTTATGATACAATACAATACAACACACAATAAAAACAAGTCATTAATACATATTAAACATCTCAGTAAAAAAATATATAGCCAGGGAGCGTTTCAAACAAATAAATTAAATAGAGAGCACAATTGCACAGTTTTAGCAGCTTTCTTGTTTTTAGAATCAAAAATGGACTTGATGTACTGCTTGGATTCCCTGCCAAAAGCTACAAATGAAGGTTTTGAGTTACTAAATTTGGATTTATGAATATGGAATTTTCCTAAAATGATCAACAAATTAATTAAGTATAATTCTTTCTGTTTTTTAGTTTTTTTGTCATGGAACCCAAACAATACATCTTTCCAAAATAAAGAAAAATCAGAGTCAATTTTATCAATGATATAACGGGATAGATCTTTCCAAAAAGTGGTAGTGAAGGGACAATGCCAGAACAGGTGCACCATTGTTTCGGGACATGTTCCACATAAAGAACAGTTAACACATATGTCAAGCTTAAACCTAAGCAGATAATGCTTTGCAGGATAATACCTATGTATAATTTTGAAGGAGATTTCTCTTACTTTATTCGTAAGGAGATATTTGTATGGAAGGTTCCAGATGCTTCCCCAATCTAGGTTGTCGACAAAATTAGACCAATATGGAACAACATTAGGGGTACTGGTGACATCTTTCTGGAATAAAGAGCGAATGTTACGATTATTATTCCTCGTTTTGGTAGCGAAGCATACATTACCAACTGAGGTTAATTTAGGGTCCAATGATGGTAAGCAGTCTGGTTTTCCAGTTCCTTTTAAGAGAGTTAGAATACCAGATGGGATGGCATCCATAACAATTGCAAACTCTTTTGGGGTGATTGGAATGCCAAAAGCGTGAAGGAATTCTGAATAATTCAGTAATGTTCCATAATCATTTAATAATTGGGACACTAAAATGATGTTATTATTGAACCAGGTTTCGTAAAATAAAGATTTATTTTTGTACGTAATAAGCCGATTATTCCAGATGAAGCACCTATGTGGGGAGAAATTATGTTTGAAAATGAACGACCATGCTAAGAGCATTTGTTTGTGGAATTTAGATAACATTAAAGGAATTTTTTCTATTTTATAGTCACACAGAAGTAAATATTCTAGACCTCCAACCTTAGAGAAAATATAATTAGGTATAAAATTCCATATAGATGTGGGATTTTTTAGAAAATGTTTTGTCCAATTTATTTTAAAGGTATTATTCAGAGTTGTAAAATCAAGAAAGTTCAGACCACCACGATCATAGGTGTTCATAATAACAGATTTTTTTACATAATGTGTCCAAATAAAGTTGAAAAGTAATTTATCAATGGAATTACAGAGCTTTTTGTTGACAAACAAGGGAATAGCTGCATATGTAAGACGGGATAAACCTTCTGCCTTCGTCAACAATACTCGTCCTTTTAAGGATAAATCTCTCTGTAGCCATTGATTAAGTTTTTTTTTTTGTCTTTTCACTAATCAAATTAAAGTTTACAGAACACCTTTCCTCCTCATTTTTCATTACAGTAATCCCTAGATAAGTAATCTTATCTTTGACTGGTATGTTACAGACCTGGGAAGTGTCACTTTCTTTAAGGGAAAAAAGTTCACATTTCTTCAGATTTAAGCAGAGTCCAGAAGCTGCGGAAAATAATTCAATTGTTTTGATAGCAATTGGTACTTGGCTGGCATTTTTTTAAAATAATGTAGTCTCGTCTGCTAGTTGGGTGAGAATAATTTCTCTTTCTGCAATTGAAATTCCTTTTAAGGCACTATTTTTAATATGGGTGGAGAGAAGCTGTGTACATAGAATGAATAGGTAGGGAAGAGGCAGGGCAGCCTTGCCGGATGCCCCGTTGGAGCTCAAATCTCGGCGATGTCCCATTCTTTAATCTAATAGAGCTATTGCCTTTGGAATACATTGTTCTTACAGCCTTACAAAAAAAATCACCAAATCCAAACTTTTCAATAGTTTGAAAAATGAAGTTATGTTCTACTGTGTCAAAGGCTTTATAGAAGTCCAAGAAAAAGATAAAACTATCATCAGGACATAAAAATGAATAATCAATTAAATCTAAAACAAGCCGAATATTGTTTGAAATATGTCTTTTTCTCATGAATCCTGATTGGACTTCATCAATAATAGGGTCTAAAACATTTTTTAGTCGTTTTGCAATAATTGAGGCAAAAATTTTGTAGTCAGTGTTTAGTAATGAAATAGGTCGCCAATTATCAATAAACAGTGGATCCTTTTTGGGTTTGGGGATTAACGTAATTAAGCCTTGGGTCAGTGAAGGAGGTAGATAGCCCTTTTCAACACTTTCTAATATTACTTCAAGAAGAAAGGGAGCTAACTCTTGTGTAAAAGCCTGATAAAACTCTGCGGAGAGGCCATCAACTCCAGGAGATTTGTTAGTTTTACCATGTTCAATTGCAAATGTGATTTCCAGCAAGGTTATAGGATCATCGCAGAATTCTCTATCATCTTGAGAGATTGGTGTGACGTTAAGAGGGTTCAAGAATGTAGTGGCTGATTGAAGACAATATTTCGATTTATATAAATTCCTATAGAAGTTCGAACAGAAATCAGCTATACTTTTCGGATTATCAGTTACAGTGTCGTTAATATTAAGATGTTGGATTAAATTGAGTTTCCCATGATATCTTTCTAAACCGAAAAAATAGGCAGAATTCTGTTCCCCTTCTTCAATCCACCTTTTCCTTGACCTTATAAAGGCACCTTTTGCTTTGTTTGAGTAAATCTCATTAAGTTTAAGTTGTTCCGAAATTAATATGAGTCTTTCCTCTTCTGATATATCTGCAGGGTTCTTCTGATACAAAGAAATTATTTTAGAGACCACCCTTTCTTCCTCCAATTTACGATTTTTGGTTAAAGTACTACCATAAGACCTCAAATATTGGCCAGTTTTAAATTTGAGAAGTTCCCAATTGCTACCAAAAGCATCCTCGGACTTTGCTTTGTTCCAAAATTCCAAAATTATTTTTTTTATGTCTGATTTTACCACCTCGTGTTGTAAAAGCGAAGTGTTTAATTTCCAGTAAGTATTTCTACATCTTGTAGAGGGGGCAGTTTAGCTGTTCTCGTAGCTTGTTCTCGACACATCACCCGGGCCGAACTTTCTTCTCTCAGCTTGTCCGAGAACTATTGTGTGATTGGTCAGTCTGAAGTCAATGAGGAAAGCGAAGTGAAATCAGCTGGCGCTACTGAGTCAATTACCATGGTAACAATGAGTTCTCGTGAAGTATGTAATGTCAGACCAGAAAGAACTTCTCGCAGTTCTGTCACCGAGAACTTTGTTCTTTCTTCTCGCGGAGTATGTAACAGCCTTTAAAGCCACTACGAGTAACATGGCACGTTGGCGTCCCCTTTGGACCAAAGCCGTAGTATTTTTACGACGCCCGCTGTCGCAAAGCTGTTTACTAGCGCGTGCCAGGCGCGTGAGTGTGAACTGAGAAGGGAGCAATATAGTGCATGTCCTTGTGTTGAAAGTTTGAGGAGTCTTTTCGGCTCCGTGAGAGTGGTTTTGACACTGCATGAACTAATGCCAGTCACTGCCACACGCACCTGATTGCAATGCTGATTGCTAACTACTCTCTCTCACGGAGCTGAAAGACGTGTGTCCGACTCCTCACAGAAAGCGAATGAACGATAAACGGCAGTTAGTATGGATCACGATGAGGTAATGTGTTTGTGTTGTTGATGTAAATAATGACTATTTCAGATAATGGTTATCTGATGATGGTGAAGCAAAGCAAACTTTGTGTTAGTACCAACCGCTCATTCATTTAGGAGTAAACACTGCAGTCTAGTTTCGCTCTCGTGAAATTGTATGCACGTTGCTTGGCAACGCCCTCGTCCCCCCGTAGCCGTTAAGCGGAAGTTCCTTACTTCCGGGGCATGGGACCTATCGGCTCGAAAAATTACAACGGTAGTCAATGGAAAGAAATGTATTATTTTCTGGTCCCAGTCATGAAATGCCTTCGATTACACATATGTTTTGTATGGATTTAGATGGTATTTTTTCGTGCAAAGAATGGAACAATTTAGCGAGTAGAAGCTGGATACGGTCAGGTTTTGTGAAGAGCGCTTTTGTGGACTACAGCTCTTCGCTGCTCTTGACACTTATGATATACGTCACCACCACTGGCACCTGCTTAGCTCAGCAACATGGCTGTGTCTTTAATGCACTTTACCGCCTTCTTTCAATGACAAGACAAAAGTCTTCAGCGTGGCGAAAATCACTACACAAGTGGACATGTGGAGTTTCAATTTCTCGAGTGGGGAGATTGTTGGCGTTGTCCACGCCAGCCATTAGCATTAGCACTGTCAGTCGAGAAGTGGAGGGAATGTGTTGAGGTGACGTCACAGAGGCGACAAGACTTGTAGTTGTTCTCGTAACATTTTTTCAAAAGCCGTTAGACGAATAATCATACAACATACCGTCAAACTCTTCACATGAAAAATGATCATTTAGACCCATACAAAACATATTTGTAATCCAAGGCATTTAATGACTGGGACCAGAAAATAGTAGATTACTTTCCATAGACTCCCATTCATTTTTTTTCAGCCGATAGGTCCCATGCCCCGTAATTCCGCCACTTCCGCTTAACAGCTCTATATCACTCTCCCTTTTAGCTTTTCTTCATTGCATTTTCTTTTTTTTCTTTGATGGTTCAGCCCCGTTATCAGTCATTATGACGACA
Organism: Hyperoplus immaculatus; assembly: GCA_949357725.1. Lineage (NCBI taxonomy): Eukaryota > Metazoa > Chordata > Actinopteri > Uranoscopiformes > Ammodytidae > Hyperoplus > Hyperoplus immaculatus. The sequence continues at coordinate 15,231,553 of OX442353.1, read as the reverse complement.
AATAACTGTATCAAACAAGGCTCCCGCTACCCTTCCCTCACCTGGAGGGATAGGCTTCTCAATTCACGTTGCTGCGCCACACTGAAATCTGCGACCAATACGGAGATGTGACCATAGAGCTTGCACGAGCGAACCGAAAATCGGACTGGGTGTGCGACCAGACCAAACACAGTAATAAAAATTATTTAAAAACGTCTTTCTTTGCACTGATGGTCTCGTTTGCTGTTAAAGGTAATTTATGATTATCAGAGGAAACATGAGGCTGTTTAAAAGATATTTAAATGTTACTCGTAGCCGCTTTAAAGTAGAGAGAAGTTGATTCTCAGTACATGGCATGTCATGCCCTAATCAAAGTCAGGTGCGTCAATAGACAGGTACTCTGCTCTAAATCAGCATGACTATGTCATACTCGTTGATATAAATGCAGGTTATGTATTCTATGCAGTTCAAGTACCATTTTAAAGCGGCATGTAAGTTTTGTTAGTCATGGATTTGCTTTCTTTACTGGATTTTAAATCGTGTTACACACGTTTACATTCATTTATTTATATTATATAGCACCTTTCTTAATGCTCAGTGCATCCCCACCATAGTATACATATTCCCAAAATAGAGCATAACAAACGACTGAGACTTTATCCCCTGGGTCAGCACAAACAAAATAAAAACAAATAAATGTGATGAGGGTAGGCATGGCGAGCCCCGACCATTATAGACACTACCAAATATTACAATAACTGTCCAGAAAAAGTTGATGTTCATAAATCAAATGTTTGATTGAAAAAAAAATAACCATCAAATTAATCAAAGACCAAGATAAATGTTAGTCACAGCACAGGCCCTACTGAATTATGTCACTGTGGTCATGCAATATCTTTTCATCTAATATATTTACTTAAGACATGTATTTTTATAAACGGACCCTCCCCCCCTCTCCTGCATGTATGCGGGAGACGAGGCAGCTAGCAAACAAAAGTGAGACGGAAGATTGAGAGATACTGAGAGTTTTGAACCTTCATTGTTAATTAGGCACCCACTAAATCAATAATGCACAGACACTGCGGAGAATAACATAAGATAACTTCCTACCTTCATGCTTATTTGCCCGAAGCTTCCCATAAAACGTCCATAGAGCCCTCTCTATGCTTCTTTCTTTACTCTTTAATCCTGTGCAGGCCGTGTCTGCAAACTACAGGTGCAGCTGCGCTATCGTCTCACCCCTTTTGCACCGGGTCAAAGGGCACTATAGAAGTGCGATTAATCTGTGTTAATTTTTTTAATCGCGTTAATTTCTCAGTGATTAATTAATCGAAATTAATGCGTTAATTTGACAGCCCTAATTTTTTTTATCTTATCAATTATTTTTGCTTTGGTTTTCTAAGATTATTTTTCATTATATTGCATTACTGTGCTTTATTTAAAAACGGGAAACCTATCTGGAGGTCAAAATTATTTTCATGTTGGTATTGATCGAGGTCTACTACAGGCCTTAACTCTGAAATGCAGTCTCTAGAATTATGCTGTACTGACCAAGGCTCTGTCTTGATTTTCAGAACATCATGCCGTCCGCCTGTGACTCTCTGGTTGAAGACATTGAGGACATGGTGTCTGCTAGTGACCCCACTCCTCACGAGAGACAGTCTGCTAGAAAGAGCATCATGCCCAGGTCCAGGAAGAAGAAAGAGCCTTTGAGTGAGGAGGAGCTCCAAGCTGACAGGTATGTCAACTTTTGTGATACTGCTATAATGTGTACAGAATGTTTTAGGCTGATTCTAAATTCCTTGTCAAACTAACAGTAGAACAGCCTTAGTTCAGATAACACAAGGTTTAAGGTCTTAATTGCAAGCTTTTCAGTTATTCAAATGGATTATACATGTTTGGGATATGTTCACTAGACTATGTTTTATGTAGATAAAATGAGATTAGATTATTTGTGTTCCAAGCAGTTCAATGTTTAGTTAAAGGAGCATCAGAGTAAAATATTGCATTTGGAAAAGGGCAGCAACTTTGCTTTCACACCTATACAGGTCCTTCTCATATAATTAGCATATTGTGATAAAGTTGATTATTTTCCTTAATGTAATGATAATAATTGAACTTTCATATATTTTAGATTCATTGCACACCAACTGACATATTTCAGGTCTTTTGTTGTTTTAATACTGATGATTTTGGCATACAGCTCATGAAAACCCCAAATTCCTATCTCAAAAAATGAGCATATCATGAAAAGGTACTCTAAACGAGCTCTTAACCTAATCATCTGAATCAACTAATTAACTCTAAACACCTGCAAAAGATTCCTGAGGCTTTTAAAAACTCCCAGCCTGGTTCATTACTCAAAACCGCAATCATGGGTAAGACTGCCGACCTGACTGCTGTCCAGAAGGCCATCATTGACACCCTCAAGCAAGAGGGTAAGACACAGAAAGAAATATCTGAGCGAATAGGCTGTTCCCAGAGTGCTGTATCAAGGCACCTCAGTGTGAAGTCTGTGGGAAGGAAAAAGTGTGGCAGAAAACGCTGCACAACCAGAAGGTATAGGTGACCGGACCCTGAGGAGGATTGTGGAGAAGGGCCGATTCCAGACCTTCGGGGACCTGCGGAAGCAGTGGACTGAGTCTGGAGTAGAAACATCCAGAGCCACCGTGCACAGGCGTGTGCAGGAAATGGGCTACAGGTGCCGCATTCCCCAGGTCAAGCCACTTTTGAACCAGAAACAGCGGCAGAAGCGCCTGACCTGGGCTACAGAGAAGCAGCACTGGACTGTTGCTCAGTGGTCCAAAGTACTTTTTTCGGATGAAAGCAAATTTTGCATGTCATTCGGAAATGAAGGTGCCAGAGTCTGGAGGAAGACTGGGGAGAAGGAAATGCCAAAGTCCAGTGTCAAGTACCCACAGTCAGTGATGGTCTGGGGTGCCATGTCAGCTGCTGGTGTTGGTCCACTGTGTTTTATCAAAGGCAGGGTCAATGCAGCTAGCTATTAGGAGATTTTGGAGCACTTCATGCTTCCATTTGCTGAAAAGCTTTATGGAGATGAAGATGTCATTTTTCAACAAGACCTGGCACCTGCTCACAGTGCCAAAACCACTGGTAAATGGTTTACTGACCATGGTATTACTGTGCTCAATTGGCCTGCCAACTCTCCTGACCTGAACCCCATAGAGAATCTGTGGGATATTGTGAAGAGGAAGTTGAGAGACACCAGACCCAACACGGTGGATGAGCTTAAGGCTGCTATCGAAGCATCCTGGGCCTCCATAACACCTCAGCAGTGCCACAGGCTGATTGCCTCCATGCCACGCCGCATTGAAGCAGTCATTTCTGCGAAAGGATTCCCGACCAAGTATTGAGTGCATAACTGAACATAATTATTTGAAGGTTGTCTTTTTTGTATTAAAAACACTTTTCTTTTATTGGTCGGATGAAATATGCTAATTTTTTGAGAGGGATTTTTGGTTTTTCTTTACTTTTTTGCCAAAATCATCAATATTAAAACAATAAAAGGCTTGAACTACTTCAGTTGTGTGTAATGAATCTAAAATATATGAAAGTCTAATGTTTATCAGTACAGAAAATATTGAACTTTCTCACAATATGCTAATTATATGAGAAGGACCTGTATTTCTGCTCACTTGGTGCGGAACCAAAGAAAATGTCTAGATCTATTGTTGACTTTTTAGTTCTGGTCTTTTTTGTGTCAATACTTACTTATAACAAATGAACCAATATATGTGAACATAAAACCATATGGCCTGGCAGGCAACTCAATCATTGGACAACTATGGTGACTGTCTTCTGGGGAAAAACAAATTCTGCTGAATGGTAGGAAGTCATACAGCATGGCTTCCCCATCAGCCTAAAACAAACAGGTTAGGTGTACAGTGCACCCAAACAGTCTGTCCCACTACACTTGGGCAATAAACATAGGCCAAAACTGACAAGTCCTCTTCACCCATTTAATCTTTTGATTGAGGTTTTCAGGCATTTTTAAATACATTAGGTTTAGATAAGGATTTGAGTTTCCACTTTTCATATAACACAACCATATTTCATTGTTGTTACATTTTAGTTTGATCCCTGGCACCCAAAAGATCTGGATGAAAACGTGGGGCTGCAGCCATAACAACTCAGATGGAGAGTACATGGCTGGACAGCTAGCTGCCAGCGGCTACAAGATGACTGGTAAGAGTTTATGTAATTGTGGTGGTTTGTATCAGGTCCATTGTCTAAAGGTTAGTGAATCATGTAATGCAAAAAAACTAAACTAAAATAATAAAATATTAATAGATTGATAGTACTAATAGATGCTGGTAGCATACTGAGACAGAAAGATGTACTTTAGACTGATGGATTGGAGATAAGTTAATGACTGAGCAGCTGAAATGATAAAATTGTTGAATCTTATATATTAGATGATACAAGTGATGTCAATAATATTATTAAACACAAGGGGGCAGCCTTGCTTTGTAAATCGACTGTACTGTACTGTGTGTTATTCCAATGGAAGACTTTGGTTTGGCCTGAATTTAGCTTCCCAGGCCTTCTGGTGCCCTCAACAAACTTTACCCTAAATATCATTCTTAGGAATTTGATGCTGTTGTTTCTTTCCAGTTGTTGTTGCTGCTGCATTACCATATTAGCCTACTTGATTTCTAATGTTCAAACCTAAGATGCAGCCATTATTGATACTTAGTTAATAGTTTTTCTTTTTGATAATGCAGATAATTTATTTCTCTGCACAGTTCTTGCTGTTTTATTTCAAATATTCCCTTTGAAAACTAGTATACAACAATGTTATCAATTTGCCATTGCACAAGTTGACAGTCTGTAATTATACTTCTGAATCAAAACAGTTCAAATGAATCACTTGGAATCGTTTAAAGTTAATATTTGTTTTATTATATAATTTTTGCTCTTTCAAGGAAGTGCTGGTGTGCAATTATAAAGAAATAATTCATATTTGGTATCAGAATCAGTAACTTTATTGGCAGCCAAGTCTAGGTATCAGAATCTGATCAGGACTGGAAAAAAGGGGATCGTAATCTCTAAATAATCTCTAAATAAAATATTTTTTTTTGGATTAAAATAAGTACTTTGTTGGTGCCATTTAGAGTTTTTTTTGTTGAATATATTAAAGTAAATACATTTTTAGTTTATGGCTAAAAATATGATTTATGAATTATAAAGTGTATGAAATATTTATCATAATCAGAATTATATTTGTATGTATATTTATACATTTTGTGAGGATGTGGTGATTAGTCTTTTCTGTCACCTGGGGAGATAGGGGTGTCACGCTCTACCTGCAGCCTATAGGAGGCCCTCATATAGGGGAGGAGAATTGCTTTTGTTCGGGTTTGGAAGGCAGAGAGCCAACAGTTTTTTGACCGCATTTTTGGATACATTATTGAACATATTATTTTGCATTGAAAAGTAACTTTTGTACAGCAGTAAGAACCCTGTTTTGGCCGCAAAAACAGTCTTTGTTTGGAGTTTTGTTTCTTTGTTTCATGGAAAGTCAACCGGAGTTATCGTTTAATAAATGAGTCAACACCAAGTTAAACTTTCTCTGTGTGTGCTTCCCAAGAAGTGTGTGTCGGACTATCTCTGGCTCAGGAACAAATATAGCGAACAAGGGGTTCGCCACTTCATACTTGGTTTGGAGGTTTTGTTCATCATGGTTAGGTTTGGGTGTAGTTTAATCAGACAATACATCAGATCTGGTTAGTGTCAGATTACAGATTGTTAGTCAAAAGTTTTCTTTGTAGAATGCTTCCTTCCATCTTCAGTTTTACATGTCTTTTGCATGGCAGCCAGACATATTATGAACTAGATTACCAGAGGTCTTTCGTGTGTTTGTGTGTGTGTGTGTGTGTGTGTGTGTGTGTGTGTGTGTGTGTAACATAGACCAACATAGACAAAGCAGAGTGAGACGGATGCATGATCTACATTATTTCAGTATTTGTGTTACCACTTTAAAATTATATTTTGAGTGATAGTCACAGTCTCCATGTGTGAGTTCATGTGTTTATCAAGGTGTGTGGTGTTTTTCCTCCCAACTGAGCCTGGAAGGCACTGTTGGGGGGACAACAGTTAAGGTTAGGGTTAGAGTTAGTGCCTTCCAGGCAGCTCCAGGCAGCACTGCCTCCAAGGCGCCGTTGGGAGGACAAAACACCATCAAACGTTTATCAAAATCAGCCATGAAGAAAAGACAGTTTTTGTGCCAGGTTATGTTTGGTTAGTTGTACAATACCAACATGTATATTTGTGTTTGTATTGGACTGTGTATCTTCCTATACTCTTTTTAACAGTTTTTTCTCTCCCTTGAGAAAGTCTCAGATGCAACCTAACCTCTCTGTTTCTTTCTCTGTCTCTACCTCCCTCTTGATGCAGTAGCATCTTCTGTGTAACATCATCTACTAAAGCTCAGATCTATCAGATTGTAATAACATTTCAGGAGCATCTACAAACATATGAATATCATGGAAAAGTTCATTTCTTACAGTAATTTAATTCAAAATATGAAACTTTCATAATACTCCTAGATTCATTTCACATAAAGTGAAGTATGTCAGGCCCTTAATTAAGCTGATTAAGGCTTACAGCTCCTGAAAATCAATAACCCAGCATGGCATATTAGCATATTACATAAAACCAATCAAAAAAGGATTTATTCGACAGAAATGTCAACCTTGTATGTTCAATCATCCACTCAATACTTGGCTGGGGCTGCTTTTGCACAATCTACTGCATCAATGCGTCTGTCTCCCACTCCTCTCTCAACAAAGTACACTAAAGGTCAGTGTCTCACCGCTAAAGCTAAATGTTTAATTTGGTCTCTCTACCTCTTCTCTGCTTTATATTCATCTTTTTTTTATCTGTTTGCTTCCGTTTTCCCTATTCTGTCTATTTCAGAATAGACAGAAAAGGCACCTTCAGGTGTGAGTGGGTTCGCTCATTGTTCTCACTGTGGGATTGTTGGAAAGTGAGATTGCCTGTCATGGCCAGAATCAGGTCAGATTACACTCGGGACATGCAGTGATTGTTTTGAATGGGATGGTATGGAATGCAGGGCAGTTGTTTTAGAATGGCATGCCATGAAATTGTTGGGAGTGCATTCACCAGATAAGAGAGAAGTAGTCTGGAATGACAAGGGCTGAATTGGGACCCTGAAATATGTAGTCTACTCTTTGGCCAAAAGGAGCACTTGAGGTCATGGGGACTTGACTAGTTTTAACATTATCATCTGTGTGTCATCATTTTATGTCATCCTCCAAAACCTGTTCTGAAATTTCAAATGAATATCAGGCTGATATACCTCTATGGTGTTTATTGTTCACGCCTGCAGTTCCGCTCATCTGCAGAGTTTAATACAAGAGTGTGGACAAAGACAGAGCTTACCACTGCTCTGAAAAACATGACATCACCTTCCCTCTCTCCCTCCCTCTCATCTTTCCTGTCTGTTCTCTCTCTATCACACCCACTGCCCTCCCCTGTCCCACTTTCATCCCCTTCTTTTGACTCTTTCTTTCTTTCCTAAACTATGACATCACCTGTTGTGAGACGTAGTAGCAGTTCCTATGTTGGTCTATAGGTGGCAGCCTTGGCTCAAGGGATAAGCTTTGTGCTGGGAGAATACATCTCTGAATATCAGGATGAGGTCAACCTTTTGAAAAACATACTGTGTATTCTCATTCAGTGTTTTAAAAGTTGTGGTCCTCGAACGCTATACATGATCTTATGTAACCCATATAATAGCTCAGCTCTTTTTTACTGTCAACCTCAAATCAACACATTTATTACTCATTGATTGTTTTAAAGGTTTCACTTTTCAGTCTTCAGTATTCTTGTAAAATACTATACTACTAAGACATGTGTTTTTACACACTCATGTTGCTTACAAGTTGAGGTGATTGCATACAATTCTGGATCATTTATTCAGTCATAAGGTATAGAAAATATCAAACATGGAATTTTCAGGATTTTTTTTTACAATCTGAAGAGAAAATATCTCTCCTTTCACCCTTGAGTTTTTGACATGGTTTGTTTTGAGTAAAACTACAACCCATGTTGTAGTTTCTGGTTTCATTGTGTCCACATGTTCTATACAGTTTACTACTGCACATCCTGGCTCCTTCTGAATAGCTGTTCCTCTTTACAGCCAAAGAGGGCACTGTCTACCTATGATAGCACACTGGTATAAATGAACCACTTTTGAGCAGCAGAGCAATGTGCCAAATAGTGACTTCATAGAAAGGCGTGTATGCTCACATATAAGCATGCACGCACACATGCGCACACACACCCTTCATGGAAAGTCACACCAGGATATTTTGATTGTTTTTGGCTGCTCTCCTCTCCTTCCCTCAGCCAGCTAGCCGCACACACAGCACTTCAGTTATGATTTTACATACCGGTTAGGCAAAATGACTCCCTCATACACAATGTCAGCCAAATCAGCCGTTCTCAGTTCCTGGTTTGGACACGGACGGTTGGAGGATATGAGGTTTAGAGAGAGGGTGTGAGCTGTTTTGATAAAATGATACAACCATGTTATGGATCAGCAGATATTACAGCTGTTGCTGTGGAGAGAAAAAAGCCAGTAGTGTCACATACAGTTTAATTTTATTGTTCCTTTTAGACAATGAACTGCTTTGAAATGATGATTGATTAATATAAAATGCATCATTGGCTTTAAAAGAACAGAAACAAACAAGAACAAGAACTTATGGCATATTTGAAAATGTAAAATGATTAGCATTTTGCTAGCATTTAGGATGACATTTGCATTTATTCATTTACTTTTTCCTTTTATGTACATTTTAACAGGATATTTTGTTTACATTTAAATGAGGCTGAAACATTACTGAACTGTTCAAATTCAGCTCACACTGCATCACATTTGAAGCGCTTCTGCTGCTCTGTGATTGTATTACATCACTGTAGAGTATTCTCACTCTTGAGTGTGTGTGTGTGTTTGTACCTCACATACATGCCGTCTCATTCATAAAACGGGGTGTGTAAGGATTTTCTGATTGGCTGACTGTGTGCTACGCAACATTACACGCCGCCATGTTATAGCCAATGGAAACTTACAATGTTCTCTCTGACTCCACCTCTCACATATACACACACACGTTGGCGCATACAGCCAGATCTCGCACACTGTTGCAGACGTGGGGGGGGGGGGGGGGGAAATTGATAATGTTCAGTATGTGAGAGAGACCATTCTGTTTTTTGACAGCCGTCATTCTGCAAAAATTAGACATATCACCTGGTCAGTGTAAACGGGTGAGATAGACACTACGCTTGCCCCGTCTTTTCTACTACCTCGCAACTGTGTGTGTGTCAGACAGTCTCTCTCTCTCGCTGATTGAGGGAGGGAAAGGAAAAAGATGGAATGAGAAAGCGATGTCAGGAAAGACAAGGGGAAGAGTCAGTGGGGAAGGGAGCTGGGGCTGTGATGAAGGGTACAGCCGACAGAGACTGATGCACTCAAAGCCAAAAATCATCCCAAGAAATGGTTGGAAAACGGGTTGCGGACAGGGAGAGCAATATGATGCCAGGGGAAAAAAAAATAGACTCTGGCAAATCTGCAGAGAGGGGAAATAAAGAGGTGGATGGATGGAGGAATATTGGTGTGGAGAAGGGCACTGAAAGATACAGAGACAAGAGGGGGAGTTGTTTGAAGAACAGCAGACAAAAATTGGTGCGTTGTAAAAGGAGATTAAGCGAATGGGGATATGTAGTTGGCAGCAATGGATAAAACTCATATGCTAAAGATGTAGAAATGTAGTGAGAACGATAGAAAGGGCGTTATAATTACTAAGTATTACAATAGATCATAAGTATTAATTTCTAGAAATCTTACGTTTTCCCCACTGCATGTACCCTTGAATTGAATATGTCAAATAAAATACCCCCACGTTTAGACCAGACATTTGAGGTAGACAGGCGGTTAATATGTAAATACAGGTATGTAAATCCAACTTAGGGGTTAAAGAATTTTGAATATTAAACGTGTCATTTGGCAAAACAGGTTCTGTCCTCTGTATAGGAACTATGAAATCAAATCATTCATAGGAACTACTTTATGGGTCCTGTGTTTTATTACGTTACACACTTCAGTATTTTTCTTTCTTAATTGACACTGTTAAGAATTATGATTTCAGTACAAAGTACACACACATCATCGTACAGGACCCATCGGTTTTTATGTGTAGCATACTGTAGCACACTGTTAAAATTATAATGGGATAGCCATCTCTGCAATACATCACACACACGCACACACGCACACACGCACACATTCTAAAGTCCTTTGAATAAAACCACAAGTCTAGGCAGTCAAGTGTAACCATTTTAGGCCAGGAGATTAGAGTGATCCCAAGCCCTGAGCGTGTTTGTGTGTGTGTTTTGGTGATCCTACAAGGTGACCCATATGTAGGCAGCACCCAGAAACCATTTAGAGGCCATGGTATTAGGGACCCTAGCCATTCCTGCCTTAAGATTCCCTTGAGGGAGGAAGACAAGGAAAATAGGATAGCTTGTGGAAAGCAGGGATCACTGCTCAATCGAATCCATTGATTATTATGAGAGAAGGAATTTTGACAGCATCGCAAACCAAACTGATTTTACGAGAATAACCACTGCAGCAAGAAATTGTCGTGGGAGTTGAAAACCACAACCGGCCTTCAGGATTTATTGGTGTCATCATTTTTGGCATTTTATCAGACTAAGCCACTTTTACTTATTGAGTTATAGGTAAACAAGTAAATAGTTGTTGTTAAAACAACATGACCTGTGTTTGTTGTCTTAACTTCCTCAAACCAGGTGCTGACAAGTGCTGACAGCAGGGATACTACTATTAGTTCTTCCCTAGCACTCATTTCTCCAAGGATATTGCTAGTATCACTGTCTATATGAGGTGTAGGAGCAAGGGAAGAGCATTACAGTAGGCTGAATGAGAGACTTGAGGAAGTAAGCATATTCCCTATTCCCAGCAGGAGCCAGCCAGTCAGCGAGCCAGTCAACCCGCTGTTATCCCAGGAATACCGCCCACATTCCACAGGGAATGGGAATACCCTGAAGGGATATAATGGGAATATCATGGAGGGTATGAGAGTAATGGGATAAGGCAAGAGCCATGGGGAAAGGCTTGAGGCTGGAGGGGATTGAGACAGGGAGGGACTAAGAAACCAGGAAGGATAGGAGCTTGACTGTAAAGGGCTGAGGGGTGAGTCTGGTTTTGCTTAAATCCAAAGTGTTGAGCCTCAAATTGAATCAAATGCAGTTGCCCTAATGGCCTAATGGCCCAGAGATTGACTGCTCAAATCTCAGAGCACAACGTCCACACTGCCAAGGAGATTATAGGGAGTCAGGTTGTCCCCTCCCCTTCAGCAGGTTGGATCAGGTGTCTACAGCGTCCCATACTGGAGCTGCCACATGTCTGTAGAGATATGTTGGGCAACTACCAGTTGTGTGTATGTAAAAGCTACATCGCCTAGATGTTTTGAGAAATTATCGATTTTTCTAATAAAAAATATATTTGTCATGTGTTTTCATAGGCCCTACACATCGGTGACTTTGTGTGTATGGCAACTTCAAAGCAGGCATAGCTCCCAACTACTTTAACATGTGTATGAAAACGCCTGAGAATGTATAGTTTGTTGGGCCTAATGCATTGTTGATTTTGGTCTTTCTATTAACAATACAAATACAAATGAATATCACCAGTCTTATCCAGGTCTTTGTGGGGCATTTTACGTGTTAATAAGGGTCACCGCAGCACACATTGTGTTTTTTTCACTTAATTTGACAGTGCAAAGTACTGTCCTAATTTCAAAATGCCAACATTTTATTTTGTACAATGACATGTCTTCATTTGTTCTTTTTCTATTGGAGGAAAAACAGTACAATATTATATTGGACTCCTTAACAATAGAGCTAAGAAGACCACAGCAGAACGATCTCTTGTCTTTCACATTTGAAAACTCATCGACACTTTCTCTGTTTTTGAAATAATTAGCTTGTCTGTTAAGTTACAAGCTGGAAGACACTTTTTAGTCTTTCTCACTTCTAATTTGTCCTCTCTTTGTTTTCCCTGTCATCTTGACTCAACAAGGCAAACAAATGTCATTTCCCTCATGAAGAGGAAATGAAAGCTTGAAAGACATTAGCAATTAACATGGCATGTCTTGCTGTTGGTGTGGGTGGTGAGAGAGAATGTGTGGGTGACACATGAATAAAAAGCAAGGAAATCCAGAGTTAGGCATTCAAGGACATGTAGTAAATTGTTTTTCAAGGGCCTCCTTTGAGGTGTTTCTTTCTTCTTGGCTCTTTTTGTGTTGTTTTGGAAGATAACCCCTTTCTGTCTGAGTGTGCAATGTTCAGCCATCAGTGCCATTACTCACTGACCACTTGCTGAATTGGAAAGCAGAGGTGACCTGTGGGGGCCTTAATATGAGGCCACCTGCTATAATAGAAACATTGGCTACCTGAGAGTGAAGAGCGAATGTGAGTTTGAGTGTTTGTGTGTTGCATGATTTCATAAGTTTTATAAAGACCAGTCAGAAATGTCTACAAAGGATAAAGGGAATACGTAAATTTTTCAGAGGTCCTCATAAGGAGTTTAATACAGGACTTTGTGTGTGTGTGTGTGTGTGTGTGTGTGTGTGTGTGTGTGTGTGTGTGTGTGTGTGTGTGCATGTCTGTCCTTTTGTGATGAATTAATTCTACATGTGTCCCACTCTGATCTCTCCTTCATACATATAAATTAATAGGCTATGTGCTAGATTTCCATGTGAGAGCACAGATATTAGATAAAGTGGATTTAAAAGCCGCGGATGATTTGAGCAGTGGGTTTAATTTGAACCATCTTTGGACAAAGTAACCTTGATCACCAAGCAGAAAAGATGACTTGACTGGAAGCATTGGTAAGACCTTGCTTGACCAGAGAGAAATTGTGAATGATTATAAGTGTGTCTGTGGGTGTGCGCATTTTCCTCCACAGGTTAAAGGCCTAATAGCTTTTCTGCCGTCCAATCAACAAGGCAGGGTTTGGACAAGTTATAATTGAGCTTGAATGTTCTAGCATGTGTGTGCACATAGACTTAACTTTTATTAGCTTTTTAATTGTTAACCACTTCTGATTCACTCGTATTTTATTGTATGACCTTTTTTGCGCTTTCTTTCTTTGAGGCTCCTACTCTTATTCAACCTTGTTGTCCTTTCTCGTGTGGTTATATTAGCAGTATAGATCAATACAGGGGGAAAGTTAACAGAGTAAATACAGCTAATGTTTAGCCAAGCAAGAGATCGATAGCTATGTATTGATTAAGCATTAAGTGTGGCTACAAGTCATTTCCTGGCTGTCGCTTTGTGTCTGTTAGTGTTGGAAAATAATTGCTTTTGGTCCCCAAAATGTGTCAAGTGTATTTATTTATTAAATGTTTTGGTGTGCAGCATTTGGAGCCCCCATGAACACTGCTTGGCTGGGTGGATTGTTACATTAAATAAAGTTAAGGTCAACCAAAGGGAAGTGGTTATTTTAGTCATTTTAGTTACCTTTTTAGTTTATTTATGCTGTGCTTGTGTCACTGTCTCTTTAATTTGCATTTCATACTCAGTGGCTTGATCAAACACACAAGCACATGGATACATGCATATGAGGAAGTGTGTGAAGTTTATTGATAATCCGAGGATTTCCACATGGCAGACAGATGGCTCTTCTAATCTTCCAGACAGACATTGCCTTTTGATATCTGATCTGATGGTGTGTGTGTGTGTGTGTGGTCGGTCTCCAAGTATGAACTCAATAAATCAGATTTTTCGAAGGCCACTGCTGACTTGTGCGTGCGAGTCTGTGTACGTTTTATTCAGCCGTTTGTTGTGTGTAACTTATCGAACAGTTGCGGTCTGAATGTGTCTATACTCTTGTCATCACAAGACTATGGATGATAGCTGATCAATGGCTGACCTGGACTGTTGTGACAAGCCTACACTTCTGAACTTAATTTTGCCCGTTTATTTTGGTCATACTGTACAGTATATCAGTCACGCTTTGATGCTTTTGTATCCCGAGTTCATGAATGAAATAATGTGATTTATTTATTTTATCTTTTCATGAACTGTATACAATAGAAAGAGAAAAGGAAGGGAGAGAATGGGTGGCCTAGACAATAGGTCATTAGATTTTGAGCTCAAGGAGTTACCCACATGATTGGTGATTTATAAACCTACTCATCATTACTCATCATTACTCATTGGTAAATCTGACCTGTTTGGTCTGAAATCATTTGAAAGGAAAAAGTTTGTGCAGGAATATTTTCTTTTAGATGAACCTTTGGTAAAGTTGATTTTCTGTTATTTACATCTCTCAGGTGTCCTTAAAGTAAAATCCCTCACACCTGTCACCACCATCAACTTGTAGAGTTTGACTGTGAAGCACATGAAGAAAAAAAGCTATGAATTATTAACAGTCGGAGCTATTGGCATCAATAGTAGCTTAATGCAGCAAATGAGTAAGGCAGGAGAGAAAACAACGGCTATCCTGCTGTGACACTGCTGGCTGACTGACAGAATGACTGCTGGCAAATTATTATAAATAACTCAATATTATTTAAAGAAAGTTTGTCATGGTTCTGAAAGTTTAGGTGTGTTGGAGAAACACTTTGAAGTGCAGAAATCAACATTACTCTTACTATGTTAACTCCACACCTTGTCTGAGTCTTGTGGTGTTAAGTGTTTGTATACAAACACAGTCTCTGTGTATTTGAATACACCAGCAGCAAGATTATCTCAGCTTGATTTAGCTTCTCTGACCTGATATCTGATTAAAGAGACTCGGTTGTGTGTAGAAACTGGATTAGCATATAAAAAGACAGTGACAGGACATCAGACAATTCTGATGCCATCTGCTTTCAATGGAATTTGTTAGAGGGTGTGTGTGTGTGTGTGCGCGTGCGTGGCAATTTGTATTGTACTGAAGATTCTCCTGCCTTGTGTTCCCATTAATTCCAATCTTTTATTTTATTTTTGTCTCAGAGAAGGCAGACCTACTATTATTAACACTGACTATGAACAAAGATTAAATTGTTCTATTTTGTAATGATTTATTAATAAGGAGGCAAATTCTCTGGGATTTGGCTTCATGTCCGCCCCACCTAGCTAATGTATTCTTGCACGGATGCATGGAGGCACTCATGCAGGCAAGCACATACAAGTGCACAAACAGACGTGTGCACAATTGCCATAGGCAGATTTGTGTTGTTTAAAATGCTCCCAGCAGTTCCACAGGATTATTTATTCAGATGTCTATTGGGATTGCTTATAAATCAGATTTGACAGGAAAGAAAAGGGACGATATACTGTATATGACATTACCTTTTCAATAGTAAACCCACTCGGGTACCAATTTTTGATGTCAGACATGTTAACCTTTTTAATTTGGACTTTCCTGGTACTGTGTGTTCTATCATTGTACTTCTAGGCCTATGTCTCTGATATAACCATTTCTAAGATGTGTTGCATTCGAGGTTCTCCCGAGACAAGCTGTGTTATGCAAAACAGAATACAAGCTATTTAACATGCAGAAGCTTAAAAACAGACCATCCTAACAGACCATTGCTAGGCTAGTGATCATGGTCGCGAAATGCTTAGGTCTGCTTACTTCAGGCAGAGTAGCCTCTCTAATCACCAGTCTCCCTGCCAACAGCCACATTCCTTTCACTGCTCAGTGCAAAACACATCAGAAACAAGCCTGTGTGTGTGCTGAGGTACAGGCTGTGATTAAGAGCTTTGAAGTGTTCATTTGAATGTGGTGGCGTTGCAGGTGGAGGGATCAGGTGATGTGTTCAAGGCAACACTGGGTTTCGATTAAGAGCATTATAGTGATTATTTCTGATATGGAACGGCAGGAGCAGAAGTTGTGTGTGTGTGTGTGTGTGTGTGTGTGTGTGTGTGTGTGTGTGTGTGTGTGTGTGTGTGTGTGTGTGTGTGTGTCAGTGATTCATGTAATTTGAGGAGACATTGCCAATTCAACAAGGTGGTCCACTAAGCTTATCATGTGTTGTGCTTGAACAATGTGTTTTCTGCAGATTAATTTTCTTCATCTAGCTTTTATGAACATCTCTCTTATGAACAAGCATGCTGATCAGAACATGATGTGTGTGTGTGTGTCTTGTTTGTATTTTCCACTCATCCAGATATCCACATTGTATGTTGACACTTTTTTAAAGATGCTTTTATATTTCTCTTGGTATATAACTCTTTAAGTCTCTAATGGTGGATTTCTCTGATTCTTTCCACCAATGCCTTTGTCTCCACACTGATCCTCTAATCAGCAGCCAGCAGTGTCTAGGGTTTACTTCTAAAATTACAAATTTGTCAGCAAATATCTTTTACATTTCCTCTGTCTTCCTTTCCTCTCATATCTACCAACTCTAGCCCTTTTTTCTATGTCTGTTAGTTGGAGAGCGACTATAAGAGAAGCTTCAAACCAACAATACAGGTTGTGTGCCTCTGCCTACTAAGCCACCAGGAAACCCTCCTATGTTCTCTGCATCTGAGAGCTAAACAGCTCGCTGCGTCTGGGCTATTTGCATATCATTTGCATATGAACCCCAACTGGCTGTTTTTTGGAATGCCAAGAGGCTAAATTCCCTATTTATTACCCAGGCCCATATCTAGTTTTCACTTTTCTGTGGCATTTGCATCTGATTTGCATGTCCCGCAGCTTGGTTCTGGGAATAAGGGGCCAGATGACCTAAATTGTTTCAATTCCTCCCAGAAAAAAAAGGCATAGGAAGGTCTAATTATTACTATTAATCGAATTAGGACGCTTTAATTGTGGAGCGTAAATATGCGCGGAGGTTATTAACTGCAATAGTAAGCTGAGGAAACTTGATTTTAATGGAAACGGCTTTAGCACAGATACTAACTGGGTGTGTTTAGTGTTTGTGGTCGCTAACTTGAGTTTGAGCAGTTGGCTTCATCATTGCATCATCACTTGGCCCACAGGGAAGGGAATTAAAAAGAAGCTTAAGCCTCTTTCAGACATGCACTCCTTTACGTTAATCTGACTGCAATTTCACTTGTCGCCTGTCTCATGTCTGAATAAGCACCCTGATCACAATTGCGTCAATGCGATGATGGCTTAGTTTGGACCGACTAGGAAACATTTCCATATAATTTTGATTTCACAAATTTGAGTTGTAAGCAGTTGGATTAACGGTAAATCTACAGCAAGCACAAGCTAAAAAAAACAATTCCAAGAGAGATTAAATCAGTTTAATAAACTAGAAAACACAGTGAAAGACAATTCCTACTTTTCATATCAGATCACTCGCGCTATCATTCAATGCTGATGGATAAGCACAGTAAGATAAGCAGCAGAATACGAACTCAATGAAATCAATTATTTAAACTGATGTGAAATGGTGGCATTTTGGCTTCAAAAACAGAATAGGCCTCAACTCTACATTATGCCTGGTAAAAATGAAGAAGTGGATTTAAAGGCCCTTAAAGTTCAATAAAGTCCTTAAACAACTCAAAACTGTATAACTTACAACATTGAGACCAACTGTCCCTCCTCCCAAGTGTTTGTATTCATTCCTTTATTGTGTAAACCTAGACCTAAACTGTGATGTGTTTGTCAAATTAGCAGACAAAACAAGACTGGTTAAAAGTGTTGTCTAATGTGGCCTAATATATCCATAAGCAGCAGTTCACAATATTTTGTGTTTACCATGGCAGTTGCACTTTACATACAGGTGGCTCCTACCTTTTTTCTATCCTTTTGTGTCTCTATTCCTTGCTCTTTCAGGTGACAGGCAAAATAATGAAACACAACACACAAACACGCCCATCCCAGTCTACCAAATCACCTCATTGAATTTAAACTGCCATCTCCCAGGGCAAACAGCACATATAATCACATTTGCAATGTCAGAGAAATAGTGCGTCAATATTTACCTAGTCTGTTACTGTTGTGAAATGGGGAACTGACTGTGGTTAGTTTCCATGGTGTGCATTATTTTGACAGTTGGCTTTGAGGCACAGAGATGCACTCTCTCACACACACACACACACAGACAACATTTTCTCACAAGTGAGAGAGGTTTGTAAGTATACATAGTTTAAATGTTGTACAGTGTAAAATATGAGTAAGATGATATTATTAGTGTTGTATTTTGTATGAAAGTTGTTACACACATTGGGATCTTGTAGAGTGCTGGTTAAAAAGTGTTAAGTCAACACCTGTTTATTACAGGTTTAGTATGTTGTATTGAATTGTTCACATTGTGTAGTTGTTGATGGGGGTTATACCCACCCAATTTTTTACATGTATGCATTATTGACTTAACCTACCTAACTAGCTAATATCCAAATCTTGTTTATGTGGATATTTTTGTGCACACAGACTACTTTTCCATGGTATTATCTTTGCATGAGGCTAAATACTCTTCTTTTAAAGCAAAATGACTTAATTGAGTGATAACCTCAAAGTTGGTCTGTAACCAAGCATGTCCGTTAATTTCATTTAATTTCAGTCCATCTATCCCCAAACACTCAATGTTAACTTTCTATGCGGATAGTCACATCATGGTGATAATGAGATTTACACTTGCCTCCTTCTAGAAAGTGAAAGAGTATGCCATATTTCACTGTGAGGTGTGTCGCCAAAGTGATATCACTGGTACATTACTCTGTCAGTCAGTAACCTTGCTGGCCCCTTCTTTCTCCCAGACATACTGACTTTTGTGCCCTTGACTCTAATAATCCCTCTCTCGCTGTGTGAAATATCTTTTCGTGCCTGCACTGATGATCATAATGGTTTTCTGTCTGAGCTGCAGACTAGTGATTGGCCCCAATTACTGCATGAACCTGAGCTTTCAAATCATCCTATCCCTGCAAGGTGAGACGTGCAATGGCAAAAAATCTATGTAGGCCCGCTTTCCATCCCCTGCCTGTATGCACTCGATAAATCTCTCCTAATGCACATTTAAAATCACAGGGAATCCACTGCCAGATGTTTATCATTACTTTACTCTGTAGTTTTTTTCCATATATACAACCCATATGTGCCCTATCAGCACCCTTAATTTCTTCAGCAGTATTTGCTCTGAAACTTAATAGCTCAAAATATATTAATTTCTATGGTTGACTTGCCCACATCCCCTTCTTTAATTACAGAACTGCCACTCTGGTTTGGACATATGGACCATTTCTGCTAGATTATAAACCCTGGTCTATGGGACACTGTGTCTTAATGTTGCTTACTGTAGGCTGCTATGTAATTAGATATTTGTATTCAGTTCAGCAGTTGTTTCCACTATTTTTAGTTCAGGGCACGTGCCCTTGTCTGGAGCCAGGTGCACCCACTGTGTCTCCTATATGATCAGATGTAAGAGAGACAGATTGAAGCAAACTTCTGCCATCCAAATTAGTGGTCACAGCATTCATCATTCCTGCTCCACTTTCAGCTGAGCTTGCCTGCTATTTTTCACAGAGATCACCCCACTTGTTCTTCTAATGCTAGGTCTCTCCTCTGCTCTCCCTGGTTATTTTGTTCTCTTTCTCTGTCTGTTTATCAGCATTTTATCATTTCCCCCCAATGCTCCTCCTCCTTTCTTTTCCTTTTTCTCTCCTCAGACTCAGCCCCCACTCCATAGTCCCTACCTCCTTTTCTCCATCCCTTCTGTCTTGCAGGTCTTTTGAATCTTATTTGCATCTCCAATACTGCTCCACCTACATCTTTCTCAAATCCGACTTTTGATTCTTTCCCTCCCTCTCAGCCTTACAACCATCTCTCTCTCTCTCTCTCTCTCTCTCTCTCTCTCTCTCTCTCTCTCTCTCTCTCTCTCTCTCTCTCTCTCTCTCTCTCTCTCTCTCTCTCTCTCTCTCCCTCTATCCAGTATCCTCTATCTAGTAATAGAGAGTTGTTAAGGACAGGATAGAAATCCAGAGTGAATAGATGTTGTCAAACTGTTGGCGAGAGTTCTACAGTGGGCCCCTGCTGTGCCTAACTTGGCATACCCGTACACGCACGCACACACATGAAGCCATATCTGCCACTGACAAGAGACAGTAGATTATGAACATGCTACAAGAACCATCACTGTGCATTTCTGTCACTTCACTAAGCTGATATATGGGAACGATGCCATGAAGGCCTCCAGTCAGTCTGACAGGACTGCATTCTGGTATATTTGGTGAGCGTTTGTGTGAGAGAGTAGGACGGAGAGAAAAGAAAGAATCTGTAAAAAAAAGGCAGATGTCCACACTAATACATCCCTTTCCCAATATATCCGTATAAATTGGCTTTTTCCACCAGTGAAAACCAAGCTTTTTGAAAGGGCTGCCGGAATTGACACATTTTAATACAAAGGGACAGAGAACCGCTGCACCAAACCTCTATTAATACGGGGTCACTGTCTGATGTATCCAGTTCCCTTTCTATACTGGTGTTGCTCTGATGAACTGCTCATTTAAATGCAATATGTTGTTGTGCTTTTGTGTTTTTCTGTACTTGTGTAATGTTTTTGATGTCAATGTATTCTACAGTACGTATGTGTTTCCACATGTATTTTTTTATACTGGATATATTAACATGAACTATCTTTTGGGCTGCAAATAATTGGTGGCCTAATCTGTGGCCTACTAATAACACACCTTACTATTGCAATGTGTGCAGTTTGTCACTTGAGACTGCCAAGTGTTAGTGTTTTTATGAGCTACACTGTGTGTGTGTGTGTGTGTGTGTGTGTGTGTGTTTGTGTAGTTAGCGAACCAGCAACCCTCTAATGGCAGTTGATTGCATTATCATCCGTGGCTGAGTGGTTGCTCACCCTGCTAGACAGATAGACCAACCGCCAAAACCCAAAGGCCCCTCTGTGTGTGTGTGTGTATGTCTTAGTGTGTGTGTGTGTATGTCTTAGTGTTTGTGTGTATGTGACACTGTGCCACAGTGAGTGCTCACTTGTTCGATTTGATTGGAGGTGAAACTCGTAAGTCCTCCAAGACCCATTCATAATTTGCCACGTCAGTCTAGAAAATGTGTACACACACACACACACACACACGCTCACGTACACAGACATATTCCCAGAGGAGAGTGAACCTTTTAGACACAAATGTTGTCAGTTAGGAATCTGTCTTGTTGTCCCACTTATACATGCCCAACTTGTCACTCCTCCTCACACACCCACAACCGTGCTTAGGAATACTACTTGTATGCTGGCTTGCATGCTTGAGATTGAGTAGAAGCCATTACATTTAGGGCAGTTTATCAGAGCCCTAGGCCCAACTACTCATAACAGAGACATTTTTGAGTTTAATACATTATCCATTTATTTTTTGTGAAACACCCAATAATTGAAATTGAATTGTAAAATGACCAAACATCTCATTTGGATATTGCCACACAACTTGAATGACATGTTTGTCGCTGCTGTTTGTATAAACTAGTATATTTTTTTAAGACAGAGTAATTCTCATCATCCTCATCAGACATATCAGCAAGACATTTGTTTGGATCATGTCATGTCCCTCCAAATCTGTCTTTCCTGTCAGGCTAAATATCTTAATATAGGACTTGATTTTGATGCACAACACTGGTAAAAGGGTCACTGCCCCGCCTTCCACTCCACTCCACCTGTCCCCCGAGCCTGGCATCCAGCTGTCCGGTCAGCCAATAAGGCCGGACAGGCCTTGTTAGCTCAGTCAAGTGTATCCATTCACCCCAAAGCCACCCCTTTGCCCCAGTCTGCTTATCCCCATAAACCATCACTGCACTGTATCCCAAGATCAGCATGTCCTGTGTGTGTGTGTGTATATATGTGTGCACTCATGTCCCTCCCTAGGTGTTTGTGTGTGTGAGATGAGAGAGGGCAGTAGAGGAGGAACACAAATGTTTTTGAGATGGAGGGTAGAAGACAGAAATTACAAGGGAGAGAAGTGTGTTTGTGTGTGTGTGTGTGTGTTTTAGCGTGCGTGCGTGCATTTGTGCACTCAGGAGTGTGCAGGGATATGTGTGTGGGACGGGATGGAAAGTGGGTCATGGTGTGGTCTGTGTGTGAAGCACCAGGAGCATCACATTGACCCCTAGGGCTGCTGTCTGCCCTTCTCTCTCTCTCTCTCTCTCTCGCTCTCTCTCACACACACACACACACACACACACTGATACACACACCCAGACGTCTTTGCCTTTACCATCATATATCATCTACGAGGGCTTAAAACCAGAGGGAAATCAGAGACGCTTGATGTGTTTCTTTGGTCTAAAAAATCTGCACATCTCAATCGCTCAGATAGTCTGTTTGAGTTTACATCTGGGGACATGACTAAATGGACACAGAGAGAGCAGAGCCCAACTGTATGATGGGAATTGTTATCCAGATATGATTGCTAACCACTGTACTGCAAATATTGTAAGAAAAAAACACTTCTGCACTGTTGAATATGCCTTTACAGCTTAACTTTACCTATTGGTATCCGAAAAATACATATATAAACTAGGACTGTCAAGCGATTAAAAAAAAAAAAATTAATTAATTACAGGCTCTGTGATTAATTAATCTAAATTAATCGCATACTTATATGACACTTTTATACTGTTTGTAAACAGCTGTATAGCCTACTACAGTTTGTTTCTCTGTCTCTCGCGCGTGCTCGCTCTCCGTCTCTCGTAACTTCTGTCTCCTCCCCTCAGCCAGCTTTATACATGAACTAGCGCCAAATTTTCTCAAAAAAACAAGCAGACAAAATTACGACTTTCCATCTCCCACAACAGACAGCGCTGCACTGCCACCATTTCGTAGCCTACTAGGCAAAAATATTGACACACACACACACACACGGGGCGGGTGCTAGACAGCTAGCAAACAAAATTGGAGGAAGATTGAGAGATAGGCCTACTGTTTTGAACCTAGCCTGCATTGTTGCACCCACTAAATCAATAATGCACGGACACTGCGGAGAATTAAGTAAGATGTCTTCCTACCTTCATGCATCCCATAAACCGTCCATAGAGCCCTCGAGTCGGCCCCTTTCCCCTGCTTCTCTCTTTACCTTTCTCCCTTTAACCCACGCGCCCGGCCCGGCGAGCTACAGGTGCAGCTCCGCACCACTTTTGCACCGGGTCAAAGGGCATTATAGAAGTGCGATTAATCTGCGTTAATTTTTTTAATCTGCGTTAATTTTTCTGTGATCAATTAATCAAAATTAACGCGTTAATTTGACAGCCCTAATATAAACTTATTCAGTGTATGTAGAGCAGGAAAGGGTATGTTGGACAGAGTTTGGAAACTTGGAAAGTAGGTCTGGAAAATGTGATGCTGTAGCTTCAGTGATAGCAGTGAGCGTGGTCATATATGATATCTATCATCCAGAGAGCAAATTAAAGGAGTCTCTGTATGAAAGGTTTATGGTGCTTGGAAAGCAGATAGTCTCCAGAGCTCCCTTTCTTTACATATACAAGATGTGACTTCATTGAACTTCCCCCAACTGCTTGAAAAAACCCAAGCAGCATGCTTTATAATCAGTGAGCAACTAAAAATCCTGGCAGGCAGAAAACAAATCTGTTTGCAGAGTAATCACCATGGGAGCTCCATATTGCCTGGAAGAAAAAAACTTGCTGCTTCATTTTAGATTGCAATCATATCAACAGAAAAGTCTTTAATTATTTAGATGACAGTGCGAGTTACTGAAAGGACTGGGCTACTGTAAGCCACTGTAAATTAACTCACTATTTATAGAATTTCTTTTTTATGGTTATTGCAGTACTGAAGTCAAAGCCGATTTATGACTTACTGTAACTGTCCATATAATAACAGATTTAAAAAAAATTATAGCAGGTAATTATTGTGGAAGGGTCTGACAGTAAAACAATGATGATATTGATTATCCATGCTCTAATTTACTTCTTCTAATGCATAACACATTCACTGTCTTGGTAAACAAAACAGTCAAGACAATTGATGTCTGTCCTTTTCTGCAAATCAAATGGATACATTACAAGACTAGTGGAAATGTATATAGCACACGAGAGGTTAGATTTGGGTGTATGAAGGTTTTTTCTTGGAAACCACAATGTCCTTGTGTTTTTCCACTTCCAAAAATACAAGAAAATTATCATTCTAAGTTCTTTCACTTTACATAAAATGAATTAAAAATAAATAAATATAATTTTAATCAGCCTAGGACACTGTAATTACAAGATGGATTAAGGAAAAATATAAAGGGAGAAACATTTCAGTTTTAATATTGGCGTTAGATGGTGCACTAAAAGTTGGAGGCAAAAAGGTGAGGAGAATTTATTTTTAGAAATGTGAAAGAATTGGGGAAGAAGGTTTGGACACAATAGAGCTGGAGAAAAAGAGTAAAGTGAATAGATGGTTGTGATATATGGTGGTTAGATGAGCCAGGGGAACCTATAAAGGTTATGTGGGGATGGGAATAGATTAAAGAAAAAAGTTATGTGGTAAAAAATTAGGGGGTAAAAAAATTACGGTAGTTTCAGAATGTTGGGCTAAAATATCAGGTATGTGCATGCTGATAGGATCTTAACAAGGCTGTATAAATTACACCCGTCTTCTCTTCTTTCTATTGTGAAAACAATGTAAAACATGCTCCCAAGCCATACCTGGAGAATGAAGCTTTTACAGTTAGGATTGAAGTAAAATAAAATAACATACACAGACATCATCCAGGGAGCACTCAATATTCACTTCATATGCTTTTAATTGTGCTCTGTACTCCTGTAGCTGAGCTTTATTCCATGTGTTCACTAGGTGCCAAATAATCTCCATAATCTGGCGTCCTTTTGTGTTGAGTTATACTTTTTTTAAATCGTGCAAAGATAATATGCAGCTAATAAGTTAACATTACAGTTTCAGATATTAAATAAACAACAACTGTAAAATAAAATCTTTAAACTTCATCACTAGAGTGAACTTTATCTAATGACTTGAATTTACAGTTTTTTAATTTGCAAATTGGCACATCTGTATGTAGCGGATACATTGGTGTTCAGGGAAATTACCGTATTCCCCACTCCGCCTGCTATTATTTGTGTTTCTCTGCTGCTTTCTGACCCTGCAGCTGAGCCTCATCTGTATCTGTGGGGGGCTACTCACACCTGTGGGTAAAAAGCACAACAGACACAATGTGCAAATACAGCAGAATACATAATTGTTTAGTGTTTCTAAAAATAATATTTATTTATATAAATTCAAAGGTGGACACTCGCAAACCTGCCACATGTACTAAAACATATTACCCATCAAATTACTTTATGATGTCTTTGAAACCAATGTTTTGTTTCAGATTAGAACAGGGTACACAACTGACACTTACCCATTTCTAGCTGATTTGTTCCCTTTTTATTCCTCCGCACTGTCTTTCTCTTTGTTTTTCACTTTCATCTCCATCACTGTTTTTCTCTCCTTTCACATTGCTCTTCACACTCACTTTTCTCCTTTCACAATTACCTTCTTCCTTTTCTTCTTTCTTTTTATGTACAGTAGTAGCCATCTGATCCTTGTTCTCACTCGTCTTGCTTTTGTCCATCTTTCCATATGGAGGGAGTAGTGTGATTGAAATGTGTTATGTATGACCTTGTATATGTACACAAATATGCACACACATACTGACCCCAGGTGTTGCCTATCCAATATCCCTGTTTCTCTTGTATGAGTTGGTTGTCTGGTAAATTAGGGTGAATATCACTCACCCAGTCACTCACTCAGTCACTCACGCACATGCGCATACACACACACACACACACACACACACACACACACACACACACACACACACACACACACACACACACACACACACACACACACACACACACACACACACACACACAGGAATAAACCTCATTGATTAGATTTTGGGTCAGTTGGTGTAGTGGGAATGTTTCAAAAGAATGCACTAAGGTTCACCTCAACACATACACACTGGCCGTGTCCGGACTGCCATACTAGCGTCCTACATCCTACATACTCACCATCTATATACTACATACTGTCTACTCAAAGATCGATTGTGTATGCGAGGTGCGTCGAAACGTTTTCAGTTGAAGTATACTCAAGCTATGAAGAATTTCTTCTTCTTCTTATAAGATTCAGGCCGTTTAGACGCTGTTTAGCGTATAACCGCCCTCTACAGGTTAGATATTGAACTCGATTTTTACAGTCCTGTGTTCATCATCTGTGTTTTAGACCTCTTGTTTTATAATTGTGTTTTTTTGAGGCGGAGGATCCCTCCGACGCTCTCTGTCTGGCTCATCACAGCACTCAGCTGTCTGTGAGTTGAGCTGGACGAGCCGCGGTGTGTGGAACAGAACAGCGATCTGTTCTGATCTCTCTCCACTATCAGACTCACATCACTCATTTCACTTAGTGACTCTAATGTTGTTAGGTATTTATCTTCATCTCTTATCTATTGTAAGAGTTTATGAATGACTGCACGTACAGCTGTCAGATCGCGGACCCCAAACAATGTCGTTGCCTAGCAACTTGCTCGAAAATATTTCATTTTCCTGGGCGGGTAGAATTGACCCAGTGCATTGTGGGGCGGTTGAGTAGGAAAAGTATTAGGGATGGGCATAATTAATCGATTGCTCGATCATTGCTCGTTAAGAATATTGTCGATCACGTTAAATTGTTATCATCATAATAGCCGTTGTGTTGCGCAGTGTGAGTCCCGCAGCACAGCAATGAATTTCACTATGTGGCAGCACCAGACTGTATGGGCAGCAATTAAACATCCTACCAGCAGGGGGAGATACTTAACTAGTAGTAGGAGACAACAGAACAGGCTCAGGCAGCAGCCTGCGAGCTGCCGTAGATGGCAAAACTTAAACAGCAAGAAGTTAAGGCGAAGTTTGGCATCGGACAACTTTAGATCTGAAAATAACTAAGTTCAGTAAGCATTGTGAAACCTTGTACAACACTTAAACAACCCGAATTATGTACCACTTGTACATTGAAGCCTAAATCCGACCCTGTTTAACGGTAGCGCCGCTAGCATTAGCGGCAAACTTTAGCGTCTATGCTTTCCTACTTCGCCTTCATCAGGGAACTAATTTGCACATTTTGTTTATTAGTTGAAGTAACGTTAGGTCCTTTACCACTCAGAGAAACGTGCCGTGCCCTTATGCAGTCTTTGGCAGCATCTTAGGAGGCGCATATGTGTTAAAACTTTAAAAGGTATCGTAGCATTGGCTCCTTGTTGGCTCATAGCCTCGGGCTTTAACCAGCGCTGCATTTTATTATTATTTTATTTAAAAAAGTTGCCTTGTCTTAATAGATTTGTTTGCCTAGAAGATCTTGGAATAAAGATGTAATTGAGTAAAAACCTCTTGTATACAGTCTATAGTAAAAACGCTGTATTTTGGATGTTCTGTTGGTATTTTTTAATATGTAAAAAAAGATAACGATTAATCGATAATTGCTCGTTAATTTTCCCGATGATCGATCAATTGAATTTCTTAAAATGCCCATCCCTAAAAAGTATACAATCGATTCATACCCAAAATCTTCCCGGAAGTTAGTACTCATCCGAGAATTTCTCGCATACCCAAACTCGCATACCCAACCGTCACATACTCAAATTGAAGTCAAAATGAGTATGAGTAGGACGTTAGTATGGCAGTCCGGACACGGCCACATAAAATACAATTGAGATGCGCACACATGAAAGCAGAGGTCATTTCCCTGTTAAGAGTGGCAGAATTTTATTTTATCACACACACACACACACACACACACACACACACACACACACACACACACGCATACACCAATTTGTTTAGGGGTCAGCTGTTGTAGTCAATACACTACCTGCAACTTGATAAAATAAAAATATACTAAAAATAAGCATTGCTCTCTTTCGGTTTTTGAAGTACACTGCATGGCAGTCATTGTGTCAATATACACAGTTATTGACCGTACATTGAGTGGAAACTGGTAAAAGTATTCACCTGTAAGCAAGTGAAACTCGGACACTTAAAAACTAATATGAAGATAACTTTTTAGCACTTTATCTGGCTTTTTAAAATGTAATTCTTAATTTTGTATTGCAAAGTACAGAATTTAGCACACAGCTTTTAAAGTCATAATTATACAATAAATAATCTCTAAGTGCAGGAAGTGTCCTCTACACACACTCTTTGAAGCTATGGTTTCGTGACAGTTTGCAGGTTGACAGAGCCAACATGAACTCTTTTTGAAACAAATACACACACACACACACACACACACACACACACACACACTCTCACTGAGGCATTTACCCTCGCACACACACTCACTCAATGAGGTATTTACCCTCGCACACACACGGATACACTCACACACATACCAGGATGCTTGTCTTACCCTCTGGGCTTTTTCCTCCTTGTCAGATAAAAGATTAGTCAACAGTTTTTTGTGCACACTCTGTACTTAAAACTTCTCACAAAATTGCCTGATGGTCATGACATGCAAAAATAACCAAAGCACTCCCCAGTCATTGGCTACACCTTCATACCTATGCAAATCTTATGCAAATCTAGCTTTCCAGAGATTTCCCAGGAATGGCATTTCTTTGCTTGGAAGGAATTTGTGTGCACCTAAATGCTGAATCACTTAAGTTTACCCCAGGCTACATTCCCACACTCTTGCAGAGGAAAATGCATGTTAGGCCAAATTAATTAATAACTTAACATGCTGCCGAATGGTAACTACTAGTAATACTTCAGACTCGACATAGTGTTCTGTGTGGCCGAATGTCCTCTTCAACTTGAGAGTCTCAATGTCATGCTGAAGCATCAGTTTGTAAAGATGGGGTCATCTGACTTCTCACTATATTTGGAATTCCTGTTTGCAAAGTTCCCATTAAAATGAATCCAGTTTATACTTCCTCTTCTTACATGTGCCTGGAAACAAGTTTGATGTTTAAAAATCATTGATAACAATCATTACAGTTTTTTTTCGATTGCTAACCCACAGTGGGCACAACTGTAGCTCAATGTGCAAAACTCTAACTACAGTCAGCAACCAACATTCACTGGAGCTGAACAGTTCACTTCACCTGCAAAATAGGCTCAGTGCAGCAAACATTATGAACCAGCCTCATTGAGATAACACATACTGTCATTCAGAACACACTTAGAGTATAAACACTAGTATCAAACCCCAATACTCAAATTACAAATGTAGCCCCAGGGCTGTACGCTTATTTTTTTAGGTGGTAGCACTGGTGCTAGCAAGCAAAAAAATTCAGTAGCACAAAAATAAATTTGGTAGCACACAAAGTATGATCGAAAACTTGCATAACCTTAACCCTTACATTTTGCTCTAATTACCTTTGAGCATGTTATCTTGGTCTCATTTGAGATTCTCAATTAATATTATATCCTAGTGTGTGCAGTAATAATTATGGAAAAATGAATAGGGGTGCACTGATTGCAATTTAGACAAAAGAATCTAACCTGCCAATTGCAATTTTTTGCTGATTCAGAATTATTATTATTATAATGTCCTTCTGTTAATTAAAACCAAACTTTAAAACATTAAACATAGCCTATTAAATAAATAAGTATACATATTGGTACAATTTAGGATAAATTAAATAGGTTGTTGTGAATGTGTTGGGAGTAGCTTTTCAGTGGCTTATTTAAAACTTTGTTTAAATAGACTAGGCTACTGTTGACTGTTCGCTGCAGCTGAAGGAGTTGCCTTTCAAGCTAGAAAAAAGTGCTAACTTCCTGTTCTTACCAGCTTCAAAATAAAAGTCAACTCGTTTGGCTAGTAACAGGCTATTAATGTGAAGGCGCACAGGAAATGTTCTGTTTTTACACGCGCTAACTTAACTGCGGTAATGTGCCGTCTCCTTCCGGTTATTACCATTGGTGAAGTTTTTATACCTAGAATCGCTGCACGAGCACAGATCCCGAGGACACATATCTTTCACCAGCCAAAGTGGAGGGTGGACTCAATAACTTACTTGCCTAAGACTCCTTTACCCGCAGTGTTAATATAGAGCCCTTCGAGCAGTGTTGTGCAGCGCTCCTCTGTGTTTCAAAGACAGCCTCTCCTCATTAGCAAGCTGTCACACGAGTGCGAATGGATTTGTATTCATCATCGCACGTGATCAATTTCAGTAGCAAATGCGATCAAAACTGTCGCACTGTACAGCTCTGAGCCCTCTCACTCAATTCTGTTTTGACTAAATTCCTTTTATAGAATGTCCCTTTTACATATAAAAGTTACTGCATGGGTTGTTAAATGGTGAGATCTACGAAATATATTTTCTGGATGGTGTACACTCAGAGGTGGGTCGTAATGCGCTACATTTACTCCGTTACAAATACTTGAGTAACTTTTTGAATAAATTGTAATTTTAGGAGTAGTTTTATTGCAACATACTTTTACTTTTGCTTGAGTAAATATTTGAAGAAAGAACGGTACTTTTACGCCGTTCCATTTGGCTACGTGACGGTCGTTACCTTATTTTTTTATATATTTTATTTATTACATGCGAGATCTATTTCTCTCGTGATTTCTCTCCCCGGGGACGTTTTCAGCCAACATCTCTATCACGTGACTATTTCAACCAACAAAAACCACATTACAAAAGCTTGCCAATCAAATGCAGCTACTTCAGTCACATGACAAGTGTTGTCATGTTGTCATAGGGCTCAACCATGGGCTCAACAATGTCCGCAGACTTTTTTAGAGGCTCCGGTTCCGCACCGATGTTGTGTCCGTGGCCGTGCCATGTAGGTTAAACGCATATTTTACCGACTATCTGGGTGAGTCGAGAAAATGGAAGAAACCGCTGATTCCGAGGAGCAATAGCCACACCCCTGGCCTCAAATACAAACTCACACACTCGCAAGCTCTCAATCACACTAACTCACAAAATAACAATCACACACTCACAATCGCATTGACACAGACTCCCACACACTCGCAATTACAGAGACACTGTTCTTCTTTGACACATGTCCTGTTCTCCCTGTAGCCTACTCAGTTCGCATGCCCCAGTCTGGCTGTGTGAGTCTGAGAGTGGTCTCTTTGTTCAGCCACTCTGTAGTTTCATACGTTAAGTGAGTGTGCCAGCAGGTTTTGATGTGTAACGAAGTTTAATTTAGTGTGTTTTATAATTTTGGGGCTAAACCCAACCTAGATAATTTTCTCAGGGCCAGTGACATATTGTAGGAATTAGTTTTAAAATGTGTATGTGCAAAACATTTGCAACAGTGTTATAAGTGTATTGGTTTTAATTAATATAATTTTGGACAAGCCTAATTTATTATAATTTTATTTGAAGGGTGATATATTTAATTTGGCAGATAATTAATTTATTATTGTTTGAGTTCAAGGGTTATTCATTTGATTTTTAAAGACCTTATTTATTGTTTTATTTAAAATGATGTTATTTAACATATCTTTATTTGAACATTGCTGTTTAATATTATGTTTGTCTATTCTGTACCGTTTGTTTTGCTCTGTATATTTCAAAAATAAATCCGAAGTAGGCCTAATTCAGTAGGCCTACTTGTACTCTTGAGTACTTCAGTAGTCTTTTCACTACATACTTTTTTACTCTTACTTGAGTAATTATTTTTATGAGTACTTTTACTTCACTTGAGTAATTATAATCTTAAAGTAACTTACTTTTGCTTGAGTACATTTTTTGGCTACTCTGCCCACCTCTGTGTACACTAAACACAACTTAAGGATGGCTCTGGCTAAGATGCCAAGAGGCCTGGTTAGTTTATTAATGTAACTATACTGGTAATGGACATTCATTTCCCATGCAGTGTATTCAACTGTAACTATAGCCCTTATTCAAGATGAAACAATACAATCAACATGGAAAAAAACACATTGGAAAGACAAGATTTGAGAGCAATATTAATCTGTTTTATTTCTAAACAATATAACTCAGCTCTCTTTTTCCCTTTGTTTGATTGACTCGTGAACACATGAAAACACAGCTTATAACCCTAAATACTAATACCCCGGGGTTTTTTGTAAGGTTCAGTTAGACAGTTACTGGTACCAGTGTTGGCGCGCTTGTACAGAAATCCTCTTCAAAAGAAAAGTCCATATACTCACACTCGAATCAGGACAAAAAGATACGGTAAACTCCTTGAAAAAGCAACCTTTTCCAAGAGGCAGCAACACGATCAGGAACCCGTCTCGATGCTCGGTCCAACACCAACTCCTCTGCTGCAACACGTGGCAAAGTCCGTCCTTGTCCTGGCCTCTCCCGTACACGCAGTTGGTTATGCTAACCGCTAGCAAAACAGTCCCGCACTCGTGGTCAGCTTGCGTTAGCCCCTTAGCAAAAAGCCACACTTCTAAAGCACGCTCGTTTACACTTTTAACAAAATAAACAAACCCTCACGCAAATGCCCGGTTGCAAACGGTAAATAACTGTTCTTCAAGTTAACTTTAAGTTTTCAGCTTCTTCTCGCAGCTTCTTTTTTCTCTCATCCACCGGACAATTAGTTATATCCCGCCCCTCTGACAATCCGACAGGTTAATCCCCAATGACAGATAAAATAATTGACACCTGCCTGAACAAATCCAAACCCATAAAAATAAACTGAGGGTTTCAAGGGCTCTTAAAAACATAGGACGTTTCTATATTTAATACAAAGTTCCCCAAATTAACCAGATACATGTCAACAGTATCATTACAACTTCAGGCCCACATTAATGACAATTTAACATACATTGTACATATAGGAAAACCCCATTTACTCAAATTAGAAGGGCGCTACACAAACTTTTAATCTGTACAGTTTGAATAATTTGAGTTACTTCACACAACGTAATATTTTCTTTGAGGAAAGACTGACATTATTTCGCATTAAATTGTTTATTTTATAACATAGCAGTTATGTTACGTATAAACAAAAATAAATGGAAATCAGACGTTTGCTTCGATAGATACGTATTTGATATTTTTTTGAAAACATTTCCAAATTTAATATTTATCTGTTTAAATATTCTATAATTCTAATACAGAAATCAATTCCTATTGTCATTTACTATAAGGATGCAACTGTAAGCGGTTTGTTTGCTGGAAAATCCGTATTACAGATGCAACTTTAGATCTTTGCAGATTGGGTTGCACTCTCAACCCTGCCTCTCTCAATGAGAGACCATGATTCACAACAGGGTCTATCAGTGTAGCCCTTACTGTATTTCATCAGAAATTACAGCTCAATGTCTTCTAAGTCTTCCTCCACACAACCACACTCTCACTGCCACACTTCTCCCTCCAACAACCAACAACATTCATTGGTCCATTTCCATTTTTGAGCCTTCCCTATACTGTATATACAGTATGTTCACCAAAAAGTCCAAAACAAGACAACTTCTTAGTGTTTCAGTTGAAATTGTAATCTGCAGTGTTTGAAATGCACTAGTCTGAAATCCATTCTGTTTTGAATGTGTGGTTTACAGTTGTGACAGCAGTATGTTAGCATTTGAACAAAGTGCTAGAAATCCACAGTGTTGTGCAGGTTGTGGTGAAGCCATGTGATAAGTGTGTAGAGTTTTGAAAATTGTGTTTAAGCAATGAAAAACAAGCTACAGTTTGGTCCATTTGAACCGCTGCGGTGCATAGTGTTGTTAGAGTTTTGCACATGTCGCTCCAGTTGTGCCCACTGTGGTTTAGCGATCAAAAAAACTGTAACGAGATACAATCTTAGAAAAAGATTACACAACACTCTTTGGGGAAAATACTTACAACTTAACTACTTTTACACTTCCACTCGATTATGTTTGAGCGAACAATTGTGACGGTAAATGTGGGAAAATATTGCACGAGCATACATACATCCATTTACCCAGAATACCCGCACAATTTTAATATCACCTCTGTAAACACACGGTCATCCAGAGAAGGCTTTGCACCACAGCTTCATCACTGTATGTTGCCCTAATAATAACTTTTTCAACAGAGCTTACAGTTTTTTTCGATTGCTAAACCACAGTGGGCACAACTGGAGTGACATTTGCAAAACTGTTAACAACAGTATGCAGAGCAGCGGTTCATTCGGACCAAACTCTAGATCGTTTTTCATTACTTAAACACAGTTTTCAAAACTCTACACACCTATCTCATGGCTTAACCACAACCTGCACAACAACACTGTGGATTTCCAGCACTTTTTTCAAATGCTAACACACTGCTGCCACAACTGTAAACCACACATTCAAAACAGAATGAATGTCAAGTGCATTTCAAACACTGCGGATTGCAATTTCAACTGAAACACGAAGATGTCTTGTTTTAGACTTGTTAGTGAACATATATACAGTATAAAGGGAAAGGTCAAAAATACATATTTTTTTGGAATTGGACCAATGAAGACAGGTTGTTGGAGGGAGAAGAGTGGCAGTGAGAGTGTGGATGTGTGGAGGAAGACCTACAAGACAAAGAACTGTAATGTCTGATGAAATACAGTAAGGGCTACACTGATAGACCCTGTTGTGAATCATGGTCTCTCACTGAGAGAGGCAGGGTTGAGAGTGCAACCCAATCTGCAAAAATCTAAAGTTGCATCTGTAATACTAATTTTCCAGCAAACAAACAGCTTAGAGTTGCATCCATACAGTAAATGACAACATTACAGGAATTGATTTCTGTATTACAATGATAGAATATTAAACAGATAAATACTACATTTTGAAATATTTTCAATAAAATATACAAAATGTGTATCTATTGAAGCAAACTTCTGATTTTCATTTATTTGTTTTCCTAAAAAAACTGGTATGTTATAAAATAAACAATTTCACCCTTTCATCAAAGAAAATGTTATGTAATTTGTGTGAAATAACTCAAATTATTCAAACTGTAAAGATTAAAAGTTTGTAATTTGTGTATTGGGGTTTGATGCTAGTGTTTGTACTCTGAGCATCTTCTGAGTGACAGTGTGTGTTATCTCAATGAGGCTGGTTCATAGTATTTGCTGCACTGAGCCTATTTTGCAGTTGATGTGAACTGTTCAGCTCCAGTGACTGTTGGTAGTGCAGACTGTAGTTAGAGTTTTGCACATTGAGCTACAGGTGTGCCTACTGTGGTTTAGCGATAGAAAAAACTGCAATCAGGGGACTAGCTGAAACATTCCTGATTTGTAGTAAAACAAATACATATAGTACATAGGACTTATAATTTGTAATCAGTGGAAGTTGTTATCAGTGTACTTAAGACAGGGTGAACATTATTTGTGGTTGGACAGTTGCTTCTGACATCTGTACAGTCAGTGTTTTGTTTTGTCATGAGATTACAGCCCTTAAAGCCCTTTTCAGACAAAGCAGCTGTCCTGATTAATTCCAGTTCCTGGCGGTGGCTTTGACCCCCAGTTCATTGGTAGCATGTGGGATCTGGGTGACACAACGGTGGGCTCATGTGGTTGTACCCAATGTGAAGCGTAAAGGATCTTCTCATTTTCATCTGTGACAGTTTGACTGTCAGTGTTCTGCCACTGGACAGAGAAACACAGTATACAAATAGCAGAATCCTTAGAATAGTGTGCATTTGGACAGAGTGTATGGCTGCCTTGTTTGATATTTAGACAAAAAGTAGTTAAAAGTACAAACATAAAAACATGTTTATCCTATGAAAGGATTAATAATTTCATTAATGGGTTAAACTCTTGTGCAGCTTTCAACTAAATATCCAATTTGGGGCGACTGTGGCTCAGTTGGTTGAGCGGGTCGGCCGATGATCAAAGGGTTTGAGGTTCGATCCCCGCCCTGCCACCTGTGTCATAGTTGTTGTGTCCTTGGGCAAGACACTTCACCCACCTTGCCTCGTGTGAATGTCGATAGTTAGCCTGCTATCGGTGTATGAATGTGTGTGTGTGAATGGTAACGTGGGAAAGGAAAACAGGTCTCCCTTGCAAAAGAGTCTTCGGACTCAATGGGACCTGTATAAATAAAGGTTAAAAAAAAAAAAAAAAAAAATCCAAGCATTGTACATTTTGTTTTCGTACTACTGTAGTTTTTACCCCTGCTCCAGTAAGTTGTGCTGACTCTGTAGAAAGGATTGTTTAGCGTGTGTGTGTGTGTGTGTGTGTGTGTGTGTTAAATTGATGGAGAGCTTGTTATTGTTGGTCTGGAAAACCTCCCGCGGGACAGAGGAGACAGCAACCCCACAGCTGAGACCACTCCGTGTGTGTGTGTGTGTGTGTGTGTGTGTGTGTGTGTGTGTTTGTCCTAGACAAATAAAGGTAGGCATAATGGGCACCCTTTGCCAGATGCGCTCTCCCCCCCTCCTCCTCCACAGCACACAAAGGCCCTAACAAACTCAACACATGATTCATGTCCTACCAGTGTGACTCTTTTAGTTCTTTAACAAGACATGCAACTCTACTATGCTTTTTATGACACTTCATTAAGTCTTACTAACTGACTTATTATAGTCTCATAACATTTAAGGTTATGATTTGCTTATTCTTTGACATATTTTACATCTTATTAGGCTTATTTCAATCTATGTGAACTAGCTTTAGGTTTTACATTTAACTAAATAATAATTGAAGAGACTCTGATATTATTTTAGAAGTGATGCAACTTTTACCACTTCAGTAAATCCTTCATCTTTACGTTCCTAACTCAAGTTCTGCATGAGCGCTTTACATATTAATCATTCCAAATAAGATTGATAGTGAACAGACCCTTATTGGTATTTATGTCTCATAGTGAATCATTTGATGAATGCTGTTCCGTCTTCCAATTTGTTCTTTGCCTAGAAAGTTTGTGTAGTACGAGTGTGTGAATGATAGTTTACCCAAGGCAAGGTGTGGTGAGGTTGGCAAGATCCCCTTTCTCCACATCCTGGGACTGTGTGTGTGTGTGTGTGTGTGTGTGTGTGTGTGTGTGTGTGTGTGTGTGTTACAGAAAAGTACTGAGGGTGCAATATCACATTAACTAATGCAGGCAATACAGCGCAAGTGGGGTGTGTGTATGCTTGACTGCAACAGGAAAGTGGATTCTAAGTGAAATATCTGGTTCAATGTGGCGTAAAGGAGCAAGCTTCTAGCCGCCCCACCACCGCCTTGCCATATCCCCCTGAGTATGTGTGTCTCTCTAGTCTGTGACAGCTCTCCTGGCCGTGCCGTGCAAAGCCTGCCAGCGTCGTCTTGAGCAGCAGCCAAGCTTAGCGTCACAAGGGCGTGTGTGTATATGTATGTGTGTACATGTCAATTAAACATGTATAAAAAAGGATAAACAATTTAAAATACCATCTTAGTTCAAGTGACTAGTAATTGGAAAATATTATTGCAAAAATAGGTGTTTGTTAGAAGCTGCTTTTTTTGACGAATTGTGCCAAATGAATAAATACAAGTCAGTGAGATGCAAATTGGAAGGTAAAAAAAAGTTTGTAAGTGGACCTTTTATATGTTGAAACACTTTTCTTATGGATCCCGAATGAACTTCATTGCTCTATTTGATAATGTCATTGAACAGAAAAATTAACAGGATTACTATGGAGGTAAATAGAAGAGTAATCAGGACTTCATATTATCTGTGACCAACTGCCAGGAAATCTCCATGTCTGAGGATGCCATGCAAAGTGATGAGGGGCACATTCAGGAAACACTTTAAAAAACAGTTTCATAATACAGTATATACTGCAGACATGACTGTGTCACTGCCAGTCCAGGAGTTGGATGGGATCACTTTGGGAACTAAGTTCTCAATAACAAAGATACCTTATGTGTTGATTTGTTAGATTTAGGTTTTCTGTATGTACTGTAAAGTGCTATTATGAAAATAAATGTACTTTCTCTCTCTTTGTAGACGACCCAACGGAAGCAGACCTGTGGGTGCTCAACAGCTGTACTGTGAAAAACCCTGCAGAGGACCACTTCAGAAACTCAATCAAGTATGAAAAACATTAATTTTTTTAATATGTTTACTGATTAAAACAAACTACTATACATTTTGCTTTACAAAATGTATTCTTATGCACACGTGTTTGTGTATGTTGTAACATGCTTCCAGCTTGTTGCCACATGTCGGTTTCCATT
This sequence comes from Hyperoplus immaculatus, assembly GCA_949357725.1. Classification (NCBI taxonomy): domain Eukaryota; kingdom Metazoa; phylum Chordata; class Actinopteri; order Uranoscopiformes; family Ammodytidae; genus Hyperoplus; species Hyperoplus immaculatus. The sequence goes on along the minus strand of OX442353.1, from coordinate 15,193,494 downwards.
CTCAGGGAGAGAGGGAAAGAGAGACACTCAAAAATTTGCATAAACAGATAAATTAAGATAGAAACTGTTTTGCATTTTGATTAATTTCCTTCCATCAAGGGGATCCCCACACCTGGTGGGTGTGGCCTTTAGTCTAGTGAGAGGGAACAGGAGTGACTGTATGGAGCATTGAATTATCCCAAATTACTTCAGCACCAAAAACATTTATTTCCCAGTTCACTGTTTTTACAACTGAAACCATTAGTTAGCCATAAGCTAGAAAGTTAATTATCATAAATTATTTTTAATTTTTAACATCACTTTACAACCACAAAAGCCCATCTTGACAGTAAATTGATTATCTTTGTGTTTTGGACGGTGGGTCACTCTGTTTTAGCTTGGGCTTTGGGAAATTGTTATTTCTTTTGACACAAAACGATGAAACGATTGAGAAAGTAAGCAGCAAATAAATTGATAATGGCAAGTATCATTTCAGCCCTACACTATTTATCCACAGTGAATGTGGACTGCACCTTTCTCTGTTTGACTGTTTGGGCCTCTAGCAAAACATACCAAATCACATGTAGTTCCATGGTCACAGCTCCTAAGAGGTTTCTTTCCATGTGGACACCTCAGAAACACACACACACACACACACACACACACACACACACACACACAACACACAACACACAACACACAACACACAACACACACACACACACACATTTTCGTCCCTCTCGCTTCAATAACATCCAAACTGCAACAGGACAGGTGTCTGACATATTTAATTGGACAAATTGCAGGCTTTTAGGTTAGTTGGTTCTTTAAAGCAGCATTTTATCATCTGTCACATTTTGGAATGTCTGAATCATAAGAATGGAGCAACTTATCAGAAGGCAATATTCCAGTTTTTCAAGAGTGAACCATTTCACTTTGCCAATTTGATCAGTGCAATTTTCCTGTCCTTCTGCTTCAGTCGTCTCCTCATGTTCCCTTTCTCTTTCACTCTCTTTCCGTCAATTTTTCAATTGAAATGCACAAAATAATAACACACTTCCTTGTTGATGTTCAAGTTTTTTCTTTGACTGGAAATCACCCAGCTGTAATGCTAATGCAATTAATGCTCCATTCATTGGGAGGCGCACACACTCACATATTTGTTTTTTTTGCACTGATGATGGAGACACAAAATTATGGGGTACAGGATCAGAGAGAATCTAAATGCCCACTTAAGTCTTTTTTCAATGCCTTAATTTTTCCTTGGCTTCTCTTCATATGATCACCGGGGAAAAAAAATAGAGAAGGATGCAGGCACACGCGGGGCTGTCTCGCGCTCAGTCACACGCTGGCCGTTATGCCTGCACCTCCTGGTACGCCAAACACACGCACATATAATCACACACTGTACAGGCTGAGGTAGCAAAAGATATTTTCTCAATTTTTTGGTTTCTTTTAATCCACTACAGTCTCAACATTTCTAATTTAACCCCTTGTCTGAGAAGAGTAACATTTCATGTTTTGTTGACCAGCAGAAGGTTTGATGTGCAAGAGTTACAGCAGACGTTATAAAGTTGGTGACAAGGGGCGCCCCGTTGGTGTAGTGGATAGAGCGCGTATCATATTGGCTCCGGACCTTTACTGCATGTCATCCCCCCTCTCACTCTCTGTCTACCTATTTCAACTCTGTACTATCCAATAAAGCTTTTAAATGCCAAAAATAATCTTAAAAAAAATTAAGTTGGTGACAAAAACAAATGGAGGGGAAACACTATCTGACATCATGCGAAAACATGAGGACACTTATGTTTTTGGCCGTGCACAAAGCATGATAAAATAATAAGTAAGAGTCATTTTTCAAATTTATACAAACATACTCTGTTTAAGGCCTCCCATCAAAAATATAACAAGGTGGATGTTATTGTCTATTGGATGTGGCTTTCATGGGTTATGTTTTGACCTTGAATGAAGTTTGCTGTTCTGGACATGATTTTCAAAAATAAATAGTCCTTAGCTACACTGTTAAACTTTATCAAAAACCAAGTTAATGTTAAAGGAGACTGGCCAGAGATACTTGGAGGAAAAGAAAGATTCATTTGAAACAATGATTTGTGTTAACTTTATACCTAGGCATTTTTGGGTTATAGATTAATCTTCTTTTAGAGATTAGCGTTTTGAGGCTGATCAGTGAATGCCCTCATGTATGTGTGTGATTATAGGGAGCATTTAGCTGTTTTCTTTGCTCAGCTTTCATTATTAGTCAGGTCCAGAGTATGTTGAAAACACTTATGGACCGTATTGTCATTTTGTCCCATTGTACTGATGTGTGTGTGTGTGTGTGTAAAACAAATTGTCCCATGTGGCTGCTGCATTAGGGACTTTATGTACAACCAACACACACATAAACATGCATGGTCACAGAAGCAACAATCAGTGTCCTAGTAAATGAGTTGAGGGGTTTGGAATGGAAGCACAGGAGCTTTTCGGCAGTCTTCTATCAGGGTTTGGAGAGAAGCAGTGAAAGGAGCGTTTATTACTTCTGGAGAACTGGGGCTTAGCTGGCATCCATGCCAAGTTTGTGGGATACAGAGTTGTGTGTTTGTGGTGTGGAGAGTTACCCTTGTGAAAAATGCTATCAGACAACATACATAATAACGTAGCATATATTTCTTTGCCTGGGTGTAAAAAAACCCTCCTATAATAATAAATAATGACTGGGTCTAAAGCTGAAAACTGATGTTGCCTTTTTAAGTCTGCACTTTTTTGTGTGTATGATTTTTTTTTGGGCTAAATACACATTAGTTTTGTATTGGTTAAGGTTTCATCTATAGTGAAACCAGACACGTGTCTTGCTCAAAGACATTTGGGCAAGGGTCAAGCGTTGTTATGTTGATGTAATCTGTGATTATTAAGATGATATCAAAGCCTACTACAGCATTCATTTGGTTATTTAAATCCTTTTCCAAACCGCTGCCCTGAGCATTTGTGTTCTGGTCTTATTCGACAAGTGTGAAAGATGGGATTCCCTCCAGTTGTTTAGTGATGGTGACTGATGGTGCTCGCTGCTCTACTGTTTTCTGCTTCAGCAGGACTTCTACATCAGGGAGTCACTCAGTAGCATACACTGCTAATAGGGCAACTTCTGGATGCTAAAAAGTCAATTAGTATGGATATTTGGGTGTGCCTCTACATGCATTTTAAATGACAAAATCTATAGTGTGATTCAATGTTGCAGAACTCCCATATCAATGAACCCGGAATACATTAAAGAAACAGTTGCTCAACAGCATGTAATTAAACTTCTCTGTGGTTGTGTGTGTGTGTGTGTGTGTGTGTGTGTGTGTGTGTGTGTGTGTTGGGTTTCTCCACTTGGCTGTCTCTAGTAATTTGTATGATCAAGGGAATGTATGCTTAACGAATAAGAACCCAACTTTGAGTTCTGTACTGTTTTCAAAACACGCCAATTCCCACATTATATTTACATCCATTTGAATGCAATTTTGATATTCATGAGTCAACCACAAGAAAGAAAAAAATCATTAATGTTAATTGAAAAGGGACACACAACACACAGAATGAACTCTTGGAAGAAGTCCAGAGTGTATGTGCTGTGCTGTGCGCATAACAGATGTGTAGGCTGGGTGGTGAATATACACTCAACAAAAATATAAACGCAACACTTTTGTTTTTGCTCCCATTTTTCATGAGATGGACTTAAAGATCTAAAATTCATTCCAGATACACAATTGTACCATTTCTCTCAAACATTGTTCACAAATCTGTCTAAATGTGTGATAGTGAGCACTTCTGCTTTGCTGAGATAATCCATCCCACCTCACAGGTGTGCCACATCAAGATGCTGATCTGACATCATGATTAGTGCACAGGTGTGCCTTAGACTGTCCACAATAAAAGGCCACTCTGAAATGTGCATTTTTTTGCTTTATTGGGGGTCTGGGGACTCAGAACCAGTCAGTATGTGGTGTGACCACCATTTGCCTCATGCAGTGCAACACATCTTCTTCGCATAGAGTTTATCAGATTGTCAATTGTGGCCTGTGGAATGTTGGTCCACTCCTCTTCAATGGCTGTGCGAAGTTGCTGGAGACGGCTTATGGTGGAGAAATGAACATTCAATGCACGAGCAACAGATCTGGTTGACATTCCTGCTGTCAGCATGCCAATTGCACGCTCCCTCAATGCTTGTGGCATCTGTGGCATTTTGCTGTGAGACAAAACTGCACATTTCAGGGTGGCCTTTTATTGTGGACAGTCTAAGGCACACCTGTGCACTAATCATGATGTCAGATCAGCATCTTGATGTGGCACACCTGTGAGGTGGGATGGATTATCTCAGCAAAGCAGAAGTGCTCACTATCACACATTTAGACAGATTTGTGAACAATGTTTGAGAGAAATGGTACAATTGTGTATCTGGAATGAATTTTAGATCTTTAAGTCCATCTTATGAAAAATGGGAGCAAAAACAAAAGTGTTGGGTTTATATTTTTGTTGAGTGTATGTTATGGCCCTTGGCTACACAGGATAGTCTATTGTTGGCTCCGTTTTGTCTTGGCAGAAGTTTTTTTGCAAATTTAGGGCCATTGATTGCAGAACAGCTGCCAAAAATCCGCAGCGTTGCACAGAGGCCTACATAATAATTCACAAGACCAAACTGAACAAGAGAAAAAAAAAGATATTACGTAGTTACTTTCTTGAATTGATTCTAGAAATGTTAAAATGTGTTTTTTTTTCTTATTACAGTTTTCTGCAAAGAAATCCATGAAGACGGACATTAATATTACCGTAATTTTCGGACTATAAGCCGCGACTTTTTCCCCATTTTTCGACCCTGTTATTACACAGCACAGTATATGTTCTGTAGCTACTGGGGATGGGCGTTAGTAATCAAGTACTCGAGTACTCCTCGTTTCAAATGAACTCGATTGGTGGATGAGGAAAATCGTTTTTTTTTTTTTTTTTTTTTTTTTTAAGTGTCTGTAGCCTTTAGGCCGGCGGGCCGCGGCCGTCCCTGTTTTAAAATTTTATATACGTGTACAAAACGGATAAAATAAAGTTTAACACAATTAAATATTTTGATGCAAGTGCAATAAACTGAGCGTTGTGTCAAACATCAACTGCAAATAACTGCCACCTCCATGCCACCGCAGCGCAGCCTGTGTTCTCCACAGCACCGCGGAGCTGAACACGGTCTCTCCTTTCTTCTCCAGAACATTTTCAGGAATATAACTGTCCAATTATTTCAAAGCAGATGATAAAGTTACGTTTATTAAAAGGAGAGATGACACCTGTTACTCTCAGTTAGTAATGAGTAGACTCCAGGTGAGCATGCAAGGTGCTCTCTGCTTGGAAAGAAAAGAAGAAGCAAGGCTTACTTCAGGCACATTCGCTCCGAGCCATCAACAGGTAAGAAGCCTTCAATAGGGAATATAGGGATAAGATTCAAAAAACGACCGGTGTAACGTTCCGTTAATGAGGAAGTCGCGGTTATTATTCACGGACACGGAGTGAGCATTACGCGGTTGGATATAGGCCTACAACTATCTGCTTTGGTATGTTATTTATATGTATTTAAATTGTAGGACAATCATTTTATATTATCTGCTGCCCTTCTTATTTTAAATGGTGACTTAAAGGTCACATATTATGCTAAATGCACTTTTTAAATGTGTTCTAACATATCCATGGGGACACGGTGTGCCTAGAGACTGCCAAAATATCAAAAAAATAACAATCTCTCCTTTTCTCACTCTCCCCCTTTCTGAAACCCCCACCCCTCCCCCCCAATATACTCCAGTCAGAATTCTCGCCGACTATTACGTAATAGTCGGCACAGCCACATCCCCATATTTTCTGTCCATGTTTCCGATGCTTCCCCCCCACATTAGTAACCAGAAATTTCCACCGTGCAGTAGTCTATGATAACCCCACCCCCCCCCCCCCATTTCTTATTGGTCCACGGCCCCGAGATCCCGTGCCCGAGATCCCATGAGATTTTCCTCTGGAAAATTTTCCGAGCGACAGCCATGTTGCTTTCCCCGCTAAGCGACAAGATGCCCATAGCCTACAGCCTGAATGTTACATACACCAACACAGAATGCTTTTGCTCATACTCCACTAATTTATCTTAACCACAGCAGTCTATGCCTCGTTTTTAATAACACAACGGATAGGAAGCTACTTGTGGGTTTTTGCAAACAGTGAAACTGAAAGAAATGTTTTTATTGGTATTTTTGCCTGACTGGTGTATAGCTATTTAGCTTTGGGACAAGCATTCAGCTTTTGCTCATAAAAACATAATTCTATTACCCACACCAGTCTGGAAATGCCTCGTTTTTAACAAGACAAAGGATTGTAACTTAATAGTGTGGAAGTCAATTTTGTTCACTGATTTGTGTGGTACTTTTAGTTTATTTTATCGTATGAGTCTTATTTTTAGCGTTAGCGCCCATGTAGCTTCTGTTGTAGCACCAAGTTTTGCTCATAACACGCTGTTTATACTCCCCACGGCAGTCTGAAAATGACTCGTTTTTAACATGACAAAGGATGGGAAGATATGTAGAAATCAAACTTTGAAGCTACTGTTTTCACTGGTTTTAATCATGTCAGGTCATGTCAAACTGTTCTCTTAGCTTAGCTCCGGCCCGGAGCCTCCGGGTAAACAACTGTGTTCGCAGTCACGACTCACGTAGTGTCTCTCTAGTATCGCGAGAGCACGGCAGAGACGGTGGGAGAGCCCCATGGCCATATAAAGAAAGCCCGGCAGAGAGGTGGGAGGGGCCAGCCAGATCGCACAAATATAGGTCATCCTGAGACCAGAGGACAATCAGGGTATAGAGGCTTGCTACAATAAATGATCTGAACGGGTTTTTCAGCAAACATCTAAAAAAATAAGTATTAGGGACAACTTAAAATAAAATAAAATTGACAGCAAAGTGCATAATATGTTACCTTTAAGGTACGAACACACTACACGCGTTACCCGCGTAAGATTTACGTGCGTAACGCAGCTAAAATGTTGCTTGATCATTTTGTGTCAAAAATGGTTCTACGCGCGTAGTCTCCCTCCTGATATTGTATTTCCCCTAATGATCGCATGGCTGCGATCAGACCCGACACAACAGCGTGCATGTCCGCACAAAAACAACAACAACACGGCCAACAACTGTGCCAAAAGACAAACTGAACAGCACAAATAGCCTAGCATTAAAACAGCATTGCATATTCACGGCAGCTACATAACAAACACAGTTACAGCAGCATCGGTGCACGGCGGCACAACATAAAGCCAAGTAGCCAACATTACCCTACCTGGCTGTGACAGGGGACCGTGGCTGGCGTAGATCAACACCGGTGCTTCGCTGTACTTGTTGTGAAAGTCCCACGGACATAGCCGTCATGCTTGGGTTCATAATATGAGACGCTAGCCGCCCACACACAACCGGGTGAGTTAACTAATGCTATACGGCGCTAACGTGTTTTATCGGCTAAAGCACAGCCGCACATATTCACTGAATTAACCAGGAAGTCCATTCTCCTGGTTTACTCTCCCCACGTCTTCTATTCCCGAGCTGCTGTCATACAGCACCGGGCCGCCTGCAATACATTTTCCTCCTCGGTGTCTCTCATCAGCCTCTGTGTACAGTACACTGTTCTCCGACCGTGCCAATGTATGTGATGTCGGGTCAAGCCCAACGCGGCTAATCGTCATGCGTAGGAGCGTAAAAAGTTAAATTTTTTGAACTCCGCTCGTAGCTGCGTATGTGCGTATATACGCGGCTCATACGCGGGTAAAATGTTGCTTTAGCGCGAGTGACGCATCTACGCGCCATGTACGCGCGTAAACCAATGGTTCCCTATGGAAAAATAGCCGATTTTATACGCGTCTGTACGCGTGTAAAGAGTGTAGTGTGTTCGCACCTTTAGGCCATTTTTTTTTTGTCAGCCCATGCTTTTTTTCTCCCCATCCAGGGCTGTACAGTGCAACAGTTTTGATCGCATTTGCTACTGAAATTGATCACGTGCGATGATGAATACAAGTCCACTCGCACAAGTGCTGATGAGCAGATGCTGTCCGTCTGAGACACAGAGGAGTGCTGCACAACACTGCTTAGATTGCTCTACATTAACACTCTCCAAATTCGCGTAAATGTAGTCTTAGGCAAGTAAGTTATTGAGTCCACCCTCCACTTTGGCTGGTGAAAGATGTGTGCTCGGGACCTGTGCTTGCGCGGCGATTAATACACTTCACCAACGGTAATAACCGGAAGGAGACGGCACACAGTTAAGTTAGCGAGTGTGCAAACAGAACATTTCCTGTGCGCCTTCACATTAAAAGCCTGTTACTAGCCAAACGTGAGTTGACTTTTATTTTGAAGCCGATAAGAACAAGAAGTTAGCGCTTCACAGCCCTGCAGTGCGCTAGCTTGAAAATCAACTGCTTCAGCTGCAGAGAGCAGTCAACAGTAGTCTTTTTAAACAAAGTTTGAAATAACTGATAAGCCACTGAAGGACTACTCCCAACACATTCACAACAACCTATTTGACTTATTCCAAATTTTACAAATATGTATAGGCCTACTTATTGATTTAATATGCTATGTTTAATGTTTTAATTAACAGAAGGACATTTAACAAAAAACAATTATTATTATGAATATAATAATGATATGTATATATACAGAAAATATATAGGGGAAGGTGGGGTGATTTGTGCATTTTGGAAGTTGCAAAACCCCTTGTTTCTAGAAAACCGTGGAAGAAATTGGAAATGTGACCACATATTTAAGAAGAGCCATCCATTTGACTCATCCTGTAAAGAAGGGAGACACAAGGAATAAGATATAAGCACATTTAAGCTCAAAAAACTGTGTTTTGCCTTTCAAAGTAAAATTTCCATGATCAAGGTTTTTTGATTATTGTGTCTGAACAATTATAGACACGTTTGAAAACATTTGACACATGTTTTAGTGCTTTGGTATGCTATACTTTGAGTCTATATAGTTAGCACAATGTCAACCCTAAATTGCTGCATCATGCCTATTATCCAAAATTCTGGGGATGGGGTGATTTGTGCGCAAGGGCCTGGGTGAGTTATAAGTAAGTAAGTAAGTAAAATGTATTTATAAAAGCACATTTATGACAGTTTGCACTGTCCAAAGTGCTGTACATAGTGCATTCAGTAGGTAAACAATGAAGGTAAAATAACAATAACCAAAATAAAAGACGTAAAGCCCATACATCCACATAAACACAGATAGTAGTGCAGAGGTAAGTAAGTAGTGCAGAGGTTAATGGGGAGGAAACACCAGGGTGTACATATGGGTTTTGAGCCTTGATTTAAAGGCAGAAATGTAGGGGGAATCACATTTGTCAGGTGGCAGTTGGTTCCACAAGCACGGAGCAACTAGTGCAAAGTACATTTCTCTGAGTTGTGCCAGTGGCATGGCTGTATACGCTGGTCACCAAAAGAAAGTGATTGTCTACAGTAGCTCAGAAGAGGGTGACATCTCAATTCCACTTAACGACACCACTGATGAGAGTTCAGATGGCCAGAAAGATGATGATGGTGACTTTGTCATTGTGACACAATGACGCACAAATCACCCCACTACGTGGGGTGATTTGTGCGACAAGACAACTTTTTTTCCGAAAGCTATATTTCTTAAACAGTTTATTCCAGATCCAAAGTTTTTATTGCCAGGGATGCACAACATCCTGAAATATATGTACATATTTGAGTTGGAGACATAACTGTCAAGGCCTGACTTTAAAATCACTTTGAGTAAAAAGTTGCACAAATCACCCCACCTTCCCCTAGATATTAATTTTATGGGGAGAAATAATTCTGAATCAGCAAAAAAGTACAATTGGCAGGTTAGATTTTTTTGTCTAAATTGCAATCAGTGCACCCCTATTAATTTTTCTACACTTATTACTGCACACACTAGGATTTGATATTAATTGAGAATGTCAAATGAGACCAAGATGACAGGCTAAAAGGTAATTAGAGCGAAATGCATGGGTTAAGGTTATGCAAGTTTTCGATCATACTTTGTGTGCTACTGAATTTATTTTTGTGCTACTGATTTTTTTTGCTTGCTAGCACCAGTGCTACCACCTAAAAAAATAAGCGTACAGCCCTGCCATCGCAGACCTACTCGATCGGTTTAAATTGTGGCCCGTCTATTTAATTACTTTCAGTGAGGAAAATAAAAAAAATTTAAACTTGTGGAAAAAAATCATTAATATCATATGGCAACTGTGACTGTTTGACTTAAGCATTGAGCGCTTTATTGCGGTCAACCGTTGTTCTGTAGACAGATGTGTTGCGTTCTAAAAATAGAAAAAAGTTTAACGAGGAATCGATTGATCCTCGAGGAATGCAAGCGATCACACAAGTAGCGAAAACACTCGTGCCCATCCCTAGTAGCTACTATTGCACTAAATGGTAACACTTACGTACGTTATGCAAAAATGCAACTTGTTTGTTGACATGTTAATAAATGGGAGCTTCCTCAAGCAGCCATCTCTTTCCTGACAATCCCCTCTGTGCACAAACTCTTACACATGGTAATTAAACATTATAACACCTGCGGCTTATAGTCCAGTGCGGCTTATAGTGCGGAAAATACGGTACCAATGTTGTAGATGATAACATTTCACTTAGTTTTAGTAATACATTGCTAATGTTATTCAGCAGTAAACTTTGATTTAACACACAAGTCCGGATTGTGTGTTCTCTTAGTTAAAACCATATATTCAAAGTGGAGTTACAAGTGATCATTCAATATGCATTATAGCCCATGGCTGCATATATTGACTAGAAAGATGCTCACTGATGTTGGGCAACTTATTTTACGTCATTGATTTCTGACTGCACATTCACACCAGTTAAAAAGGTCATGCTTTGCAAAAAAATAAATAAAGTGAAAATCTGAACTTAAACCAAATGTTCATAAGGTATTCTAACATCCTATTATGACCAGCTCTTTCCAAAATCTCCTATCCAGAGAGTTGGGGCTGCAATTTAACAGATGACAAAACGCTGCTCACCCTTACAAGCACATACAGGTCTAGTTTGTTCTTCTAGGAATCAAACAACACGTCTTACATTGCTCTGGGGTCAGGTTATCTTTTTACACAGCCTATAATGCACAGGGCTGTTTTTCTTTGGCCTACAACATGTTGCTTTAAATGAACTGACACTGAAAGTGAGTGGCATTAAGGCCAGGCAATTTTTCCTTTTTCATCAGAACATGACAGCGAGGTATAAACAGCGAGGTATAAACAATCTGAAATCTGCAGTGACCTTTTAGAGTTGTTTTCTTAGGGCAGTTGTTTTATGTCTGCTCACCCAGTCCAGCAGACACACACATGCATGGATTTGTAGCTGGCTTTGACACACACACACACACACACACACACACACACACACACACACACACACACACACACACACACACACACACACACACACACACACTCCCTCGCTGCCCGAGGCTGGTTTTTGGTACAAACCCAGGGATTGGCATTTAATCTGTCAGTTCTGCAGGGCATTAGCCTACATTTTGGGGTACACACAGCAGACACACAAATAGTCAGAGAGGGAGAGAGATAGACTGACAGACACAGAAAAATAAAAAATGTAGACCGAGTAGAGGGAGGTAAAGAGTGTAGCCAGGTTCAGACATCCTGATGTGTTGGCCTCAGTGAGCCCAGGGCTGTAGGAGAAACACAGCAAGGCTCACCCATACATGACCTTGCTTCCAACATGTGTCTTCATCTGCATTGTTAGACTGAACTTTACCTTTCTATGCCCTGCTGCTAAAATGGTGATCTGTTTCACTGTAGTTAAATTAGATTAGATTTGTTTTCTCCCACTTATAAACTACCGCTTTCCAGCATTGTTTTAACATACTGGTTTTCACAGTAACAACGCACTGACACACACACACACACACACACTAAAGTCTTAAAATTTACAGTTGAGCAGACTTACCAACTTCACTTCTTTGTAGATTAAACGGCATGCACAAAGGTAAAACAGACTTTATGCAGCAGGTAATTACAATGGCTCTGTTCTTCCATGTAATTTACTCTTGCCTTGTCGTATTTTGGTCACGTTCCCATGATGGTAAGGTGAAATGCCTTAAGGTTGCATGTGATTGGATATGATGTGAGTAGTCAAAACAAGCAATCTTTCCCATTGTTGTCACCAATAGAACTTTGTCAGATCTGTGATTTATTCATTGTAAAGACCCCTGAGACCTTGAGGCACAGTTCTGTGCTGCATACAAATGTCCCCTGTCTCAATCTCAAGTCGGTATTTCATGAGTTGCTGCCTTTTCTGTTTGTTTTTAAATAAAAAATGTTTACAACTTATTTTTAACAAAAATAAATGTGTTCAATAAAAGCCTTATTAACTGCGGAAGATGCAGATAGGCCTGACAGAAACTTTTCCTGGGTAATTCACCTTACCACTTTGCTGAGAGTTATCTGGCTCTGTTTAACCCAATCTCTCAAAGGTAAGCTGGTAATTCACATTACCATTAACCTGTTTACTGGACTTTTAGTAATAACCAGGTCACAACCTAGTGTTCTAAACCCAACGGACATATCCTTTTAAAATAATTATCCTACTGTCGGGATAGATTTTTGTATTTACTTAACATAAGACCATTCAACTACAACAACACATGGTCTCACTCAATTTTGTGTGAGGAATGCTGAAAGTGAAGTAACAGTCTTACCTTTTTAAAGCTGGTTTATCAGGCATCTGAAGGGATGAATTTAATGTGATGAAAGGCTAATGATGGCTTAATCCCTGTTCCTAAAGGACTGGACGCTTATCAGCTTCTATCGGGTTTAAAAGAAACAGCATTATTAGTAATGGAATGTCAAGTCAGAGGTTGTTATGCTATTATCTGGTCTCCTTTGGGACATAACATTAATATGGTCTTTGGATATAACAGCAGTAGTACTGGGAATTTTTATTCCGTCTGCATAACTGCAGGGAGGCAATTGCAATTTCACATAAGACCCTCACCTTAAAATGTTCACAAATTATCCCCCCCCCCCCCACACACACACACACTCTCTCTTTCACTTCCCCCTGACATGCAGTCAGTGGAGATTATCATTGGTCCTGTTGTTATGATTATATCAGACAGGCCAGTCTCAGCATCTCTAGGCTTCTTAGATTTTTGCTATTAAGCAAGTTATTCTATTTTTTTTCTTCACGTGTGCATTCATTTTGATGTTAACATATAGTGTGTGGGTCTGCACATGCCTGTGTGCTTGGGTTGCTGAATTCCTCTCACAAACAACCTGTCACATCTGCTCTAGAAAGTGGGTTTGAATCCAAGGCTCAGCACAGTATGGGGCTCTGGTCCGTGTGCGTGCGTGCGTGCGTGTGTGTGTGTGTGTTTGTATCGGACCTGCTCACAGTATGGGAGTAAAGGCCTGAGCCAACAACCTCTTCCACAATCTTAACTGGAACTTTTTAAACATACCTTTACTCTGGTTTTCTATCTAAGCTATGTATAAGCTTGTGTGTACCACTATTGGTTTGGTTTAGTTTAATTTATTCACATGTCATCATATAATTGAGAAACAATTTCATGGTACAATTGGCAATGAAAGACGGATGGAATGGGGAACCCGAAATAAGCTACAAAAGCTGATCAGCCACCTATGGATAAATATAATGACAAAAAACAACAACACAATGTGTCTGTAATATGGAGACAGGGCAAACATCAACTCAATTTGACCGAGTGATTTACATATAATGATGCATGAATGTGGACATGTTTATAAATCCCCCCAAAAAAACATGTTTACAGCTATGATTAGGGTTTAGCTTCTTTCTTGTCTGAACTATTGCCAATTCTAAATTTAAAAACTGACAGCAGGAAAATGGTGGTGTTACTCTAGAGATGTGTGTGGATCACATCGTAGCTGCTCTCTTATAACATCTTCTTTAACAGCAATCACAAACAACTCTGGCCTTTTATCTGTTCAGACGACTGGGCTCTTAAGGCACCCCGCTGGGCTCCAGCCCTCCGGCCTTTTTGCTGATCCCAGATTGTGGATCTTTAAGCCTTAAAGAGTCCAAGTTAATATGAGATTGAAGGTAAAAGGAGGCCCTTTCATTGTGGTATGTTGGAAGTATCTGGGTTTCCCTTGTTAAATACCAAGTTATACTGTATTCTGCATTTTGTTAAAGAGGACCTATGATACTTTTCGACTTTTATGACCTATAAACGTTGTTATAATGATTTATAGTCATGTTTAACCATACTAGAGTATCAAATAATTACGTACATGCATTTCGACGTATTCCCTGCTGACCGTCTGAGGTGGCTATGCAGAGCACTAAACACCATGGCAGCCGGTCGAGAACTAACTTGTTAAAATTTCAGGGTAGTTTCTGTCACGCTCGGGTAGTTTCTGTCATGTTTCCATGTATGGTAATGCTGCTCAGGCAAGCTCCGGCTGCATGCCCCCACCTTCCCGAAAATCTCCCGCTGCTGGAAGGAAGGTAACCAATCACAACGGAGTGGAGTTTGCAGCAGGGGGGGAGGGGCGGAGAAGCTCAAAGCAGTGTGTAGAGAGAGACTGCTGTGCTCGCTAGGGTAAGAGGAAGAGTGTCCCGAAAATCTATATAGTTTTTTGTGATGTGATTCGTGTCAGGTTGCTCTATAGCAGTTTTTAACAAGAAATTAAGACCAGAAATGTAGTATAATAGGATCTCTTTAACGGATTGAGTTAAAATTTGGTTGAGGGGCTTGAACAAAATACTTATTCATATTGGAGGACTTCATGTTGGCCATTCCAACTTCTATAGGAATGTGAGATGAAGGTAAAAAGCAGGAAAAAAAGTAAAATGTCTATGGAATATGTATGAGCCGAATCAGTATAAAAACACCACCTCTCTGAAACCTATTGGAGTATCTACAGTTGAGACTGACTGGAAAAACGGAGAAAGAAGATGTTAGCACAGTGTGTATATCAGCCCACTATGGGACCATAGGATTACCAGTGTTTCATGTTAACCATTTTTTTTCTCCTTATGGTGAATCAGTCTCCATGTTGTGTGCGCTTTAAGGGAATGAAGGGGTGCTAAGTCCCTCAGTGGGGGGGTTTGATGGACTTGTCACGCGATTCTTACATCTCCCAAGGAAACGCAGATGTCTTATTAAGAGACGATGATGGCACTGACACTCGAATTGAACAGCTGGAAAGGATGGAAGGGGCTTTACATTTCAAAAGACGGTACCCGTAGGATACTTGAATAATGATTTCAGACTTAGTTATTCATGCCATTTTTCTTTTTGCATGAAATATCTCATGAGTGTATCAATTTGTTTGCAGTAGATTGTGTTGCTAAGTGAACACACCTCGCAACAATGCGTTGTTTTCTTCCCTTTAAGTCACTTTGGGATATTGTGAGCCCTTCCTGCATAGTGCTAGCTTGGGTTAGTTGATCGTTTGTTACCACAGAGCTGTAGCCACAGGAAAACAGCTATTCATCCTATTAGGAAATGGATGAAGGCTAAATCAGTAACACAGTATAAAAGCATACCTGCTTCAGCTAAACAAAATCTACATTGTAGGATCGTAAATATCATATAGAAAGGCCTTTAATCCCCAAATTAATAAGAAAACAACTCTGCGATTGACACAGCACTGCCATCTCAGTCTGACAATATAAAACCTTCGGGCTGTTAATTACAACAGATGTCAATAGTACCGTTGCAGCTTTGTTACTCTGTCAATAAGGCTGAGGGAAGATTTGTGTTTCACCAGCAAGATGACTCAAGTCCCACAGCAATGTGTTAAGAGCCACGGGCGGCTAGATCACTCCGCCAAACAATTTCCTATTAGAGACCAGTGACTGACTGGAACAGTATGTCTGTGTGTGGTACAATATGTGACAAGGGCAACAACGGGGAATTGAAGACAGAGGTGAAAAGGGAAAGATAAAAGAGTGAAGCAGCATGGGCCGGAGTGCCTGATTTAGAGACAATGTCAGCTGTCACCTGTAATGGTAGAATATGTTGACACGGGAGGTCTCTGTAGGAAGCTGACAAGGTGGCGGTGTTTTATGTGGCCTACAACAAAACACATGATGGTTTGTCCTGGGAGAGAGAGCTGTACATCAGTGAGCGATGGTGCTTGTAATGCTCATTATGTTGTTTGATAAATCGGAGGTGACCCTTTGGGAAGGTCATGTTGAAGAGGTGATAGGTCACTTAAAAAGGCTTTGGAGGTCATGCTCTTCTCTGCTAGTGATGAATCACCTGGCTTTTGTCCGTGGCACTTTGTACACATATTTATCTAACGTGTGTGTGTGTGTGTCGTTCAATGATTCATTGATCAGGGAAACTTAGTGTATGCTCCATATGTCATCATCTGTGTATGGAGCCCTACGGACAGCCCATATCTGGCTATGTGTTTACATGTCCACAAACAAATGTAGCTATGGTTTGCGTTCTAGGGATGTGTTACAGATGTTGGTACCCAGAGCTAGAACTGACTTAGGGAAAAAGGCCTTTAAATATGCTGCGCCTTCTGCCTGGAACACTGTGCAAAAGCAGCTGAAGCTGCCGGAGCTGGTCACCTTGGGAGAATTCAAAGGAATCCTGAAGGACAGAGAAGATAGTTCTCTTGGTCAATGCAATTGTTTGTAAAGCTATTTTCTGATAATGGCCGGGTTTATTCATTCATCTGTCACCAGTTTATTTATTTAATTTTTAACTGTACTCATTTCAATCTTCATATAGTCTTGTCCCTGATCTTGTATTGTACTTTACCTGACGTTGAATGTGGTGTATGAGAATTGTGGTTGATTGTTCTTATTGTATCATGGTGCTGCCTTCTTGGCCAGGTCATTCTTGAAAAAGAGATTTTAATCTCAATGAATTTTACCTGGTTAAATAAAGGATATTGATTGATTGATTGATTTGTTTTTGCTTGGTTGTGTGGGTCTATAGTATGATTTAATGTATTTATTTTATTGCATTTTGTATGAAAGTCATATTGATCACAGTAATACAATTCTATATTGTACCTTTTGAGTGCTGTACTTTACATGTATTAGGCGCTAACATTGTGTTACGGGTCCCAGGATTGGGGTGCCACGTAGCAATAAAGATGTCTGTAATATACAGAAAAGGTGAGAAGCAATGAAGACACGGCTGGTTAGTTTGTCATCCAAGTTGCATCTAGGGCTGTCCCCGACTCGGAATTTTCTCAGTCGAATCGGATCTGCCTGTTCAAACCAGAGATTCCACTATTCGTGATACTATTTGTCAATCAGAAAAGTGCATTGGAGTGAGTTATTTGACCAACCGTCAACCCGAAAACAGTTGAAAACAGACTTTAAGACCACCAAAAACAGAGCTTAAAATAAATAACCTTCAGGTTGGATATATTTAAAAAATCAGCTTACGAGTGAACCGGGGAGTTGGAGCGCACCTGAAGCGCGAGGGTGCCCGAGTCTCGGCGAGCCCGTGGGAGAGAAACAACACAGAGCCGGTGAAGGCTGCAGATAATGGTGAATCGTGCGAGTAAAAAAGACGAGATGCTCGCGGTCTACAGGGGCTTAATTGTTTCCAAGGCGACCTATCTTTATTACAGCACATAGCAGAGCAGAATCAATAGGCATATATGGTGCGCAATATACATCTGCTTTGTTTTTTTCTTTTGCCATTTCCTCTTTAGTTTTCACCACTCTTCTTCTATGGCGTCTGACCTGACGTGACACATTACCGCCACCTATTGCTCTGGCATGAAAACGTCAGTGTTTTGCTCTTATTTTTCTTTTATTATAATGTACACTGACTGAAAAAAAAAAAAAAAGCCGATGGTTCGACTTGAAGAATCTGCGTCGACTGCGGGGGTTCCCGACTGATGATTCGAATCATCGACTTTCAGGGGGCAGCCCTACACAGTAAAAATGGCAGTGTTGATCCAACACTTAAAGAGTCAATTTCAACACTCTTCCAGATAACATACGCTCCCGACCTACAGAGAGTCAAAAATACTCTTACCGTAGTGTTACATTTTTAGAGTTAATCCAACTCTGATAAGAGTTAATATTAGTGACATATAACACTGACAAGTGTTACTGAAGTTTAACACTATGACGAAAAATAACACTGATAGTGTTATTAACATTTAACACTAGGTTTTTTTAAGTGTTATTCAGAATTAACTCTTATTAATTTACTCTTTATGAGTGTTAGACCTACTTCACACTAAGAGATTACTCCCTACAGTGTTGATTTTAAACTTACTCCTACCAGTGTTAAAACATATACTTCTGTATTTACTCCCTGCTAGTGTTATTCTTATGCAACACTTATTGTTCTACCTTAACATGTCCAGTTTAAACTTAAGTTAAGGAAAAATAAGTGTCTGCAGGAGAAAAGCAAAAAACAATATATCCATCGTCTTAATACAAATTTATTAAAAAAAAAAGTTTTACAGAGACTTTCAGGTGAAAAACAAATGCGTTGTTTTTAAGAGACGCCCTCCCTCCTAAATGCTCAACATGTATATAAATACTGTCTATTTAACCATCCATTGTGTATGCGAGGTTCCTCGGACCGTTTACACTGAATTATACAGAAGCATTTAAAAATAAAAAAATAAATAATAAAAAAGACGCAATGCATTGTGGGGCGGTTGAGAAGGAAAAGTATCCTATTGATCCATACACACAATCTTCCCAGAAGTTAGTACTCATCCGGACATTTCGCGCCTACACAAACTCGCATACACAACCACAACATACTGAAATTGCCGTCAAAATTAGTATGAGTAGGACGTTAGTAGGGCTTTTCGAACACAGCCATAGTACAATCTGCATTGTTTTTAAACACACCAGGATGTTAAATATTAATGTTTAGAGCATTCTGGTTACTGATTCTACCTTCAACACTTAAAATAATGGTCAAGGCTGCATTAATAATATAATAATATAATAATATGGAACTATATAAAGGGAGGATCAGATCTGTTTTCTGCACATTTAAAATAGTTTTAAAGCCATTACAGGCAGTTAAGGTGGTTGATGTTCAAGAGTTGGTCTACCTAAAACAGTGGATGTTCAAATGGCTTATGGATCAACAGATTCCTCCCTTTATATTATAGCCAAAAAATAAAGATCTATCTTTCTATATTTCTATCAACCAGTTTAGATTGACTATTGGTCCAGGAAAAATGTTGCAGATTATCATTCAAAACAAACCGTTTCTACACCTGAGCCAGTTAGTATAACTTGCTTATCTTTCACAATAACAGTCAGAATTTGACAAAATACTGGCATCTCTCAGCAACCTCAACGCACACCAATAAACAAGGCCGATATTCAGTGCGATTGTGTTTTACCCATTTCAATGACATAACATAAGTAAATCAAGGTGTTTAGCTGCAACATTTTTCCTGGACCAGTAGTCAATCTACACTGGTTGATAGATTCCAAATGCTTTGCCTCATCACACATACACTAAGTGTGCAAAATTGGTCCAATGATATCAACAGAATAATTTTCAACTGTGTGGAAATATTGCAGAGTTTAATAAACATGAACGCTTGACACCATAAACATGAGGTAGCTGTGAATTTGTTTGTGCAGTATAGCAATGTTCTTCATGTGTGTCTTTTGTTAGGAATATCAAACTTTCTTCATCTATGAAAAACAGTGTGAAAGGACACAAAAGCAACAGCAATGTCTTGCACTGAATGATTCTACTGTAGCAGTCTAGCGCGAATCTCTGCGACACGTGGGCTCTCATGGACTTTGCCTATGTCTATGTTGTACACAGTGGTCTGTACAAAGGTGTACATGTTTTGGAGCATCTGATTGTACATGATACCAAACAAAGTGTGTCTTAAAGAGTTTGTCGAAAGCTCCAAGAGAGCTGGTTGACCTGCATGGTATGGCTTGCTTGTCAGTCACGATGAAGAACTCATGGATGGTGGCCCTGTTCATCCCACTGGCAAGAAGATAGGGCTGAGTGGAGCTGGTGATGGCATCAACATGTTCCTGGACGCTCGTTCCACTCTGATAAAAGATAAGAG
Source organism: Hyperoplus immaculatus (assembly GCA_949357725.1). Classification (NCBI taxonomy): domain Eukaryota; kingdom Metazoa; phylum Chordata; class Actinopteri; order Uranoscopiformes; family Ammodytidae; genus Hyperoplus; species Hyperoplus immaculatus. The sequence continues at coordinate 15,173,400 of OX442353.1, read as the reverse complement.
TAAAAGTTAAACATTGATCACAGATTAAAATGTTTTAATGTGGTTCAAGAACGTAATTATTAATAAAGGTATAAAAATAAGTTTGAAATATTTAGATCTCATATATTTTGAATTTGAAATTTTAAGTTTAAAGTGGCATAAGAGACGATTTAGGTTGTCCATCAATTTAACATTACAGATGTTGGAAAAACACAAGTGCTGCACAGCTCTGATGATTAGTCCGACAGAAGCTCTTGATTGAGACATTTTAAGTATAATTATACCAGATGTGTCATATTTTTCTTTTCCAAACAACCTTACAAACTTCATTAATCGTCATTACTTGAAAAATTACAATTTCAAAAAAAGAAAACAAATGTAACTCATGACATTCCTATAACCAACAATACACACCTTCATGAAAACAAACAGATGCTTTTCAGCCTGGGATGCTGACACCCTGACAGGTCTTTTTCGGCCTTGGGTTGAAGGAGGAATCAGGTGGAGGAGGAGGATAATTGAGGAAAGGTCACTGTCCCATCCTATACACAGATACAAAAGAAAGAAAGACAACACAACACATCTTAAAGCTACAGCTGAACCAAGAATAAACTGGGGAATCATAACAGGAAAAATTCATAGCCTTAAATAAAGTACAACAACCTACCAGAGCCAAGAGAGGCCTCATCCTCTTCTCTTTCATTTGATGTAGCTTCTGCACAATAAATCAGTTCCTTAAGTTCACTTGCTGTAGGGAGGGCCTTGCTCTGCTGGATGATCTTTTGTTTAAATATAGTAGGCCACCTATATGGAGAAATTATTATTTAATTTTCAATTCTGGATTTTATTTAATATAATGTTTCGATAATAATAATAATATAGATTTCAAACATACCTTTCCAAAAACTTTGCAGCAACATTTTCTCCAAACTGCAAGATGAAGTCTTGCTCAACCTGCAATACATAAATGACATAGCAAGAAACATAAAAGTGACAGTTCAGGTTATTTGTAGTGATACAAATAATGCTTTAACACTTAATTACCAGGCCTTTGACGTCTCGGAAGCGTGGAAATTCAGTCAAGACGTCTGAGGATTTCTCTTCATCGAGGACGATCTGACGACGATATTCAAATGTAATCTTCATCTTCTGCTTGACAGAAGCCTCATCAGAACTATACTTCATGAATGACATTGCCTCCTTGCATTGCTCTTCAGTCAGGGTCATCTCAGGACTTAATGATACATCTCTTCTAGCTTTCGGTCCTCCACCAGTCTGACGAGGAGAAGCTCTGGTCTCTGATGTAGCATTGCTCTTCTGGATGGTTTTGAGCCTCCATGCTAAATAACCAGTGCCACTTTCACCATCATAGAAATGTTCCTTTAAATAAATAAAAAAAACAATAATTACTAAGTAGAAGCCTGTACTTGTGTACACCCACCAGTCAATATCTTATTGCTTATTGTATTGTAGTTTCTGTATATTTGTTGGAATGCATAAAAATACTTACATATCCATTTTTGGAATATGGATCCATCAGGTACGGGAACATGGAAACTATGCCTTTGGCATACATCTCTCTGACATGCCGTGGCGGTGCCATCCTGCAGAGGGTAAAACAACACAACAAACAAGTCTAACATGGGAGATTTAAAGTTTACAAACTAAGTCTCTAAATAAACACAAAACTAACTGATGAAGGCAGTGAAGTGTGAATGAACAGCCAAATCTGATTTTACAAACATGAGTCCAGTAAAGTTTTTCTTACCCATGAGCTTCAGTCATGTTGGCAGCAAGGATGTTCACCATCTGTCGCCGTGAAGAGTCAGTCAGACTTTTTGTCCTGTTGTATTCTTTCACAATACGGTCTCCACCTGCTGTCTTAGCCAGAGCTGATTCAACTAACTGTGAAACAACACAGGAAATTCAATAAAAAGTGAGCAATCCCCAAAGGAAACTGCCACATCAAACATTATACACGTCAACATACGCGTTTTGCATCTTGGTCTTGTTTCTGCCGTTTTGCTGACGGACTTGAATCCTCCTCCAGAATGATGGTGTCATCCTCGAATGCTACATGTATGGGAGAGGGATGAGAGAGAAACAAACATAGATATATATAGAACACTAGATACCTCACGTCAATGTTGAGCTCCAGTCGGCTGACGGCACACGCGGCGGCCATCTTGGAGAGGTCAACCTGCTGCCTAGTGCATTGCACCACATGGAAAATTCATACAAACATGTAGCAAATTTGAGCCGTGATGGCTCGGTGGATGACACTAAAAACATCATAGTTGATGATCCATATTTGATTCTGAGTGGTAGGAAGATTTTTTTCCCTCTGTTACACAAAAAAACACACTTTTAAACACATGGCATTTTAACTTGCCACGATTGTATCTATTATCAGAAATGTTTTGCCATGGCCATATTTCGTTATAAACTTTATTTCTGATTTGAAATGCAGCACATTAAGGTATGCTCTTAATCAGTTTTGTTTTTGTTGCAGAAAATTGCTCAAGATATAATTTAAAAAGCCAAATTTAAAGAACATTAGACATTTTTCATCCTGTCTTATTGAAAATCACGGATTTTGTTGAACTTCAAATTTTATCTATGTATTCAAACAAAAGAATGTTTACCAACATATTTGCAGAACTTGTTCAGATTAGAAGATAACTGCAGACATATGTTGAAAAGCAGGATTATAACTCTCAAACCACTCTAACACTGCACCACACTGGACTTGAACCGGCAACCCTCCAGACTGAGATACAACTGGAACTATTGATTGAATTTATTTAACACATCAAATACAAATTAAACATATGAAAAATACAAAACAAAATGAAAAGCACAATAAAAAATATTTAATAAATGTACTTTCTGTGTTCCTTATCATTTTATATATACACAATTTGCTATATTTAAGATGCTATATATTTACAATCAATACAACTTAAAATACTATATTTTTTATAATTTATATATTTAGTCTATTTGTTTAATTTCTTTACTATATTTACACTTTATATTATTTATATATATTTATACAATCCTTATCTATACAGTTTGGTACAGTATGTTTTTATACATTTATTGATACACATGTGTATGTATATATATATATATATATATATATATATATATACACACACATGTGTATCAATATATATATATATATATACACTATAATATGTGTATATATACACTATAATATGTATATATATATATATATATATATATATATATATATATATATATATATATATATATATATATATATATATATATATATATATATATATATATATACATATATATACATACACACACACAGTCTGTTTGTTTATCAATTCAACATTTTTCTTTTCCAGAAATCAATCGTTAAAATACATAAAACTAATTATTTTACAACTGTTGTATGTGCAAAAGTTTGTGAACCCTGAGCTGCATTGATTAAATCGAGCAAGTAAACACAATCAGATGGGCCAAATTGAGTCATGAAATGGACCAATTTAGTGAGAGATCTTTAGGGAAGAAATTGGGCGGCACTAGATAAAACCAGGTCAGTTTAGGCTCACCAAAGTGAACCCATACAGGTCAGGCATGCTAAAAGGGAAACAAATCTCAGAGGATCTCAGTAATAGAGTTGTGATGCTGCACATTTGTCTGGGGACAACTATAAATTATTAAAAAAAAAAGTTTGAGCTCCATTGGTCCCACGTGAGGCAAATCATCTACAAATGGAGAGCTTTAAGAGTGACTTAACATCTGCCTAAGCAGACTTCCTTCAAAAATATCCTCAAGCACCACAAGAAAAGTGATTTTTCATGTAAAAGCCAACCCAAACATTACATCTGGAGATTTGTAGACAATTTGACAAGTCACAGGCACGGACGAGTGATGAAGGATAACCTAAAGACTAAAGTTACCCGGTTGACGTGAACTACGCGCGTAAGTAGCCCGAACTTTATAACACCTGTTCAACCTGCATACATGTTGACATGTAGAAGGCGATATGCTATATTAAAGCGGCTCCGAGTAACATTTAAACATCTTTTAAACAGCCTCATGTTTCCTCTCATAATCATAAATTACCTTTAACAGCAAACCAGACCATCAGTGCAAAGAAAGACGTTTTTAAATAGTTTTTATTACTGCATTTGATCTGGTCGTACACCTAGTCCGATTTTCGGTTCACGCGTGCATGCTCTATGGTCACATATCCGTATTGGTCACAGATTTCAGCATGGCACAGGAACGTGAATTGAGAAGCCTATCCCTCCAGGTGAGGGAAGGGGAGCGGGAGCCTTGTTTGAGACAGTTGTTTGTCGTCATAATGACTGATAACGGGGCTGAACCATAAAAGAAAAAAAAGAAAATGCAATGAAGAAAAGCTAAAAGGGAGAGTGATAGTCGGGCGGGAGGGCGTTGCCAAGCAACGTATACACAATTTCACGCAGCGAAACTAGACTGCAGTGTTTACTCCTAAATGAATGAGCGGTAGCCTACTAAAACAAAGTTAACTTTGCCTCACCAGCATCATCAGATGACCATTATTCATCGGAAATAGTCATTATTTACAACATAAACACATTACCTCATCGTGATCCATACTAACTAACTGCCATCTCTCGTTCATTCGCTTTGTGTGAGGACACGGGGACTCGTTCAGCTCCGTGAGAGGTGACAATGCATCAACTCATTGCAATCAGGTGTGTTTAGCACTTACTGGCATTAGTTGATGCTGTGTCACCCATAGACTCACGGAGCCGAAAAGAGTCCGGTGCCCTCACACTTTCAACACACGGACACGCCACGCACCATATTGCTTCCTGATTATTTGAATCTTGCTCTCCCTGCACGAGCTACAAAACAGCTTCACGACAGCTGGCGTCGTAATAATACTACCGCTTTTGTTCAAAGGTGTCGCCAACGTGCCGACTTACTCGTAGTAGCTTTAATCAGGAAATTAATGAAGGGCGATAATGAAGGGCGATAATGACGGCGAACACATGTGTGTGTGTACCATGGACCTATTATAAGAGGTGTGTAAACGAACATTGTTCATGTCAACTGTGTGTTTACAGGCGAACAAATGCGTATGTGTGTGGAAAAAAATTCCGTTGTGTACAAGTGCAGACATTTTTGTAAACGTTCACAATACAACAATACACAATACAAAATACACAATACAAACCCTAATACAAAAAAACATATACAATTATTTTCACTGTCAGTTTCAAAATCCTTGAAACAGGATGGTTTTTCCCAGTTTCTTTCTGGTATTTCCTCTCTGCCAGGTAAGCAATGTTAATTTTGCTATATGATACAGCCGTATTCTCATGAACACAGATACAACCAGCGACAGTAGGAGGGACAAGTGATTATCAATGCCAAACTGTGTTTCTTTGATATGGCTCCCCAGTTCAAACACGTCCTCTGTCCCGATTTCCTCTCTCACAAAGTGGGCTACGGCGACCTCATCGGGGGCTTTCCCTGGAGAGTGTTGGCGTATTGCCCTCTCCGCAGCTCTCACCACCTTCAAAAAGAGAATTAGAAAATGTTAAAGCTGTGACTGTGTATGAGAGGATGGGTTGGGCTGTGGATCATTGTTGGGCAGAATGCTAGCTGTGTATACAGGAAGAGCTGATGGATGTTTTTACTGACCTTAACAGTTCCTTTTGAGGGAATCATCAGCCCACCGTTATTCCTAAGTTCCAGAAGGTGGTAGCTCTGATCAAATGTAACAGGGACAGCTGCAGCATCTGTCACGGCACACATCACAGGACAGGCTGCGAAGAATACACCGGACAACGAACCCTGCAATGTAGACAAGAGTGTTGTCTACTAGTCCACCAAAGCCAGTAGGGAGGTAGCTGTGGTCCCCCACAAGGGCAGAAATGTTCAGGAATGGGGAAAGCAGCTCTTCAGCAGTGGAGGCATCTGCAGAGGACATCTCAGCAGCGGAAAGGGACACTCTGGTGTAGTGCTCAGCTGACAGGGTCACAGTATCATCCTGTCCTGTCACGTTGCCAGAATCCACAGGCTTCACACCGCATCTGAACATGAGCTTGCGGAAGATACCCTGGAACTGTCCAGCAGTTGGATTGTTATTCCAGCCTCCTTAAAGAGAAACAAACAGCAACATACAACCTTTTCAGATATTTCAACCTTTCGTGTTTTCCTTATATGATTAGAAGATACATGAGTGGTAGAGTAGGAAGGACATCAAACCCAACACAGGGCTACTTAACATTGAAGCAATTTACTTATACTAGACCATACACACAAATGTCACAAAAGGGATATGACCTATTGTCTTGCTCCCTTTTATTTTTTGCATGAACCATGCCATGTTCAAAGTCACTTAAACCTTTCTTTCCCATTCTGTTGCTTGGATTTAAATTCAATAAGTTGTCATGTCCCGGTCTACATGCCTAAATGCATTGCTTCCATGTGATTGGATGATTAGTTATAAGGGATAACAAGAAATTGAACCGCTATACGTATGTGTATGTATTTATGTACAGTCCCCTCCAATAGTATTGGAACAGTGAGGCACAGTAGGGGGCGTAAATATTTTTCAACCCTACTCACAACAAGCTGAGACTGAGGCAGAGCTGCAGGTTCAAGGGGAGCATCTTGAGCTCTGTCGATTGGAAGGCTCTCATTGGCTGGCCTTGAAGTCGAGGTGGTCCGGTCAGTGCTGGCTGTTGACTTTGGTGAAATAACATAATAAATAAATAAGTTTCACTAACATACAAGGTAGCCTAAATAGTAGCCTATACCTACTCTTATAAGATGAGCGGGGAAGGCAAAGATGGATGGGACAACACCAGGTCTGATCCTGACAATTTGACCAGTCCGATCAAAATTCTCTTGCTTGAAATGTTTACTGCAGAGCATACTGGCATCACTGGCAGCATACCCCTCTCTTTTAAGAGCGACTTCCCATTTTATTCGCTGGTCAACAGCTTTGGGAAACCTTAAGGAATAAGAAAAGAGGAAAAAGAAGTTACCATTTAGGTGATGGCATTTACCAAAACCAATTTACATTTCAAGCTAGGGTTAAGGGGGAGTAAATCATTTCACTTTGTAATGACCTTCCACATTTCTAAAAATGTTCAAAAGTTGGTCTTGTGTTAGGGTAAGGTAGCCCTTCAATTTTGAGAGAGGGGCGACGTGAGCATTAATTGAGTTTGATGACAATATTTAGGATATTAATTTCTATTTAACTGCTCCACCTTCAGTTTCCCCCTTGTTTCCGTTAGACATGTTTGAAAACGTTCACATCTCTAAACCATACACATTTAAATTGGAATATAGGTTACCAAACTTAAGTCAAAGGGGAAATTGAACTGTGAGAATATTAAAGTAAGCAGACTTTTAACCAGTGATACAATGTTACTAGCGCGAACGGCGAACAATTCACTTTCCCCGTAGTTCTCCACAATAAGCTAGCTAATGATGACTAAAACATTTACTTAAAAAATGTATGTAATGTAATGTAAAATGTATCTCACCTGTGGAAAGTGATTCCCTCTCGTCGGGTGTGTACTGAACGACGTTGTACACACCCAAAAGCAGCACAATGAACCGGCATTATTATGGCTGTCTGACAGTCGAGTACATACAGACCTCAGACTGATGCCCCACTCAATATGGCGGCTCCGTGTGCCGCGGCTGAGAGAGGCGTGGCGTATCTAGTGTTCTATGTTGTTCCTATGGAAACAAACACCTCCCATTTGTCAGTTTTTCACAACCTACATTTGTAACCGAGTCTAGCTCAAAGAATAGAGTCATGACAGAAACTTACTGTGTTTGAATCTGATTGTAAGTACACCAGCGTTTGGCTGCTGTGCAACATCTTCAAAGACGTCTGCGTCCACCTCCGTTCCCGTCTCATCATACACTGTGACGCCTTCAGAGGGTGGCAGGATGGAGAACTTCATGAAAGCTTTAGGAAAGATACACAAACAGAGGTTTTAAACCCTTAAACATGGTCAATGTGTAGGGCACCTTATGTCATCATCATTATTATTTACATACAATGTTAAACTTAATACAAACTCAACTAAGCCGACCACCATTGGTTGCAGTGAAAAACCCAAGAGAGCTAGCTTGCCTGAGAGCAAGACAAATATTTACAATCATTAGAATATTGATAACATGAAATGACAATATCCACTTTCCTTTTGTTTTTACAATATAGTATGACTAATACTCACCAGCATTCAAGAATTCTTCAAAGTTTGGCTCTGTTATCTTGATATATTTTTGTTCCATATTTATTTTAGTTTTTATCAACATGATGGCACATGTAAAATCAGATGAAACAATTGTATCATCTACAGCACAGCACTTTTTAATATAGCATATAGAAGATCAACTTAAAGCCCTTTCACACCAAGCAGATATTCCTCCAAATAATTTTTAACAGACTTAATGCATTCTAACATGTGCACACCGTTGTGGAACATTCATGCAGGTAAAACACATATTTGTGTCTCAAAGACATAGTAAGCTCATTCAGCCTCCTCCCCATAGCAGTATTTCCTATTACATTGTAATGAAACCAGACTACAAACATTTGAGTAAAAAGAATAAAACACCAACACTATATCAAATAGACCAACATAGACTTGAGCTGTTTGTATGTCTTCAAATACCGAATTGCAAAAGGCCTAACAGCCAAGGCCAAAGCTAGCTTGAACATGCCTGCCTCTTGAAGCTAATTAGGCTAACAATTAGCCAAAGGAGCAGGCACATTTAAATAAGCTTCAACAATTCCGACAGAGTTGGACGATAGTCCGTTAATTAGCCGCTAGTTTATGTTAATGGTCTGTCATCCAACTCTCAGTCTCTAGGCAATGTTGAAGCTAACTTAAATGTGCCTGCCTCCATAGGCTAATTATTAGCCTCACGAGGCAGGCACATTCAAGCTAGCTTTGGCCTTGGCTGTTAGCCCTTTGTAACTCGGTATTTGAAGACATACAAACAGCTCAAGTCTGTGTTAACCAGCTATAACACGTTTTGTAAAATGTTACTCCGACTGCAATGCCAAAAAAATTGGTGTATTAACTGATAAAGTAAGTGTAACTTACCGAGGCTTATCCTTGATGACAAACTAACCAGCGTGTCTTCATTGCTTCTCACCTTTTCTGTATATTACAGGTCAGTAGTTAGTATAAAATGTCAACCTTCTAAAGCCTTGCTTTATATGTAACTGTTGAAGAAGTTCGGGTCATGTTTTTGAGTGTTTTAGCAAACTTGAGAGACTTTAAAATACTGCCGTTGAGGACAAAGGGAGAGAAAAGACCGTAAGGCGCGAAAGCTCCGGCTCCACCGATTATGGGTTTATTATCGCCCTGTGTAATGTCTAACAGGCGTGCCGCTTGATTTAAGGTTTATTGTCAACTTTCTAAAGCCTTGCTTTATATGTATAACTTTTGAATAAGCTAAGCCTTGCTTTATATGGGTAACTGTGGAATAAGCTCGGGTCATGTTTTGAGTGTTTTTAGCGGACTTAAGAGAAAATACTGTAAGGCGCGTAGCTTCCTGCTCCGCCGAATATGGGTTTATTATTCGCCCTGCGTAATGTCTTGCAGGCGTGCCGCTTGATGTAAGGGATGGGCCGTGTCCGGACTGCCGTACTAACGTCCTACTCATACTCATTTTGACTTCAATTTGAGTATGTGACGGTTGGGTATGCGAGTTTGGGTATGCGAGAAATTCCCGGATGAGTACTAACTTCCGGGAAGATTTTGGGTATGAATCGATTGTATATGTCACTACACGATCTGAGGAGCCTGCACGATATGAGGACCGCATGCGCAGAACGGCCGCCATCTTGGAAAGCCCGCAGTCGCCTAGGCAACGCACGTCAGCGTCCTCACCCCCGCCCCCTCCTAAAGTTCCCCGTGAGCACAAGCACGACACACAAAGTCCGTGGGTTAGCGGCCCCGTAACTGAATTTAATTCCAACACGTAATCTTTAGCATGATTAACTGTTCTATCTTCATAACAAACTAAATGTCATGAAAATCGGTTCAGAATTGAGCGAGTTACAGTCTGTTTTTAGTGTAGTCTGTGGCTCTCCAAAACACAGAGCTAAGCGGGCTGTCAATGATGGCGGCCATTTTGCGCACGCGCACCTCATATCGTGCAGGCTCCTCAGATCGTGTAGTGACAGTATACTTTTCCTACTCAACTGCCCCACAATGCACTGGGTCAATTCTACCCGCCCAGGAAAATGAAATATTTTCGAGCAAGTTGCTAGGCAACGACATTGTTTGGGGTCCGCGTTCTGACAGCTGTACGTGCAGTCATTCATAAACTCTCACAATAGATAAGAGATGAAGATAAATACCTAACAACATTAGAGTTACTAAGTGAAATGAGTGATGTGAGTCTGATAGTGGAGAGAGATCAGAACAGATCGCTGTTCTGTTCCATACACCGCGGCTCGTCCAGCTCAACTCACAGACAGCTGAGTGCTGTGATGAGCCGGACAGAGAGCGTCGGAGGGATCCTCCGCCTCAAAAAAACACAATTAGGCTATACAACAAGAGGTCTAAAACACAGATGATGAACACAGGACTGTTAAAATCGAGTTCAATATCTAACCTGTAGAGGGCGGTTATAGGCTAAACAGCGTCTAAACGGCCTGAATCTTATAAGAAGAAGAAGAAATTCTTCATGGCTTGAGTATACTTCAACTGAAAACGTTTTGACGCACCTCGCATACACAATCGATCTTTGAGTAGACAGTATGTAGTATATAGATGGTGAGTATGTAGGATGTAGGACGCTAGTATGGCAGTCCGGACACGGCCTTATTGTGCATCTGAGGATGCGGGCGGAAGTGCTCCCCAATGACAACAACCCGTAGCGCAACTACTATAGTGTCAACAGTTCCACCTGGGTGCTGCTTACATTTTAAGTTCCTCTCACATTGAATGTGGCGAATAAATGAATGTACTGGTCTCATACATTTATAACAAATTAAACTAAATAACTTCATATCCTTTAACCAATTTAAACAAACTATCTTAAATCTGCCAAACTCTACTTGTAATTGTTTTAATTAGGCTATATTGTACTTTCACCCATCTAATTTTAATTGCTGCCACTTAATCTTCACTGTGTAAATGTTTCAATTGTTTTTCTCTTCACCTGTTGTTGTGTATTTGATGTATTTGCGTTGAATATTGTTTATGTATTGTTGTTTTTCCTTTGAATTTGTTTGAACTCGACGTCATTGAAAATGAGGGTCACCCCTCAATTGGTCTCTTGAGGATAAATAAAAGTTAAATGAAAATGAAATGAAAAAATGAAGCCCTTAAATTCAAGAAAATTACCTTGGGCTAATTTAAATAAAATTAACAATTTTGAGAGTACCACAATTGCCTAATAAGTCCGTTATGTTCCTTGTGTTTTTCGTGGGTATTTTGAATGCTTTACCAGAGCTACATTTTACAGATTATCACTGTGTGTTTTAGCCTTTAGTGCTCAGACAATATGAGCTGAACAAGGAAGGAGTTCCTGATCAATAGCACGACAAGCTCCAATTGGTATGATATGGTTATTTCCCATGGTGATTCCCAACATGTGTGCCTTCAGTGAGTAGATTTCTCCTTCAGGCATGTGGGAGGACAGATCTTAGCCTCACAGGACCCTTCTCGCCACTATTGTGACAGGGAGAAATTAAGACATGCACACGCGCACACGCACACACACACACTGGGGCTTGATTAAATACAGAAATTCCCACCTCATTCCTTTAACACCTGCTTCACTCCAGACCTTCCCTTCTCTCGCTCTTCGGTTCTGCCTTTTACATTTTTGTTTCCTCATTACCTAATATGATTGTGAATAATATGTGGGTGTTGGGCACAGTAGCAGAGCAATGGAACCAGCTTTTGGCCAAACGGTGGGGATTTCTTTTTAGGTTAAGCTCTGCCAAGTTTATTTAATTTTCAATTATCTGAGCATTGTTTGAGAGTTATGCTCCATGTTTGCACCATAGTAAACAGTGAGAGTGAGTGTAACGGTACTAGTACTGTGGATATTGAAATTAATTTCCTGCTATAGAATGGAGATCAATAATCCAGCCTTATTAATGATTTGAAAAAGAATACAAAATATCAACTGTGCTAACGGAATGGGAACATAGGATATGAATTTGACATACAATCAAAATAAATCTAGAGATTCACCCACAAAGAGAAATGCATTGAGATGGATTGGTGTTTCATTATTGTCAGGCCTGTACAGTAAATCACACATTCATTAGTGTATATATGGCACATTTTCGTTTCCATATTTGATCATTTGTGCAGTGTTAGATTTTCACTATGATCTTAAATACACCATTTTTTTTATCATGGGGGCGAAGTTTTGAAATCCCAATTACTAAAATGTAATTATTCCTTGCTAGAAATGTGCCTTATGTTGATGTGTGAATATGTAACACTGCATTAATACTGTGTGAGAAGAACCCTGTTTCCAGTGCACTGGATATGTTTTGCACATACTTTACTGTAATGTTAACCAGAACAGATGTGATTTAACAAGGCAATTAGTATTTCTCATAAGCAGTGTGAAGAGTGTAAGTACATGTGCCATTATAACACTTTAAATGATACTGCACACTGCATAAGTATTCTGTGATTTTTATTTATCAGATTTATATATAGGATATTAAGGATGTACAACATGCAGTGCAAAAGTACATTTAATTGCTTTTTGGAAATAAACACCAAATTACATAGCAATGCAAAAGGAAACACTGCACATCTCCTATACCTCCCCCTCCCCCCACACACACACATACCATTTGATCAATGCAGAACTGATGACCATTATGCTTTAGCAACACTGTTTTCACATTGTTGGAAATCAGGCACATTCAATTGAATTAACAGGTGAAGAGATAATGTGAGATATATGAAGACAAATTACAGTGGAGGAAGAAGTGAGAGGAGAGAGATATAAAAAAACACAAATGAAACGCAGGCGTGAACGAGACTGGTGGGGTTATTTTGCTCCCAATTAATGAAAGCAAAGGAGCCACCAGAGTAATTTCTATTCCAGTTTAATTGAGTTTAGGCATTTGGAGCAAGAAACATATTCCTCAATAGGGACTAGTTAGAGAAGCGGTTGAAGGAGCCAGAGGGTAGAGAGGTGGATGTTGATGTGTTTTAAGGTGCTCTGGCTATCTCCTGCAGGTCATTTGTCTCCCAGCAGGTGATTATAGACTGTGGCAAGGTCACACTGTTCCCTATCTCTGTCTACCAGTCTCTCTTTCACTTTTACACACTCACACACTCATATTTTTCAAACTTTCACCTTATTTTCTTTCTCCTATTGTTGTCATGTCATTTCTCTCCATCTATTTTGTCTTTGTTTTTTTACCTGTTCACCTCACTGGCCCCAGTGAGATCTTTTTGTATGGCTGTGTCAACTTGTGTCTCCCTTTTAGAACCTAGATTTATGTTAAACACAATCAGCACTGTCACTATGCTGTCAGTTTGAAAAAGCACAAGGGTGTCCGGTTTGCTACATTGCCGACATTTTAACGCAGTGATTTTACTGGCGTTATACATAATTTAACAAATCCTGATTCACAAGAGGACTGGGGAATCTAGCAGGCACCTCATTAGTACTTGTATTGCCACAGAGGGACAGAGAATGATGGGGAGGGCAAGGGAAATAACAGGGGATAAAATGGAAATGAATGTAGTCATGATTGATACAGGGTGGAACTGAACTAATTAATCTGTCCACTTCTTGATGCATTTTTATTTAAAGGGACGAGTTTATTGAATACATACGATTGGCATCTTGCTAGTGAACACATCAATCGCAAGGCAAAACAATTCTATCAAATTGCTTGTTGTTACATTTTTGTTAGAAAGAAAACAGGTGAATTTGTAATTGCACAGCTTTTTTCTTGCTCTAAACAGTGCATGTGTTAATCTGGATTATTGTTTATCAGGGCATAACTGAACAAGTGCTATATTTTTAAGTTTAAATGAACAATGCATTGGTTGACAGTTAGCAAACATTTCGATGTTTAACCCATTTAATCAAGCAATACATCCATCCATGTCCTGCTTACAGCTCTTTAAATATAAAAATTGGCTGCTTTTCCTTAGTTTTAAATCCTTTATTATTGTTCTGTATATCAAACACAACAGGACATTTCATCCTTTTGATCTATTACTTGAAGCAAGCAGATTGTTTGATTACATTAGGTATTTAGTTAACCAGTGTTAACTAATGTGCCAATCAGGAGAGACTTTATTTATCTGAAATCTAAGGAACAAAAATCTACTATTCATTTTAAATGCACTTTAGAACCCATCGAAGAACCCACAAACATCTGGTAGAGTTAGCGTAGAGTGGGAGAGTGAACAGGGTGAGAGAGAGAGAGAGAGAGAGAGAGACAATTTAAGACTGCAATTAATCAGTCTTCCTTATTGAACCATGGTTGAGCTTCATTTGTATTGGTGAATGCATTGGATTGGGGTCTTGGTGGTTTGAGATGTAGCTGATCTGACAGGTGGCATATGGCGAGTACATCACTGACCCTCTGTTCACCTGTACGTACACACACACACGCACGCACACACACACACACACACACTTACCACCTGCCCTCTCTCTAGCATACCAGCTGCCATGTTCCTTTAGTAAAATATCTTGAGTTACACACAGAGGGATTTGACCCTGAAACATGATCAGCCTAGATCTATTCACCAACAGACAAATAAACTGTGGACGTAACAAAAAAATTGGGTACACAAATTGCTTAAATGCATGAACACCATGGTCTCACACGCACACACGGGTTAACCCATACAGAGTAGAAATCGTCTATTTCAGCAAGTTATTTTATATGCCTGATCATTTATTAATGTTTCTCAGCTGTAAAAGAGAAAAAAGGCAGCATCAGGAGAGAGGAGTTTGTGTTCTCCTGAGGAGCACCTGCAAGCTTTGGCATTTACCCTATTGAGCCGCGGTCCTGTCTTTTGAGCTGACAATCCCAGAGGCTTTTTCCAGCTGGTGTTAGCTAAACAAGCACTGACCTATAGGTTACTTTCGTAACCCCTGTTTTCTGAGTAACATGAGTGAGATGTGATACTATGGGATACGCCCCCTCGCGTATTCACAGAAGCATCAATAACATTACACCAGCCCCAATTGGCTGGCAGTCATGACGTCTGAGTCAGGACCTCACGCCTTATAAACTGCTGACGCAGCGTCACTCGCCATTCAAAAACAAGCTCACCTCTTCTCGCTTCCCCCAAATAGCAAGAAGGGCGGTCCGGTGAGAAATCTCACTCATGTTACGCGGAGTACAGGGGTTACGAAAGTAACCTATAGTTCTCTTTCTTAACATTCGTTTCGATGTCTCACTATGGGATATGGAGACTCCCGTATTGCCAGACAAGCTTATCTCGAACGACTGACTACCAACCCCCCTCACCCAGAGGTTTGTGGACCAGGCAAGTCCCCCAAGGAGGCCACGCTTAGAACAGCATGGGCCAGGCTCGGAGAAGTCACATCCAACTTATAAAACCTTGCAAAAGTGAGGGGCGATGACCAGCTAGCTGCAGAGCAGATCTCCTGGATAGAGACCCCCCTAAACAGAGCCCAGGAGGTCGCTAGACCTCTGGTAGAATGAGCTCGCAGCCCAGCCGGGGCCTGAAGGCCAGCACTAGAGTATGCCAGTGAAATAGCATCCACTATCCAATGAGAAAGTCTCTGTTTTGTGATGGGTTTGCCCAAGTGAGGTTTAGCCCAAGACACACATAACTGATCTGCTTTCCTAAAAGCCCTAGTTCTCTCCACATAAACATGCAGAGCACGAACCGGGCAGAGTGCATGTAGCCGTTCCAGCTCCTCCGAGCCATGAGGCGGTGGCTGGAACGCTGTTAAGTCCACCGGCAGGGGCGGGCCGTCCATTGAGGCAAACCAGGCAATTGCCTGGAGCCCCGGCCCCTTTGGGGCCCCCAAAATGCCCTCTTTATATTGTGCCCCATATCTATTGTTTTTTATAAAAAATCTCTTCACAATAGTATCATCGGGATGTCTAATTACTCGCGTTTTGACGGCCTTTCTGCCAACCGTGCACCCCCCTTCAGTCTGCACTACATGGACTATTCCATTACACATTACGCTCATGACGCTGCACGTTCACGCGTAAATCCAAAAAAGTAAATAGCGGGAGAAGAGAGAGACGAGATAAACCTAACCCACCTATACCAAAATGAAGCGAACATACGAGAGCGGGTCACAAAACAAACAGAAGAAGGACCAAAGTCAGGACTTAATATCAAAGCTGCCGAAGCTATTAAGCTTTTTTACAGCACCCAGCGCGGTGGCAGCGGGACCTTAAGGCTACTCCATGCTCCAATTCCGTGCGAATATAGAGACGTACGTTCACAACGTTATATCCGTCACTGCCCTCATACTTCCATGCGTCCTTTATGTTGGAATGGACATTAAGCAAATCAACCATTAGTGGGCAGCAGCGCCGCTCAGAGTAAAAAGTTACTCAAATAGGAAGAAGAAGAGTCAGTGAATTAACTGGAATACATATTTTATAATAGATCCATGGAAGAAACAGCTTTAGCGATATACCACCGTAGCAATGGAAGAGGCTAAACTGGAGGCTGTATTATAGACAGCGGGGGTCTGAGGACATCAATCACGACATGTCAAACAAACTAGTCTCGCACGGACCTCCGGTACTTCTCTATTGCTGCCGTCAGCCTGCCGTCTAGCTGACATTCCGTGCGATCCCCTCTCATGCTGCTCTGTTGTAGTTGTATGTCTCTGTGCCCCGGCCGTGTAACTTCATAGATAGATAAATGTGTATGTAATTTCGTACCAACTCACACAAACCTCTCCTCAAAATTCAAGACCTTTTTATTATGTTTTTTGTTTGTACAGTGTGAAAGTGATCTGTTGGCTGTGCGCCCCCCGTGATCTTCGGTAGTAATGCTCCGTTCTGTCCGTTTGGTACGCATCCGCAAGCTTGCAGGATACGTGCAGAAATACGCATGTAATGTACGCAGAGTACGGACAGAAGGCTCCGTCCGTATCCGTATGCGTATCTAACGTAGAGCATAAATGAGCCTTTAGACGGAAGAACAGCTGTCTACATCATTAACCGGTAAAGTTCCAGCTCCTACTGTCAATCCAGGTGGCTCTGGCTCAGCCAGCAGCAATGCTAATGACGTGAATGTGTGTCAACAAACTGATGGAGATAATTAATGGTGCAACGGATCACGGTTGATCCGTGGTCCATTCGGACCAACCCTCACGGTTTGGGACCCACGTGAACCGCGGATTGGATGCATATGCTAAAAAAAAAGACGCCTGTGTGTTCACGTGATCGGCGATCGTGTATTACAGAACAGTTGGTGGCGATCGGGGCCAGCCTCTAGGTCTACTGTAGGCTACTGACAAAAATCACACAACACATTGCCTGTATTTTTGTAACAATATTCATGCCTATTAGTTTAGGCTATATTTGGCTGCTCCACTTTAAGTCAGCCCAGCCAGGCGATAGTTAAGTTTCAATTTCGTTTTCACCTCCGTGTGTTACAGCTGTTCAGAACAACAGCTGATAGGCTTGCGACAGCAGGAGTCAGTCTAAAGCCATCAATGATCAATTTAAGTAGCCTAAAAAAGCAAAATAAAGCTATCTCTTCCTCCCTCTATCTATGTATATTTCTCTCTCCCCTGCACACTTAGTCACTACTATCCATGCTTAAAGAAGGCAGGGTTATAACCTAATTTTTTTTTTTTTAATATTTGAAGATTTTATTTCAAATAGGCCTAGACTCTGTGGACACAGGCTATGTTGTAATTCACTGTGTATTTAAAAGATAAAACAACACATTTAATTGAAAGCAAAGTCATATTGGTATCTAGAATTTTATCCAGGTTAGTGGCAATCATCAACTTCCTGTCAGAGAGAAAGCTTCCTCTGCGTGGCCCCTCTGACACACTTAATGAACTAGGACTAGGCAATGGACATGTCATGGGTCAGGTTCAGTTAATGGCTCAGTTTGACACTGTGATGTGGGATCCTCTTAGACGTACCTGAGTAGTCTCATCCAAAATGAAAAAAAGCTAGTGACTTTTGTTCATCCCTTGTATGGAGTATCTCAGTGTGCGCGATATAAGGTACATTAGATGCAAGGGCCCCCAAATGACTGTTCGCCTGGAGCCCCAAAATGGCTAAGTTCGCCACTGTCCACCGGTGAACATGTATTGATCACCTTAGGGATGAAGGCCGGGTTAGGCAACAAGGTCACCCCATGGTTACCAGGGGTGAACCGCATGCATGCAGGGTGAACAGAAAGAGCATGCATATCACTCACCCGCTTAGCTGTGGCTAAAGCCAACAACAGAGCCACCTTAAAAGACAAGACCTTCATGTCTATGTGTTCTATAGGCTCAAACGGGTGCCTGGTGAGGGCCTCCAGGACCACAGACAGGTCCCAAGAGGGTGTGATAGGTCTGGAGCTGGGTAACAGTCTCCGGGCACCTTTCATAAACCTACAAACCAGAGGGTGTTGACCTGCCGTCTTACCCTCAAAACCAACATGGCAGGCAGAAATAGCAGCCAAATAAACCTTGACTGTAGAAAATGCCATCTTTTTGTCAATTAAGTCCTGTAAGAAGGACAGAATTGCAACAATTGATTACTGAAAGGGAATTTCATGTGCCCTAACACACCATTCCTCAAACACCTTCCACTTAGCATCATACAGTGATCTAGTGGATGATGCTCTAGCACTCTGAATAGTATCAATGACACTCTGAGACAGCCCCGTATGTCTCAAGTTAAACCACTCACGGGCCAAGCCCAAAGGACGAGCCGCTCCGGGTGTGAGTGAAATATCTGGCCGCGGGCCTGAGATAAGAGATCCCTCCGCCACGGCAGGGGCCACGGGGAGCCGCGGAGGAGTTGTTTCACCTCCGCCAGCCAAGACATCGATGGCCAATAAGGAGCGATCAATATCAGAGACAGCCGATTCTACCGCACCTGACACCACTCGTGTGCAAATGTGTCCAAATCTGATCGACTACAGCCGAATGGAGCTTCCAGTCCGCGTAAAGAGGGTCGCCCTGTGACAGGAGGTCGGCACCGAAATTCTGAATCCCGGGGACGTGTGTCGCTCTCAAAGAGAGAAGATGAGCATCGCTCCACAATATCAGTTTGCGTGCCAGAGTGTGCAACTGCCGAGAGCGCAAACCTCCCTGACGGTTGATATGGGCTACAGTGGACGTATTGTCCGTCCTCGCTAGCACATGATGCCCTTGGAGTAACGGGAGAAAATATCTCAGTGTTAGAAACACTGCTAGTAGCTCCAAATAATTTATATGGGCGTGATGGAGAGCCGTGCTCCAAACCCTGTTTATCGTTCTGCCCTCGAACACACCACCCCAGCCTGACAGGCTGGCGTCCGTTGTCACCACCTTTCTGCTCGTAACCGTGCCCATATGCACGCCCTCCGTCAGAAAGGATAGCCGTCTCCACGGGCGAAGCGCCAGAGCGCAAGACGCATTCACAATCACTCTGCGGTGTCTGTGACGCACGGGGTCCAGTTTGAGAGAAGCCACCCAATGTTGGAAATCTCTCATATAAAGTCTGCCCAGCCTCACCACCACCAGGGCTGAGGCCATGAGTTCCAGCATCCTGAGACACAGACCGAACGTGACCCGTTTCTCTATGCCAAAACGCGCGAGAGTGGACTTGAAAGACTCCACTCTCTTGGTTGACAGATGTGCTGTGTGAGCAAGCACATTCAATTGCAGGCCCACAAACGTTATGCTCCGACTCGGAGTCAACACGCTCTTTTCCCTGTTCACTACAAAGCTGAGATCGGCTAAGTGTGTTAACACCATGCTTTTGTGTGCCACAGCCTCCTGCTCTGACTGTTCTAACAGTAGCCAGTCGTCCAAATAGGTGGCCAAGCGTATGCCCTTCTCCCTGAGAGGGGCTAGCGCTGTTTCTGCGCATTTCACAAACACCCTTGGGCTCAGAGACACCCGGGCAGACTCTCCCTGAGCACGGGAAGCAATCAGGCCGTTGAAACGAGGAGGCACCGCGGCGAATTGGAGCCTGTAGCCCTTGGCGAGCGTTTTTATCACCCACTTTGACGCCGTGTATTTCTTCCAACTCTCTATCCGTAAAGATAGAGGGGAGTAAAGCTCTGTCTGACCTACACGATCTTTGGAGATCTGCTTTTGCTGTACAATGCCGCCCTCTAGCGGTTGACAGTGTTCGGCTCGCCCGGCTTCTGCTGCGCATGCGCGAGCTGATAGACTCGGGACATGGTTTGTAGGGCTGGCCCGAATACCATTTTTCAGGCTCCGAATATTCGTTGGTTTTTCCGAGCGAATATCCGGATATTCGGTCCAGAAAAACACACCATCAAAAACAACATTAATAAAAAAAAAAAACGTTAATAATCACTATATATTCACTGGAACCGATTTTGACAATATCTGCATATTATTTTGTTGAAGATTTAATAGCTTTTGAACGTGAATTAATAGGCCTAAGTAAGTTGGAGTTCCTTACTTGTTCCCCGTGGACGCGAACAGCTGTCCAAATCAGCTGTCCTCTCTGCGATCTCAGCCCTTACGTAACGGGAGCTTTTCAATTCATCCTGGAATGTGCATCTTTGTTTTCAGGAAATTTGTACAATAAATCCATAACAAGTACCGAATTATTGATTGTCTTATGTGTCCATATTATATCCATTATATTGACCGGGTATTGCCAAGACGTTCATGCTCTGCAGCAAGCCAGTCACAGTTTATGGGTGCGGTGCTGTACGTAAACATACAGCTAAGCTAAGGTTAGCATTTAGCTAAGCATTACTTTTCCTCCCGAGATCCCGCTAATGTTGTGTTATAAAGTTAATGGAAACAAGTTATCTATTCTTCCTCCACCTCTCTCGCTTCTCTGCTTGGTGTCGCTTATAGTTTGCATCCCTCGCTCTGGTAACGTCACGTAGCATACAGCTGGTGTATCACCGTGTATCACCGGCTTTGAAAAGGTCAGCAGCCAACTAGGTCAAAGTTCAAAGGTGGTTCTGCCGTTCCAAATGGATCCAGTAGATGGCACCACTGTATAATGCGAGACCTACTAGACAATCAAGTCGCCCAGTTACCATAACAAGCACACCATTCATTACATTTTCTCAATTTAAAAAAAAAAAAAAAAAAAAAAAAAAAAAAAAAAAAAAAAACAAAGCTCCGAATACTAATTTAAGCTCCGAATACTAATTTTCCGAACGAGTATTCGAATATTCGAATAATTCGGGCCAGCCCTAATGGTTTTTGAGACTTGTCACCCCAAGAAGGGCGTTGGCCCCCCCTGGCGGTGTTATAGGGGATAATAGCACTATGTTTTGCAACTTTGTGCTTATCACTTTTTTTCTGTTTGAAAAATTGTACTGTGCCCTCGGCTGTGTGCCTGGCTGCGACAGTGGACACATTTTTATTTTCACAGAATGTAATGTGCTTGTGAGACTCAACATTAAATGTGGCATTGAACAATCCATCATTCGAACAGCGTCTCTTCTCCTCTTGGCCGGAACACACGAACAGGGCTCCGGGCCCATGCGCCGAGAGGGAGGGTTGGCACAGGGGATGTCTTCCCCGGGCACACTTGGAGGCCGGGCTGGGGTCGCCAGGAAACAGGGAACAGCTGGCGCCTCCAGCGGCAGTTGGGCTGTTAAACAGCCTTCTTCCTCCTCCTCACCTGGCTGGTGGCCGGAGTCGGCTGGCCAGCCCCGATTAGGGGATGAGTTGCAAGGCTTCCTCGGCCAGGCCGGCTTGGTCTCGGCCGGGGTGACGTTCGCTGGGGCCGGTGCCGGGGTCTTGGGTCGCCTTGGGATGCGGAAAGCGGGCGGGCCGCTTCTTGAGCCCGTCTGGGCGAACGGTTGCCTGGCAGGTGGCTGTGCAGCTGGTTGTGCCCTCCGAGGTAGACAGAGCTGTAAAGCTTCATCGTCTTTCTTCTTGGCCTCGCACCTCTTTTGCATAGAGGCGAGAGCAGAGCCAAAAATACCCTCCGGGACAACGGGGATGTCTAGGATGTCCTCCTTTTCTTCATCTGACAAATTTGTCAGGTTGAGCCATCTCGCCCGTTCCTGTAGCACCAGCATCGACATACACTTTCCCACAGATTGTGCGGCGCAGCGCTGGACACGCAGACAGATATCCGCGATGGTGGTTATTTCGTCCCATACTGCGGTCTCTGGCACGTCAATCATGTCCTCGAAAAGCTCCGCTTGGTAGGCGGACAACATGGAGGAGACATTGAGCGCTCTCACGGACAAGGCGGCCGCCTTGTAAGCCCTTTCGGTCATGGCTGACTGAAAACGGTCGGACTTATTGGGGAGAGTTGGTGGCCTAGATGAGACAGCCGACAGACGAGGGTGGAGGTAGGCAGCAACCAGCGGTTCCATGGGCGGAATCTGAGCCATGGCGTGCTTATCCATTCCTTCAAAATCCAAGGAAGACGCACCTTGGATTGGGGTCTTGCTGGAATACGGTTTGTCTGTCCAGGAGACTGTTACTTCATCCAGGAGTTCTGGGAACACCGGGAGAAGTTGCCTCAAAGCCCGTTTAGCCTGGGGTAATTTCTTCCCCTCGTAACGGGACCGCGGGGCCTCCGCCACGGCAGCCGGCCACGGGATTTTCAGTTTTTCGGCTGCGCGTTTACACACGTCGTGCATATCCACGCTCGAGGGGAGCCGAGGCTGTGCAGCCCCTTCTTCCCCCTTGGCGGCGGAAAGGCACGGAGAGCCGGTCTGTGTGGCGGGGACGAAGGAAGAATCATCTTCGTCGTCCTCGTCCGACACCAGAAAGTCATCCGCTGACTCGTCCTCCTCATAGTGTAGCATGAGGGGCGGCTCGGTCAGCGGGTCTAGCAGGTCAAGTGTCGAGCCCCAGCCTTGAACCTCCTCCTCAGGAATGTCCTCCTCAACCAGGTTGGGTTGGGGTTCCTCGCGGTTGGCACCGGGCAGGACGGGGTCCCTATCCGAAAGGCAAACTTGGCGAGCCAGCCTTCGGCGGAGGCTCTTCGCTGTGTAGCGAGAGCAATGTATTCACGAGCCGGGGTCGTTGACTGCAGCCTGGGCATGTTGCAGCCCGAGGCAAGCGGAGCATACTTGGTGTGTATCCTTCGCTGAAATCTTGTTCCCGCAGGTGCACAGGCGGGTGGATTCCGTCTGTCCCCTGGGGATAGCCAGCTTTGCAGCTGTATCCATTTAGCTGGTGTGCTAAAGGGAGAGAAAAAGAGGGTTATCTGGAGTGATAATCCGGTAAGCTAACGCTAGCTCGAGCGGTAGACAAGCTGCAGTGAGGTGACCGCAGCTGTGTCGTTTGCTTGCTAGGTATAGCCAAGAAATCTCGCAAAAACTTACCTATGGTGAAGGCAGTCCACTGGTAAATGCAGCGCTAGCGTCCGGCTACGGAGGTGTCCGCTCCGACAGAGGACAGTTAAGCCAGTAAGCAGCAGAAACCAGTACGGAGATATATTGCTCCGGAAGCGAGAAGAGGTGATTGAATGGCGAGTGACGCTGCGTCAGGAGTTTATAAGGCGTGAGGTCCTGACTCAGACGTCATGACTACCAGCCAATTGGGGCTGGCGTAATGTTATTTATGCTTCTGCGAATACGCGAGGGGGCGTATCCCATAGTGAGACATCGAAACGAATGTTAAGAAAGAGAACTGGAAATTACTGTGCTACCGAGCTACTTTACACTTGCTTCAAGTTATAAACGATGACATTCTCTCCACTCTGAGTGTGTATATTCTCAATGCACCTTCAGGGTGACGAGTGACAGCAGAATTATTTGAGAAACTTGTGCTGTAACATAAACAACCTGATGAAGATAAACACCCCTTCAAAGTCTCTCTCGATGGATGTCACGTCACCATCCCATATGTTAAGGTATAGAGACATGTTTGATATACATGAAGTCATCCAAGATGACTGTTTGAAGTATTGACCTTTGCATGCCTTATGTCAAAACCCTGAGGGGGAATCTTAGAAGCAATGCACACAGTGGAAGAGAAAGTATATATAGGAGTATAAACCAGATGACAGCATGACGGGTCTGGCAACTTCAGAGAAAGAGAAAGATGGAGGAACTACAATAAATGTTTTGATCCCACAAAATGTGCTCATGTTAAATTGTCTATAAGGTAAAATGACAGTCAAAACTTAATGTAAAACAATACATAAACACAATGTTGTCACTTCTTGCACTTCATTTAGGAGGGCATGTTTCTAATTCTAATTATAAAACGGATGGACAGGATGCTGCAAACTTGCCAAGAAGCAATATCACCAAACACTATTTGGAGTGACACATGCCATCGGCTTCCAACTTGGCCATAGGTACATGTGCAATGACTGATGGATGCACAGAAATGTACACAGCACGGTGCCAACCTCTGTAAGGCATGGGGGTCCACTTTTCGTTGCCTTACTATACCTGGGGCAGTCCTTAACCTCTGCTGTGCTGTAAACAAACGGACAGAAAGCTGGATATGGAAAGAAGGGATATTGCTGTGGGGAATCAGGCCACATGTGGCAAATAGGCTACTGTTCCATATTTTCAGCACAGTCGGTCACAAATATTTGACTGCAAGCTTCGGCAGTTAAATAGATTGATGTCACACAGACACGATCGGTATTAACACATGTGGAAATCATCATTTGACCTTTTAAGTCTTTTAATTCCCGTTCACTACAACATTTACATTCCACAAGTTGATTTTCTTACAAAAAGGAAAACAATAATCTCACAACAGGCTTTTATTAAAAAAAATACTGTGACAAAGCACATACTCTTTATCATATCAGTATAATAGGTTTTCAAGGTATTAAAAGGTCTTGGCAGAAGAATGAGGCTAATTAGTGGAGTTTTGCCTTGAGGAATTAGACTTACTGGTAATGTTAAAAACTTTTTTTTCAGCACCATTGAGCCTCGACTCATTATGTTGCGAGTCGACGTGTCAGAGGCATGAATCGACAAAGCGATCAACTTTTACTGTGGCTTTTTGCTGCGACACTTAGTAGTGCTGAGGAGAGCTTGCCAACTGCGCTGTCCTTTACTCACCATCACTGCCGCAGTAATGTTTAGATTTCATAATTTGCATCAAAGCCCTTAGGATAATAATAATGAGAGGCTTTATTTAAACGCTGTAGACTAAAACTAACGAGGGAGGCGGCTTCTTCACTCTACAGTTCCATAGTTGCGCATTCAGTTTGGCGACATGTCTCTGTGTATCAGGGCTCAGATCATGCAATAGGATCACGGAAGCCTTTCTTCTCGACAACGTTAACGTGCAGGAATCCCCGGTGATCATTTTAGTCTTAAACCACATAGTTTTTCTGCACGGCGGCTCACACACACGACAAGGTCTCACTGAACTCATTGCCACATGTTTTACCGGGTGATGCGCTGCTCATACAGGGTTTTTCCTGCATAGAGAAAGTTTTGGCGCTCGCCAAAGCGGATTTATGCAGCGCCAAAGGAAAATCAGGAGCGCCAAAATGATAAAGATTGAGAATATAGCTATTTAAAACCTCTCCAAATTCAGCCCAATTTAAGTCATCCTTCTTGAGGGGCTGGGCAATAACTTGAATTTCATTTTCGATTACTATTACGGCTTCACTCAATCATGAAAACAAAATAATCGTTATTAAACTATCATTGTTCCGCACGCCGGGGCATGCAGGCTTGTAAATGCAGCGAACCCTTCTTCTATGCGCTCCGCTCGGCCCTTCCCTCACCTGATAGTTAAGGTATCGGCTGGTCCAGAGAGTACGAGGGAGATGTTGCGCATTGCCGGGTGTTTTAAAAAACTTCTAGATGACGAGAATAAAAGGTAAAACTAATTGTGTTGTCTGAAAACACTTCAGACTCACAACAAACTAAAATAATGTGCAAGATATGTCGCGCGCGGACACGCGAGTCACGTGACATGCGCGACCGCAAGAGATAGAGAGAGTGAGAGAGAAGGAGAGAAAAAAAGGCATATGACCTGATCTGCACCTCTAAACATCCCGACCAATTTTTTTATTCACTTTAAGTCGAATCATAGTGGTCTATGACCAAGCAATCAATGAATAAAAACACAGGAGGTTTAAAGCTCCTGACTCCTGCCACCACAACAACTTTCAACACTACAATGCAACTGCCTATCCACCCTGCTCTTTGACATAAATAAATCATGACCTTACATTTGATTTAATGCTATCAAAAGACGTGCCCTATCAACACCATTTACAACTGGTTATTTTTATTTTGACACATTTATTTTATTCAATTATTAAAAATATGTTTCACTTATTTAGCCTATTTCTATTCTCCCTCTTTTCAGTTCAATTAGGCCTTTGTTTAAAGTCCAAAGTCATGGTGTTATTAGAAAAAAACCTTGTTAAAAGTTAAATAAATGCATAATGTTCTTAAATCAATGATTAAAGCCACTACGAGTAACATGGCACGTTGGTGTCCCCTTTGGACCAAAGCGGTAGTATTTTTACGACGGCCGCTGTCGCAAAGCTGTTTACTAGCGCGTGCCAGGCGCGTGAGTGTGAACTGAGAAGGGAGCAATATAGTGCATGTCCTTGTGTTGAAAGTGTGAGGACTCTTTTCGGCTCCGTGGGAGTGGTTTTGACACTGCATGAACTAATGCCAGTCACTGCCACACGCACCTGATTGCAATGCTGATTGCTAACTACTCTCTCTCACGGAGCTGAAAGACGTGTGTCCAACTCCTCACAGAAAGCGAATGAACGAGAGACGGCAGTTAGTATGGATCACGATGAGGTAATGTGTTTGTGTTGTTGATCTAAATAATGACTATTTCAGATAATGGTTATCTGATGATGGTGAAGCAAAGCAAACTTTGTGTTAGTACCAACCGCTCATTCATTTAGGAGTAAACACTGCAGTCTAGTTTCGCTCTCGTGAAATTGTATGCACGTTGCTTGGCAACGCCCTCGTCCCCCCGTAGCCTATATCACTCTCCCTTTTAGCTTTTCTTCATTGCATTTTCTTTTTTTTCTTTGATGGTTCAGCCCCGTTATCAGTCATTATGACGACAAATAACTGTATCAAACAAGGCTCCCGCTCCGCTTCCCTCACCTGGAGGGATAGGCTTCTCAATTCACGTTGCTGCGCCACACTGAAATCTGCGACCAATACGGATATGTGACCATAGAGCTTGCACGAGCGAACCGAAAATCGGACTGGGTGTGCGACCAGACCAAAAGCAGTAATAAAAACTATTTAAAAACGTCTTTCTTTGCACTGATGGTCTCGTTTGCTGTTAAAGGTAATTTATGATTATCAGAGGAAACATGAGGCTGTTTAAAAGATATTTAAATGTTACTCGTAGCCGCTTTAACTGTCTTTAATAATCGTGATAACACAATGTGATTACTCAAAATAATCATGATTATAATTTTTTCATAATCGAGCAGCCCTACCTTCTTGCAATTTTCATGGTTTAGATCAATTAGAAACAATTAAAATATTAAATAGGTAAGCCTCGTCATTATTAGTATTTTGACTTCATATCTACAGGTTGTTTATTGTGATTTCATAAGCGTCAGTGAGCTCCATGGTAACACAGTGATTGACAGGCCGACTGAAATGCTCTTTATCTGGACAGCAACTGCCCTCTCCCAACCCCACACCCTCTTAAAATACACAAACCGTTTGCCTTTATTGTTACACAAACCGTTTGCCTTTACTGGCGCGACCCCAAAAAAAGTTGGTCGCGTACTGACCCCCCAAAGGCCCATTCTGAGCCAGGAAAAACCATGGGCCATAGCCTACACCAGATATCGCTAATCAAATAGTCTGCAATAGCCTAGGCCTATATATCACAGCAGTTTCAGCAGTTTTTATTGATTTTAAACAATGCCTATTACAATTAGTTTCCGTTGTCCTGTAATTACTGATCATTGACCGAAAAAAAAAAAAGTTATGGGGACCGACATTTTTTATTGTCTCCTGTACAAGCGGTGACAAAAAATGCTACAGATGCCAGCGCAGGCTTAATATTCACCATTCGCTTCATAGCTCTAATGATAATAATAAAGAGGAGCTTTATTCAAACACCGTCCATGTGACGGTGGTGATTGATTCATTGTAACTTTGTTTGTTAGACAAAATCTCACAGAGGGAAGCGGCTGTCTCCCCTCACATAATGGTACATTTGCATAGGCACGCAGTCAGTCTGGCGACACAGCGCTGTGTTCGGGCACAATAAATGCAATCAGATCGGTCGAGAGGGCGACTGCGCCGGGCATCACTGGAGCTTCTCCCCTTGGGGAGAGCCAGCGAGTCGGGCCGGGCTGGAGCGCCTCTGCCCCCAGCTACGACCGGGGAACATAGGACCCTTTTTGGATAAACGGGGAACATAGGACCCTTTTTTTAGCCTACTATTTAGATTTAAAGGTGCTGTAAGCGGAATGGTTCTTTTAGCTAACTTCCTGTCAGTTAGCCTACTGCAGTTAGCAGTCCCCTCACTCAACCCTACGTCACCACATTAATGCACTGCGGTCTTCAAGCAGCGAGTTATCTAGCATCATTTCAGATCCATAAGTTTGTAAAACATGATAAAAACCATCAAAACTCTCCCTCCTTTTCGGCTGAGCCACGGGCATGGCATCATCTGTCTCTTCGGAGTCTATCAACTTGTAGTCCTATCAAACTTTATTCAAATGCAGTCCATAATTTGACTGCACATTACGTGTGTCCTTTTCCTCCTCTGAGAGCAACTTTAAAGAATACAAATGACGGAGAGAGCTACTTGTGTACATTATGTGTAACGTTTATTCAAATGGCAAGTTTATATAAAAATCCAACTCTTTGTAATTATAATCTATCAGTGATTCGCAGGCAAACATATGCGGGAGAACACAAAACAAGTGTGTCAGAATGGATGGATTTATAAAGGTAGCTACCCTTTTATTTGTCTCTCTTTCATGCAATATTAATGTAAGGTTAAAACAATAGACACCCCCCCCCCCAAAAAAAAAAAAAAAAAAAAAGTCGGAATGGCAGTAGGCTAGCTACTAAAAGGTGTCGGAATGGGGGGGCTGTTGGAATGGCGGCATGTCGGAATGGGGGCATGTAACCCCATTCATTCACACCATTCATCCCTCTTTTTTTCTAATGGTAATGATCCCAGCCTTGAATATTCCTTTTAATTGGTGTCGACTCAGACAAGAAGAGCGCATGTGGCGGGGATTTAAAAAAAAAAGCATTCCATAAATAATTTTTTACCTAGTGAAGGGGGTCCAGCATATGCAATTTATTCAGACAGTTGGCTTTGTACACTCTGCAACCTTGGGTTTTTTAAAGGAATGTTTTTTTCAAATAAATAATGCACTGCGGTTAAATGAGAAGGCCTTTTAGAGGGACTGATGAGCCACCGTGGAGCCCCTTCAGGCCTCAGAGGAGAGAAGATATCAGCCTGGGAAATTAACTGGCTGAATAGATGCTTAGACTTTTTAGCTCTATAATGAGGCTCCCATAGTCCCCATAGTCTGCATCTTCTCCGTAACGTATGCACTGAACATGCACTCGCATATTTGCTTTCACATGCATGTTCACATATAAATAACTCACAGTGGACCAAGTCACATAAACAGATGTGTAAAATACCTACGTCCAATGGGCATGCATACAATTTAAAAGGAATAGACACAATTTAAGAAATACAAATTTTAAACATATGTGGATTAGTATACACATTACATTTATTATAATTTTACCATTTAGTTTTATCACATCTCAACTTATCTTTTTTTATTATTTTGTATATTTAACAATACAGTGAGGGAATTTTATACATCGACATAGCAAAGAATATTCGATCAGAAAACATTGAGGTTGCAATCACCATACGGTCTTTATTCCTGCAGCATTATTCAACAACCCGTGTCCCCGTACATTATGTATCCCAATATGGAAGCTCACACAAGTGAATGAGATGATAGAGATTTTACTCTAACTTCAGACACTTGCAAACTTGACGTACTTTGGGTACACAGTATCTATCTCTATCTACATCTATACTGTACTTCACTTTATCTATGACATTACAGTGAATAATCTCTAGATGTTACTAAAACATACTTTTGGGGAGTTTTCGGGAAAGAGTAGCAATAGGTTACAGTTTAAGATTATGCAGTAATTCCTTCTGATAAAGGGTATGTTAAAACCACACTTTAGCTGGAGATAATTTTTTTTGTTGATTTGCAAGATTGTTGCTGTGTCGCAGGTCACTGAGCATGTGCCGCTCCACTTTTCCAAGTCCTTTCTGGTAATAATTTATGACCTTGAATCCAATCACGATCGTTTATGCTTGGGATCATTTGTGTGCGTATTCATTCAACCAAGGAATGTCCTTTCACCTCTGTCATCCTAGCAGCAGTCTCAACTCTTGGATCAGATATACATACATACATAGCTATACATACATACACATGCGATCATATATGCACGCAGGCGGAAAGATGCATCTTTGCTACACAACATTTCATGCGTTTTCAAATTGATTCACACAGAGTCAAAGGTCGTTATGGTGGGGAATGGCTGTAGCTCTGAATGATGAAAGACTGTGTTTGGCCTGTGACCTGACCTGTGAAGTCTGAGACCAAAGCTAATGTACAACAGTTAAAGGGGCTCTATGTAACTTAAGGTATGTCAGAGAAGTGAACATTGTCTAAGGCAGGGGTGTTCAAACTACGGCCAACTGCGGCCCGCGGCCCGCTTTTTATTGGCCCGCGGCCGATTTTAAAAATATAATGTAATATGGTCTTTTTTTTTTTTTTTTTTTTTTGCATTTCTTAGTTAACCCACTAGTGCAGGGGTGTCAAAACTGATTGATTGGCCCGTGGCACATTTAAAAAATATAGTGTAATATGGCGCTTTTACATTTTAAATAATTTAAATGCACTTATTATATTAGAGAGAAATATGTCCCATAAAAGAAAAAGAGCACCAAGCCCATCCCAGAGGACCCTGCATAATATTTTATTTTAAATTAATATTATTATGGAAAATCCATGTGTCCTTCTCCAATAGCTTCTAATTCATCTGACACAGTGTCTCCATTTTTTTTCATACAAAATTCTTCAGCTTTAGCCTCTTAATTTCCCTCTCAAAGTGCACCAGATTCATGCATTTCACTTTAAAAACTTAAAACAAATCTCCCGGTGGGGCATACCCCCGGACCCCCCTTGGAGGGGCGGGATCTCGGCTGGCTACTATTTTCACCTAGCTGGACATTGGACGCAAAAGCAGAAAACACTGGGTGTATCAATGGCATTTAACAAGAGGGGGAATGTATCTGTTTAATGTGCAAGTAAAGTGTTGCCGTGAAGAAGGATTACAATTTACGAAGACACTATGAAACTAAACATCAGACCAGCTACATGTCCTGAAAAATTTATTATTTTTGCAAAGTGGCCCGGCCCTTCGTAGATTTTTCTGTATGTGGCCCTCAGTGAAAAAAGTTTGGACACCCCTGGTCTAAGGTATATTCTCATATCGGAAATAAATAAACTTTCCTCACTGGAAAATTATATCGCCAGAACACTGATTGAACTTAGAAAGCTACCAAAAAAAGTTAAATTGTTGTTGTTTACAGCAGCAGGGCACACACTTTTAGTTTACAAATGAATTCTAGTCTTATGTTTGGTTCCAGATGCCTCAAAATAATTGTGTTTTTGATTTATGTTGATATAATTGATGAATCACACAGCGAGAACATCTGTTTTGTAAACTAACCGCATGCTCTGCTTATGTAAACAAATCCCCCTCCCCCGAAACTACATAGTGCACCTTTAACTGAGGGGCACTTTACACGACAACAGGAAACGGTGCAAACGCGGAAAAATTCCCGCGGTTGCACACTACATAATTTACAGGAAAACAGCAAACGCAGGCATGAAACCGCAGGTTTTTGAGATCACCTCCCAGGGAGGATTTTTTGGAAAACTTAACAGTTTTGGTTTCCTGTGAACACCGAAACCATTTCCCCTAATAACGCTGACGTCACGGCTCCACCCTCACACATGCATAGTCTATAACATTTGCTGTCAAAATGGTCAAAATAACCACAACACAAGCGAGTTATAAACTTAGAAGACAACATGAACGGTGTCTCCACGGCACCATCACTGTGATCAGCGGAGAGTGACGTGCAGGGCTAAAATATAGCCTAACACTCGCCAATTTAGTCTAAGCGATTAGTAAGTTATTGAGACCACCGGCCACTTTGTCTGGGGAAAGATTTGTGCTCTGCCGGTTTTTCTAGCCAAAGAAACGTGTGTAGCTTCTATGCCAAGGCAGGGCAAGAGTACCTATTTGCAGACCCATGGAGAAAAGGAGCTCCACCGGAAGCCACGCCCCGAACTCATTTCATTGGTCAGAATTGTAACCTACTCTGAGTTTGTTTTCACTTTACGCTGCAGCTCCGACTGAAGAAAGAGTCACTGCTGCAACGCGACCCTGTACAGTTTAAAGCAAAATCACTCCATAGAAATCTCCATCGGGATGTTTTTATCATTTCCTGATGATTTTACGTTTGACCGATCATTTATCTGATCAGTAGCGTATTTCTCAGCCCTCGTGCCGTTCATATGCGGCCACCTTACACATCGTGAACATGCTCTACATTCAGATTTATAAACCTATTGTATTGTATGTATCTCATTATTTGTTTATTTATTAACAGGAGTTTTTTTTAACGTCTGTGCCACTGAACATAGGCTATTTAGGCTATGCATGGTTGAAACGTAATTCTGCGGCTGCACGCGATCGTTAGGCGTTACAGACGAGCATCGATCGTTCAATAGCTTATGAATATAGAAATTATATAATTAAAACTGTGATCAATAGAGGACAAGGGATCTGGTAAATCAATCAGGATCTAGAATGGAAACTGTCACCTTATGTGTCTGTCTTTCACCCCACTTTTAAAATGAGCTGTTTATTTTAATGTGGTGGCACTTTTTGTGTTTTATTTATACGAGTGTATATTTGTATGTGATTGACCTAGGCTACTTGTGATAATTTTGAATTAAAGAGACAGATTTCGGAAGATGTACACAAAGCTGCGTTGCTTCATTCATCTTCTACCTCAACATCTACTTTTTACCACCGTCCTGGCCATTGGGACCCTTAACAAACTGACATATTTTACTGTCTACTAGCACCATAACCGGTCGAAACTGTGTCTTGTTATTATTCACCGCTAGGTGAACGCCGGCAGTAAAACAAAAAGAAGGAATTTCCTGCTTCCGGTGGAGCTCCACTTTCCCCATGGGTCTGCAAATAGGTGCCTCTCGGGCAGGGACACGGCTCTCTCTACATTAAAAAAACACTATCCATAGTTCAGCGCGCAGCGGTTAAGTTACTGTTCAACAAAAGGAGCATTAAGGCTACGGCTTCACAGTAAAAGCATTTCACTGGCTAAACATTAATAGCATTTCACTGGACACACGTGAGTTGACTTTTATTTTGAAGTACGCCTAACAGGAGCCCCTTCACTATCAGCAAGTCTTCTGTTTTTACGATTTCAATGCGGTGAAATAAGAGGACAGAAAGCTTGTCTTTTACAATATTTGTAACCCCACGCTTACACCAACTGCTTTATGAACGTTAATGGCATTAATTTTCGGTTACAGTAACAACAAATTGTACCAGAAGAGCTATCTACTAGGCTGTGTCACCGCTGACTATTGGCTTGGCATGGCTGCTACACTGCTAGTACAGCGATTTCGGCCCGTTTCCTCTGAAAACATGTGTACGGGTGAAGATGTCAGATAAATTGTGTCTGAACGGGGTTTTTTTTAAAACCAAAAACTGGAAAACTGTCACGTTTTCACAGTGTAAAGTGCCCCTGAGCATGTGTACTCCTTCCAAGACAGTCAACATGTCATACTGTTCAGAGCGATGTCCTACATGTTTTTGACTTTGTTTTTACATCCCTGAGTCCTTTACCCATTAGTTGTGTCAACATTTTCAGGCTTGAGGAGTGCTACCATACCATTGTCCCATAACAGTCTCTCCTGTATAACTTAGGACCATTCATTTAAAATGGGACTCGTGAGACCCAGGATTTAGCTTTGGGGTTCAGCTCTTTGTTGTTCAGTCAAGTGCTCATCTCTAATGCAATTCACTGTGTGTGTGTGTGTGTGTGTGTGTGTGTGTCTGATTGTTTGTGTGGACCCTTTAGCTGTCGCTCCTGCATTTTTCTCCATTATGAACCATTCAAGCAGCGAATACAACTCATTTACGGTAATGCATTATTTATCACACATTCAACTCATTTTTACAAGACAGATGTCATCCATTTCACAGCACTGGGCAGGTGCGGGAGGCATTTTTTTTAAAGGCTATAATCTGAAAGGCTTGCATATCCTCTTCCTTGTTTTTACTAGGCCCGTGTTGACAATTGGGCTGCATCCTATATCTGACATACCCGAAGGCCATGTGCGCTTAGCTATAAACCAGCCATGTTATAGGTGTATTGATTGGTCAACAGATTGCCTATATCCTGTAAAACGCAGCTCTAACGTGAATGTCTTTATTAACCACATTGGTAATAAAGGTGGATAACTGAAGTCAAGTTTGGTCTCCCCCCTCCAGCTTGTGTTTCAACGTGCTTTGTGATATGGTAATCCAGAGTCATCTTGATGTTTACCATCAAAGTCTCCAAAAAAATCAGGCTTTTACAACTTGTCTTAGGTTGTCCAAATCTATATTGTCTTTAACATCACTTACCACAACTCACTTTTATAGACCCTGCTTTCATGTAATTATCTTGTATTGATTAATTTAGACATTCCTTTTATTTCTGCTTTCTCTCAGCTGTTGTTTTCTCTTTCATTTCAGTTTCCCCCCTTTTTACTTCACTTTATGGGCATCAACTCCTGCTTTACTATGAAACACTAAACCAAACACAACAGCAGTGTGTGTGTGTGTGTGTGTGTGTGTGTGTGTGTGTGTGTGTGTGTGTGTGTGTGTGTGTGTGTGTGTGTGTGTGTGTGTGTGTGTGTGTGTGTGTGTGTGTGTGTGTGTGTGTGTGTGTGTGTGTGTCTCATATGTGGGTGCGAGATGAGCAAGATAAAGATCCCAGGGGATTTTGCAGCTTTACCTCTCAAACCCCTCTCTCATCCCTCAATCACAATCCTGCTTCACAGCCTCTGGGCTCTTGTCTCTCACCCTTCATTTCCTTTGGAGTCCTGTTGTCATCCATCCTCTCCCTCGCTCTCCACTTGGCGATGGAGATGTGCTCTTTGGCAGTTTGTGTTTTTCCCTTCCCTTTACCCATCCCTTTACCCATCGCCAATTTGCACTCCTTTGTTTCTCCCTCCTTTGTAACATAATCTACTGCCCCTATCTATTTAGATTTTAAAAGGTTGCATCATTCACAGTTTTTCTTTTTTCGTTTGGATGTTCTTAAACTAACAATTTTTCTTCAACGCAAATTAGCTTTTAAGCCTTTGCCGGCACATTTTGTGTGCACTGTCCCATATAGATACACAAAAATAATAATTACAAAACTCAATATTATGGCATAAGGTGTCTGTATTGTATTCATATGAAAGAGTTCCTAGTTTTACACACACACACACACACACACACACACACACACACACACACACACACACACACACACACACACACACACACACACACACACAGCACATTTTAATTTTTTTTATCATCATCCTACAAAACAGAATAGTGCGGATATTAAACTAACATGAGCATTTACAAAGACATTATTAGAAAATATTTTGGCAATTTATTATCTAATCACGCTTAGTCTGAGACAGGATTTAACAATAAAAGCAGGCAGTTACTCATATATGTCATTCATATTCCCTTAGATAGAGTTATCAGTTTGCTACAGTACGGTGGTTGTTTTAGCACTCTGTAGCTAGAATGGTGATCTGAACTCTTTGATAACTTTCCTGCCTCCTTACTGTCATCCCTTAACTGTTTGACATTGAGCTCTGTCATTTCCTTCTCTCTCTTCTTTTCACATGTTGATAAAGTTGTTCTTTTGACCATGTTTCCTGTAAATCACTCAACTGCATTTCTCCCTTTTTTCGTCTCTTCTTTCTCCTCTAGCCTATAGCATTAAACACCATTCAGATTTGTCTGCGTCCAGATCCCATAGCCCCAGACTTAGCATTTTTATATTCATTTATACTGTTAGTATTTTGATATTTGTGTAAGTAAACTAAAGTAAACTGCCAGTATACTTATTCACAGAGGACAGGCTGCTGCTTACCCCACCAGAATAACAAAGTGTGTTTTTTTTTCTCTGGGCTGTCGGTCAGTGTTGGGGATTACATTGCCTGCTGTTTAGAAGAAAATAAATATGGAAAACAATGAATAAAACATTAAACAGATAAACATACATTACAGTCTCCGCGGTAGATTTAATGTACCTAAAGTTAAATTATTGTTATGGATTTTACTAACCACTGTTGAATATAAAAAAGGGACAATGACCAAGAGACTGAGACTGCATTGTTGTATTAGTATGATAAGTTTGTGTGGAAGTGGGAAATATATGAAGTGGAAGATTAAATACATGCGTGTTCTCTCTCTCTCTCTCTCTCTCTCTCTCTCTCTCTCTCTCTCTCTCTCTCTCTCTCTCTCTCTCTCCCTCCCTCACTTTATCACGCTCACACACTCGTGCACACACCAGCTCACATCTTAATTACTGAGGCTTGATGGGTACTTAACCTTGCCCCTTGCTGCTTATGCTAATGCTGAGAGGTCAGGAGTGTGCTGATTGGCTGGCTCCTTGTCAACTCAGCCAGAAAACTGCTGGAGTGCCGATGAGAGGGTGAGTCTGAGGAGCAAGGACAGGAGAAATATGGGGAAAGGGAAAGTAGAGTATGGAAATACGGGTAGGGCTGTAATGAAAAATATTCATAACTTATACTGATGAACATGCTAATTTGAATGAAAAAAAAAAAAAAAATGTAAACATTGTATTCAGAAGTGTGGGTATCTTAATAAGTTTTATGATCAAGATGGCTTATAGAAATCGGCCTGGTTAAGAATAACACAGAGCTAATCACAATGTAGATATTTACATATCGGTTACGAAACCTTTCCGCACTTCTCTTACCGGTATGACCTCATCCTTTAAGCAACCTGTTTGTTATGGAGCATATGGCTGTATCTCTCTCTCTCCCGTTCACTCTCTCACTCTATCCCTATCTTTATCAGTGTGTGAGTGTGAGAGAGAGAGAGAGAGAGAGAGTATGTGTATGTGAGAGTAATGAGCTCATCCTCTTCCCCCCTATGTAGTTATCTGTATATACTACGGTGTTTAGCAGCAGGGATGGTCATTGAGAGGACACACACACACACACACACACGCATACGCATACAAACAGTATTAATCAAACTCTGTTCACATAGATTACACTATAGAATATCGCCACAATCCACAAAGGATGGGGCAGCTCTTTCACTTCAAGTTGTGAGAAAGTTGAATTTGAAGGCCCCCTATATAGGTCATGCAGAGTGCTACGACTTAATGCCTTGAGTTATTTAAATGTCATATTTACAGCAAGGGACTCCTCCAAGTCAACCTGATCAATTCAGTTGGACATTTAGTCCGGTCTAATTTGACTGATTCACCGTGTCCACTCAGCTGTTAAAAACCAGTATGTACAGCGCAGCCCTCCTTACCGTACACACATACCACTGAGGTCATACATGTATGCATAGGATTCTTTGCACTTCTGCTATTGCTATCTGTGACCATTGATATGCATAGTATGTACAGTATGTGTAGAGCAAGGGGTGTTCGGAGTGTGTGGGTGCATGTGTGTGGTCTTGAGGCTATAGAGAGCAGTATTGCAGAGTCCGCAGGGGCCTTAGAGATTTAGGGTGAGGTGCCAAGAAAGTCAAGGAAACGCGTGCGCAGACACACACACACACACACACACACACACACCTACCTCTCTCTCATCCTAGATCTCGGGGGGCATCTGCTCTGGTCCGGGTCACTGGCAGCGAGTGCTCGGTCAGGCTCAAAAGCATCACCACGGCAACTGCATGGCATAATCCCATTCCATCTCATCCCATCCACGAACTGTGTGTGACGTGATTGGCCTGTTGGCCCTGGGGCGCTGTCTGCTTACTCTCTGTGTCAGCTAGGGCTCTGAGGCAGTGTGCAGGGAGCGAGTATGGCATTAAAGGAACGTTTGGTGCAATTTGGCAGGAGACTTTGTGAATTATGCAGACGCACCCCTGCTGTGTGTGTCTATCTATCTATCTATCTATCTATCTATCTATCTATCTATCTATCTATCTATCTATCTATCTATCTATCTATCTATCTATCTATCTATCTATCTATCTATCTATCTATCTATCTATCTATCTATCTATCTATCTATCTATCTATCTATCTGTCAATGTCTGTTGACGCCACTAAATATAGTCAAAGCAACACGGATAATATTTGAACAGCCAAGTTACATGTACAGACAAGTCTTTCTGAAGATTGATAGAAATGTGCAGTTTTCCTTATTGCGTTGTTAAATCTGCTTAGTCTGTGGTGAGAAATGGTATCTGAAAGGCTTTCTAATCTGTCTAATATTTGGTCAACACTTAACATAACCTATAATAATAAATACAGTAAAATGAAATAAGGTGAATAATACAAAAGACTTTGAATAAAGAACCATTTAATAACTATCATCCCTGCCTCAGTCATCTGTTTTTCCTTCATTATTCCACTCTTCTCACTTACTTTAGCTTTAATCTATCCCTCTGTTCCTTAGCTGTCTATTTCCTCACTCTGCTAACTCACACACACACTGCACCTACAGCCCTATCTGTCTTTGTTTTGCTGCAGAACACTGTACGAACATAGTCTGAATTAGAACACAACTGACAGTTTGCATCCAGACTTATTGCTCCTGCTCTGTCCTCATCCCATGATGCACCACTCCCTCACTACATCCCTCCCAGTCGCTCTCCGGCTCCAGCTGTCAGGAGGCTTCATTATTAAAGATTCATGGCCCAGTCTAGGCAGCTCCTCCAAAAGCTTTTGTCAGACAGACCGAGTGTCTCAAATCTCACTGCCGCTAACTGGAGGTGACATAAAGACTTGCATAGATCCTCATGCGCACACAGGCGTACACACACGCACACAGGCACACACACACACACAGGCACACACACACACACACAGGCGCACGTTTACACACACACACACACACACACTCACTCTCTCTACTTGTGCTATGATAT
Organism: Hyperoplus immaculatus; assembly: GCA_949357725.1. NCBI lineage: Eukaryota > Metazoa > Chordata > Actinopteri > Uranoscopiformes > Ammodytidae > Hyperoplus > Hyperoplus immaculatus. Next base: position 15,134,035 of record OX442353.1, on the reverse strand, counting down.
TTTACTAACCGTTCAGTTGTTTTTAATTCAAATCATCTAGGAAGTGGAATTCTTGGTATTTCTAATAAAAAAATCATTGTAAAATAGTATACCTTTTACTCTTTCTAAGGACCATGTTACTCACTCTCCATGAATGTTGTAAATATTTGACCAATGGTAACTTATGGTGACCCGTTTTGTCAAAACATTGTTTTACAGATTATTTTAGCAATAGAGGGTTCAACATCATACATCAACAGAAATCTGTTTTGCATACCGTCCCGTCTCCCACATCTTGTTAAAGATGCACATTGGCTTTCAGTTCTTCAAGCTTCCAACACAGTAAAACATCATACTCTAGTTGTTTGGGGTGAGGAATAATGACACCTTTTGTTGACCAAACACAAATTATTTATGAGATATTTTGATTTGAAAGACAACCACTTATATCTGATTATATTTGATACATGATGCAGACCCATAGTTGAAAATGATTGACACAAATGTGCGTTTTTATCCCTATCAAGCCAGTTTTCATTAAAGGCCTAAGAAATGGATTCTGAATACCTTTTTATGTGTCCATATCAGAACAGGTTTTAGACGGGATTTTTCTTTTGAAATATTCTTGCTTGGCTGTCATTGGATATTCTACTTTAGAAATGTTAAGGTCAAGTGTCCTTTCTTCTTTCTTTACATGCACACATGCTCGCATGGGCAACCCTCTAATGCATTTGTCAAAAAGTGGCCAGTCCAGAACCATTGCAATTTCAGGGTGACCTTAAGCTTAGCGACAGTAGTGTGTTGGTGTGGTGCCAGCATTCTTTTTGTTGCATGATGTTTCTTTATAGGTTAAATTAAATTCATTTGGCTTGGCTTTTTAAATTTTGTTTAACTAATGTTAACCTCTTTGTCTTTTTCTTCTTATTTTTCTTTGCTTTCTCAGAAAAGCCCAGGATCAGCAAAAGAAGGTGGTAGTCGCAGGCTGTGTTCCCCAGGCTCAGCCACGGATGGACTACCTCAAAGGACTCAGCATCATTGGGGTGTGTGTGTGTGTGTGTGTGTGTGTGTGTGTGTGTGTGTGTGTGTGTGTGTGTGTGTGTGTGTGTGTGTGTGTGTGTGTGTGTGTGTGATTTTTTTCTTAAGGTATAATCTGAGAAGTTTAGGGATGTGTTCAATGTGGAATGTGTAGTAGTAGTAGTAGTGTCCTTCTGTTTGTCTTTATTTGTGTCTAATGAACAATCTTTGAGGAGTACACACACACACACACACACACACACACAGATATTCAGACGGTTTGACCTGTCATTCACCTGTCTGCCAACCTGCTGTGACTGTTCCATCCTGGCTGCCTACCGCTGGGTCGATCAATAGACCCCTCCTTGTTATGAGACCAAGAATGATGCACATTGGGTACTAGAAAAGAAAGTGTGTGTGTGTGTGTGTGTGTGTGTGTGTGTGTGTGTGTGTGTGTGTGTGTGTGTGTGTGTGTGTGTGTGTGTGTGTGTGTGTGTGTGTGATAAGTGATTTTTTTTATATGCTGCCACTTTCCAGCAGCACCCTGCTAATTCATCTCCTACCTTTACATCTAACTCTGCATATTAAAACCATAAGGTCTTGTTTAGGGTGAATTTAAAGTTATTTTCATACATGTCAGTTGAATCTTGCAAATAATGATGTAAGCAAAATTATTTCTGACACTTAAGCATACATAAACAATGTGACTATTCTTTTGTAGTTGATCACTGTGTAATGCAGACATGTCTGTACCACACATACAATAGCAAGATGTGCATTCCATGTTTAGAAGCATTACATAATTCCTACACATGTCTAAGAAAGCATGCAGTTTGTCGCTTTGGTATAACATCATATATGTATGGATTCTTTTGTTCACTCCATGCTCACAGAGAACAGAGCCTTGCCTTCTTAAATCACCACGCAAAAACTTTGATCTTAATTTCACATAATGCTGAATTCATTTGCTTACATAGAAATAAACTGTTTAGTTGGAAACGGGGATAAGTGAAGCATCCACTGTTGAATGCTTGCTACCACTGTCTTAATACAGTGGATTGGGGGGAGGGGTGTCTCAAATGTTACGTTAGATATCTTTTAACATGAATAATGTTATTCAATTGAAGTGACCATGCCAACATGTACCATAATTACATTCAAATCAAGTGGCATGTATGTATAATATAATTACATTCAGATAAACAGGCTTGTGTGCGTGTAATACCCCTAAGGGTGAGGCAGAAACAGCTGGGAAGTTTACCACTGTTGGTCTTTTATTGCCATGACTAGATTGGATTATGCATCGATACAGACGTACACACACACACACACACGCATCACACACATCACACGGATGCATGCATGAAAAGCCACACATGGTAACAAACTCAGACAGAGGTATATAAGTATATGCACACACTCCGCTTGTGTATCCTTGTTAGTTACAATCAACCACTCAATGACAGTGACAGTTGGTGGGTTATGCAAATCAGATGCGAACAACCAGTCGTGAATTTGTATATAGTGATTGCACTAACGGCTAGATAAAGGCTGCAGTTAAAACAAAAAGTGCTTCCTGTTGAATTAATTCAGTTTATTCGACCCCAGTGTGTGTCTGCTTCTATTTCTATTTTTGAATTTCAGTGTATTGTGTTTGAGGTATACACAGTCAGTCACGCAAGCCTACAGTGCTTCACGTCTCATAAAATAGACATGTCACATCCTGTATCTGTGACACATCACACACATCCACACACATACACACAGTGCTGGCTATGTAATCAGGGGATTACTGTGGGTTGGCAAGTTGTAAACATGAGAAGCACGCACATCAGTCTTCAAGCATACAGAATGTGTGCTTTGAGGGTGGCCTACGTTAGTGATTATTGTGAATCCAGTTTTTCTCTTAACATTTTAGCCAAAATACTGCTTCTTGTTTATAATGTGACACAAATTAACAACTCACAAAAACAATCTGGGTTGCTTTAGTACGTTGGGTTTAGGTTGACACCGTAAATACCAAAAAGGTTTGCTTTTTCACACTTTATAATCTGATAATTTTTGACAACAGACTCTCTATGGATGCTCTTATTTAATGGCTAAACAATTTCCTGTCCTTTTACTTGTGAGAACGGTCTACTACTGTTTCTCTGAATGAACCCAGTGCATGGCCATTACATTGATTTGTATCTCAGTGTGTAAAATGCAAAAAACTGATGCCTGCAATTCTTCAGTTTGAGTAAGTGTATTTAAAAGAAAGGGTTACTCTAGGTAATGGGGCAGGATGCATTGACATGACTGCCAAGGGGCAAGAGCTAAAGCATAGAAGTAAAGCAAGTGAGCAAATTAAAAGTGGAATGGAAGCTGGTTAGGAAACAAAACAAGAGAAATAATGTCAGGAGAAACAATTTTCCTTCTCGATAATTCTCTCTCTCCATCCCTCTTTTTCTTCCTCTCATTCATTCTCCTCACTTTCCTCTCCAGATGATTATCAGAAGGATGATTTGTAATGATGGGGACACTTTGTAAAATCCAGTGCTCATCATAGCATATTCTGTCTCTTTTTAATATCCACCTCAATTCTCCCAATAGTGTGGTCTTGCCTATTTTCTTCCCTTCCCAGATTTCCCCCTTGACAGATCTTTGGCATTTTCTATGTAGGAAGCAGTGAGGGGAAGAACAATCTTGCTGGATCATAACGTTATTACATTTTAGATACTCTATTATGATATAAGGATGACCTATTGGTTTATTCTTACCTGTATGTTCATCTGTCTGTTTCTGCCTCGTGGTTATCTTCCATTTAATCCTACTGCCCAGACTCTTGTCAATACATAACATAAGGGGCTTGTTACAGCTACATAGACACCTAGTGGCATTTCAGGAAATCTATATCACTTAATCCTGGCTGGAGAAAAACATGGCGTGATTGTATACTTGCTTGTGTTTGCCTGTTGCATCCTGCCTCTTTCCTTTGTCTATATTTACATGCACACATTGCTTAAGTGCGGATCAGCATATTTGTGTTTGTGGATGGTCAATATCTGGGCTTTTGTTTTGACTGTGTGTACTTTCTCGGCATCAATAAACTTTCCCCATGTGTGTCTGTCTTTATTTCAGGTCCAACAGATTGATCGAGTGGTGGAAGTAGTGGACGAGGCTATTAAAGGTATTTTAACACACGCACACACTTACGCGCGCGCACACACACACACACACACACACGCGCAGACGCACACAAAGGCACTCATTGTTAGAGTAAGCAGCAATGCATTGATCAGCTAATGAATGCATGAGAGTCCTTTCACAGGGTTGGAATTGGAAATGTTTTTGAACTTCTGTTCCATCTATGAATGATTTTCAGTAAAGTAGTCTGTCCACTTATTGACAGATTAAAAGCACTAAGAATTACTACTTGGCTGTCTGAAGGAATAATATCCCACTTCCCTGAGCATATCATCATATACAAATTGCTCTCGTTATTCTGTCTGCTTGTTCCACAATTGGTATATAAAATGTTTAAAGTTCTGAGCAGTTTTTCAATAACTAAGTACCGGCTAGTGTGTTCTTAAAAAGTTAAGTTTCTTTCTTTGTGTTGAAATTAGGTATTCAAAAGCAGAATTAATAGATTATTTGCTTCCTTCATGGACGTTGAATTTCTTAAAGTGTTTATGAAATTTATTTCTGTCCTCACTGCTCAGTTAGACTAATGGGTTAGATTTCCTTTTTTGTATTTAAAAGTAATCTGATCCTCTTTGTCTTGCTGTTTGAGTATCTTACTGACAGCAATCCAGGCTCATGTGGCAGTGATTAGGTCATCCATTCAAAACTGTTAAAGAACCACCACACTTAACTGTTTAATGAAGGTCAGGCGCAGTTTACAGTGTGAGAGTGTCCAGTCAAGCTGTCATACACCCCCAGCTGTTCTCTAATAAAAAACAGATTGAGTGTACACTGTGCGTCTGTGTGTGTGTATGGGTGACTAGTTTGCACTGCAGGCCTCGTTCTAATGAAGGACAGCTGAACTCAGGCTTGATTTTACAATGTGTCATCAACCCTAAATCGTCTGGCGGCACATACACTTTCACACATGTACACTGTGACTTTTTGTCTTTTTTCCTATCTGATGATGATTTGCAATTATTTTCCTTTTCCTCCTGTTCCCTTCTTCCTACTGTTCTTTAGCATCTTTTGATCTCTTCTCCTTCCATCCCTTCTGCCCTCTTTCCCTCCCTTTTTCTCCCTCCTTCACCCCCTCCATAGAAACTAATTTCCCCAGTATCATTACAGTTCTTTATGACCTCATATAAACTGAGGGCTGTTATTTCTGCTTTGAGGCCCGGGCATAAACCTTTAAGCTAGGGGATTTGCTTTTCGTAATGGCTACTAAAATACTTACTTCAATGAACAGCTAATAGACGCAGTTCTTTGCCGCACCAAAATTGCTTGCAGGTCTGTTTTCCACATGGCAGCAGTACTGCTTTTATGAGCTCGGTTCTTGACGTGTGAGAGTATCTATTCATTTTGGATCCTGGCTCAAAAATAACTTAACAACCGTCACTCTGCGAGGATACTTGCCTGCTCTAAAACTTCTTTTAAATGTAGTGCATACACCTAACATAAAGCTCAAGTTACTGCCTGTTGTAAAAGGGCATTTTTATCTTTTAGTTATCTCGGGGTTGGACTGCTGAGCATGCACACAGTAGTTAACATTTATACAGTCATACACATTCTAACCACTGCCCAATCTTGTGGTCCTTGCTGCTGTGCAGCGTCAGTGTTTTGGTGGCTATTGTTTTTACTGTGGTCACAAACTTGCTAATCCAAATATTTTTTTAGCTTTGCCAGATGTTGATTTTCTTCCTCATAACACATATAGCTTTGGATGTGTACCTTGTTTTCTTTAAAAAAAGTCACACACATGGATACACATTTCTGCAAGGGCATCTAGTGTGTACTGTGTGTATGTATGTGTATATATATATATATATATATATATATATATATATAGGGTGATTGATTTCTGGAATTATCGGCGTTAATTTTTTTAACGCATTTAACGCATGTGCAGAATGATCCGCCCTGTACATCCCACCGGCTCTGTACTACAGTCATTCTAACGTTGTGGCTGACCCAGGATCAGTAGCTGCGCGCCGCCAAACATAGCAGCACGTTAGCCTGTGCTGTGTTTTAAAGTTTTAAACTGCTAACGGTCACGTCCGTGTCGGGGGCATAGATCTATGGTACAAACACACACACACACACACACACACACACACACACACACCGCGGACTGTAATCAAGTTGTATTCAATAATGCTGAACCTATAGATTCACCAAATGAATGCCATTCTATAGCCTATCCTATATTTGCCCAAAGACATAGTAAAGAGACAGACAAATGGAATTTTGGTTTGGTAGGTAGGCCTATATATTTTAGTTTGATTTAAATTTATTTTCAGTATTAAAACCATCATTTGGATTTTCAATTAATAAACATACTCATTTTAAATGTACATATCCACCTTCTGTCATTTATTTTTCCGTTCATACAACAATATACAGAGAAAATTCGAATTTTTCGGGCATATTTCGAATGGTAAAATTAATCGTGATTAATCGTGATTAATCCACAGAATCCTGTGATTAATCTGATTAAAATGTAATCGCTTGACAGCCCTAATATATATATATATATATATATATATATATATATATATATATATATATATATATATATATATATATATATATATATATATATATATATATATATATATATACATATATATATATATATATATATATATATATATGCAATAAAACCTATTAAAAATGTACTTTAATGATTAAAAAGAGCTTTTTTCATCAAAAGCAACACTAAATAATCTCTCGTATCAATAAAAACTGTTTTTCTGCAACACATTCATGTTTTATAAGGATTCTAAGTGGTGGGACCACTTTACTGTAAGTCAACACAGTCAGACATTTCATTATGTAAAATGTAATAAAATCAGGCGACATAGGGGCAGCTGTCACTTTGAAGGACCTCTTGTCACATTCTACCTCTGCAGAGTACATTAAAGTCAGACAGGCTCTGATAAGTGTTGTAGTTTTAGAATATTTTACATTCCGAATCTTGAATGTGCTGTGTCACAACCATGATATGTCAACACCGACTTACAACATCAACAGAAAAACCAAATGGCTAATTCCATTTGTTATGTTTAAGAAGCGTTAAATATGTCAGCACCGTCAGACAGGAAATCTGACGGTGGTGATAGGCCAATGACGGTAAAAAAACAAAAGCTGGGAGGTTGGGTCAAAGCTTAGCTCAGTAGCTTAGTATATGTTGGATACATACATGTAATTTAATTTGCCAAAACATAGGGTTTGTATTTTTTCAACATTGCACCCTGTTTTTTCCCCACTACTTAAGAATCACTGATATATAAAGAATATGTATACAGAAGCCCACACAAAGGCTTCATGTGTCCACTCTTTCACACGTCCACTGAAGTCAGATCCGTGCAGCATTAATAAATAACTGCTCTACCTCTTTCTTTATTGGGCCGTTTTGATGACTTTGTTCCTTTATTGGCCTCCTAATATTGATCGTCTCTCACTGAGATGATAGCCTCACATGATACAATTTCACCTTATATTTTTTATATATTATATATATTTTTTTAGAAACAATTTAGATTTAGTGTGTGTGTGTGTGTGTGTGTGTGTGTGTGTGTGTGTGTGTGTGTGTGTGTGACATAGAAACAGAGGGCAGACAAAGGTTGGACAGGCTAATGTATCTACTTAGCTACAGATCAGAGGCTATATGGCGTCCATATAACCTCATGATCCTTATTTCACCAGAACAAACATACTGTTTGCGTCTATCAATGCTGAACAAATAAAGCCGGGTATAATACCGTGGCTGAATAGAAAGACACTCTTGGACAGGAAGAAGGGGGAAATGAATAGCAGTGTTCAAAAGAAACAAGTTAATGCGTTTACATATAGTTTAAGTAATCTGAAAGTATTCTGAACAAATGTTTATTTTGTATGGCTCCGTGACCTCCCATCTGGAAGTGACAAAAGTCAAAGCTCTATGGAGGAGTGTGTCATTGACAAGCATCAAGGCCTCATGCATGCAGTTTTAAAGTAACTACTCTTTTGAAATGTTTGAATTAATATACATAGTTTTAGAATTGATAAGGAATGCATTTTAAGTGCATCTTAGATATTTCCCATCTAAATGGATTTCACTAAGATAATCAATTTAGCAAGACAACTATTAGAGATTTACAGACGTAAAATATCTAATAAACTGTCATATCAAGAGGACATTGAGAGGCATTGCACTCCTCATGTCCTCCTCATCTGCTACCTTACTTTGTCCCTCCCTTCCCCATATGTGTCCCCATTCCCCGACCCCGCCGGGCTGCTTTACAATCAAAGCAGGGAGCACACCAAGACCCCACCACTTATGAGACATCAGCCACAGGTCAATAGGTCAATCTTTTAGCTCCCTACCTCCTCTGATCCTACCATCCATCTAGCTTTCCTCTACATCCCTCATCTGTGATGTACCTTTTTTCTATCATCGCTCCAACCACCCATCAATCTACCTTTCCATCCATCTATCCTTGCCTTCCTTGTTATGTTATAATGGGACGTTACGAGTGGACAGAAGGATTTATGTCGGTTTGTATTTATGAAGGAGAGAAAAGAACAAAGGAGATAGAGAGATTGGAAAAAACACAGGAAGAGAAGGGCAGACTAGCAAATTTGGTAGAGTCTAGTAGTGTGTGTTGTGTGTGTGTGTCTGTGTCTATGCCCATTGCAGGGTTACCCATCACAGCAGTTGGCCTCTCTGAACTCCGTAATTGAGATGACAAATAGGGCGGCATTCTTTTGGTTTTCTCCAGCAACTCGAGTTAGCTATTTATCTCTGGATTCCCCATTCCCATTCATGATTCTCCTAGGCCTTGAAATTGAATTTGGCCTTGGGTACACTCCCAGAGTGATTCCATGCTGGTAGCGAGATTATTTCTTGAGTATTTGGTGGCAGTCACATTGTCAGGGGTCCTTTACAGTTTTAAAGGGGATAGAAAATAATATGAGGAACGTCTTTTTTATGGGACACATAAAATACATTCGTAAGATATCTGGAAATCCAGCACAGTACTTGTAATTGCTTTCTACTGACAAGTCTGTGTATGCAATTAGGTGTTGGCAACTTTATTTCCTACCGACAAGTTTTACTTAATTTTTTTACTTAATTTTTTTAGATTTTTCTTCTCTATCACATGGGACATCCATTGAATGAATGAAGTGTTTAAAGCAGAAAATCTTAGCCATTAAAGGAAGCATTTATGTATGGATAAATTGATAGATCAGTTAACAGGTAGAGCAATGTTAATGATAGGGAAAATATTAGCGCACAGTCCGCACACATGCTGTACATATGTAATACATCTACCATGACCATATACACTAGACACACAGTTCGGTAGCTATAGAAGAGGGCACGGCCGAACGAGTCCCAGCTGTTTTTTTCCACGAGGGAAGTTTTCTAATTTTCCTCGCTCCTACTGGGATATTACGACCGGTCACGCCTCACCGGTTGGCTCTTTGTTCTCCTCTGGGGCAGATTGTCATTTTTATCTACCAATTGATAGCCATGCTTCCTGCCCTGAGCCCACCCTTCCCAGGAGACCCATGTAAAGCGGATGAACACAGGAAGACAATTCCATCCCTCAGCGCCTCCATCTCGCTATACCCTCTATAGCTGGTGGCATATTAGACGGTTAGAGAAGGGAGACTGCTGCATCCCATTTCCTGCACACCAAAGGCTAGACATCACTAGCTATTAGACTCAGCTATGGATTTCCATTTGCTTCTGTAACACAGTGTGATATTTACTAAGTGATTCTAGTTCTAAGAGTTGTTACAGGTTACAGTTGGTAAAGGATCTGGGTGAAATAGCCCTCTTTTATTTTCAAGATACCCCTTTTTCTTGCCCCTCTCTAATCACCTGTATAAACTATATCATCTATCAGTATTGATATCAGCGTTGACATCAGTAAGAGTACCATGCTTTTGAATGTTTGTTGTCATAATCACTTTTTTTAGTTTCAAAACAGTGAATATTTCATCACAATCCGCTTTCCGTACTGTGTGTGCGCTGGGGAATAAAATCCAGTGTCAACACACAGCCTAGTCTCTGTAAAAGGGCATGTTGCTAGCCATGGTGGGCCCCCTTATTTTGAATACCTTGTTAACATACCCGTTTACAGAGCCTAGGCTGTCTATTAACACCAGTTTATTTTCCAGCCCACACACAGTGCGGACAGGCAGTGGATCGTGCAGAAATATTCACTTATTTTTTACCAAAAAGTGATTTTGCGACAAGCATTCTCCAGAATCGCTGACTCCACCTTTAAAAGGCTACTAACTGCGTACAGCTGTTGATTTTTACAAGGCAATGTCCCTACAGACACCTAGATCGTATCACCTTTGATCGATAGTAACTTAGCAGAAAATTAAATAGATGAACATCTTACGGATTACAACTTTAATAGCAACATTCCTTCTCCTGTGTGTACATCCACAGAACGATCTGCATGTTAGTGTGTCACATGTGCAACAACTAAACTAGAGGGAACAAACAACACTGGCATGTAATGTTTCAGTTTGAAAAATACATTTGAAAATAGTTTTATTTGTTGTTTTTCAGGTCACTCAGTTCGACTGCTGGGTCAGAAGAAAAATGGCGGTCGGAGGCTCGGAGGAGCCAGACTGGACCTACCCAAGATCAGGAAGAACCCTCTCATTGAAATCATCTCCATCAATACTGGGTAGGATGCAGACAGAAGCATGACTTATAAAACACTTGTTTTCATTGAATTGCTTCCTTGCCATTCCGGTTTATTGTGTATGAGCGTTTGTGTGTGCTGCTTGTTGTTGCACAACCACTGAAACAGAGCCTCTGTGTGCTTTTAATTTCATCAGTTTCACATGGTTTCTTCAGATGTGTGTGTAGTTGGGTATTTCTTTGCAGATCTTCAAATATAACTATTAGAAACCCAACAGTAAATGCACAAGCACAGACACTAACACAACATGTACACGCTCATTTTTATTGGCTAATTTCACGTTGTTTACAGATCTGTGCGTCCCTACTAACCCATGTGCTGAACTCTCACTGGGCTAGTTAAAAAGGGTTACGATAGACTAATTCCACTGTGCCGGCCCTCCACTGATGATAATCCATCAATCATCCTTCTGCAAGTCTGCAGTGCCTATAAACTAATGGCTTCACTCACAAAGTAAATAACCTATGGACAAAGCGCTAGTGTTTTATGAGACGACAATATTTTCTTGGTTTAAATATATATATACCTTTTTTGTTCTTGCACTAATTTTCTCAAGTCCTTGAGCTTTTTTACTATCTGTCCAGAAAAACAAGTTTACGCTGTTGCTAATCACTGTTTCAAAGTTGTAGACATGAACAACAATACAAGATCTCTTTGTTAGGGCTTTTAGTGTGCACATTCTTTACTGTCAGTCAGCTTTTTATAGGTATTTCCCATCTGTGTCCTTGAACCTTCTGGGCTAATGGGCAGATTCTTGTTCATGTAACACGGTGAACCACTAACAATAAGGATGTGAGCTATTTTTCAGGCCCTGACCTATTGTCAGATTTATTACCAAAGCATTTTTATGATTACTTTGTGTGCGATAGTGATACATTCGATATACATTGATACTGGGTTGGACAATATAACCATACTTTACCTTGTCGCAATACGTGTCAACCATTTACATATTTGGACTTGTTCTATAGGGGAACTATTTCTACAGAAAAAAAACATGGAATCATAAAAATCCATCATATGCTTAAATGTAGTTCCGATATTATATTTGTGTCAACTATACAGGTTTACCAACATAAATAAATCATTATTTTCTACACTCATGACAACCCCAGCCCCCTTCCAAAGTGGCATCTTAGATGTTTGCTATTGTTGTTCTTTATTCCTGTCTAATGCTTTTTACATTACACTTTATCTCACCCAAAAACCTGTAAATCCAGCTGGTTAAACAGTTTTTCAGATAATCTGGCACTTCAAATCTGCACAACATTTGGCATGTTTAAAAGGCAAAATGCGAAAGTAAACAATTTACAAAGGAAATACAGCCTTCTGCTACAACTGCTAGTGCACTTGTGATAGTGGCTCATCCCAATGTTGTAAGGCATTGCCAGCAATTCTCCACCAGTGTCTCGTGGTCAGTTTATTCTTGGTTATGAATAGCTGCAACTGTTGCATACACACTCTTTTTGTTGGCCCTTTAACAGCCTCTGTGTGTGAATTTGATAGTTGTTGATAAATGTATCTAAATCTCTCTGTTCCTCTTCTGACTATCTTTGTCACTATGAAATCACAACTAAAGTGCGAATGTACCATTTGCTTTATTTTTGGGTATGGCATGTCAGTCCCTTGCCAGTGTTCCTCCAGCAGGGGGTCTGTGTCTGATCCAGATGAACTTGCTTTTTATTTTTCATGAGGTTCAGTCTGGCTGCAAATAAATCCTCTTGTTTTTACTTCTTTTTAGGATGCGGTGGGATTACAAGAATGTATTGAGTGGGTGAAACAGCTGTTGACAAATCCCTCCCAAATAGCACTGGTGTTACTGAAAAACTAAAGCTTAAAGTGTGTTGTTGTTGTGCATCAGTGTTTCTAATTTGTCATGGTTAGTGTGTGTGTGTGTGTGTGTGTGTGTGTGTGAGGAAAGATGAGAGAATGTTCTCTTTATGTGGTCTGTGTTTAGATGATCAGTTTGAAATGTTCCTCTGAGGTAGCAGTGACATCATTGGTGACATTTGACAGCTGATGGAACAGAGAAATCTTTGTCCGACACAAAAGACACAAACATTCACAACATCAGCTGTAGTCGTTGGCAAACCTCCCTCTGCGTCAGAAGAGAACATTAGAAACCATTAATTTGTGTTGTGTGTGTGTGCGTGGCCTTTTAATGACAAGTAGCATGTCCCCCACCCCACCCCCCATCACTTGATTTTTTTTTTCTTCTAGCCACATTTCAAGTTTATGTGGCGCAGAATGTCCTCATGTCATCTGCAGGTACTTGTGAATACTTGTAGCCTCGCCTTGAATAAGGGTGGATTATCATATTAAGATCTTATAACTATCTTATAAAATTGCTAGTTGCCAAGACAAATTTTTCACAATACAACAGTTTTAATGCCACTTCTACTCTCACAGTTCAGGTTTGGTTTTCAGCGCCAAATTCAATTTTCAATATTCAGTCAATCCTGCCCATCAGCTCAGCAGCCACTAGGAAGCTTGAACTACATATGGACTGAACTGCTCTTAGGGAACTTCTCTCATTGTTTTATTTTGTACCACAATATTAATCGTATATGTTTTGAGCTATGCTGAGTGCTCCATTGAACACAATAGGCCAGTCAATCTATCCTAGTAGTCAAGCGGGACAGTAGTAGGAACTTGAGTTCATGAGGGGAAGAGGAGTAACATTGCTGTTTAGGTAAATTAACCTGAAATCCTATATGTCTAGAAGATACTTCAAAGTGCCGTTTAATGCAGAGCACAACCCTACCACCCTCACACACTTTCATTTTTTGACTAAACATTCATATTTTAAAATAAAATCCAAAACTCATGTATTATTACTGACAGATTTACCTATTGTCTTCATCACTTTATTCATGCAAATCCTCAACAGCCTGGCATAGGCTTTCACCTGGGACTACCTATGAAAATTGAATTTGTGTTCAAATTGATTCACAATATTAGTTTCTTTAAAATGCATATAAATTAATTTGCACCTATTAATTCTAAATTTGATTGCCCTTTTTCCCCCCACCAAGTTAATTGTATCCCCCATCAGAAAATATATTCAACAGTTAAGCGAGTCCTTAAATGGCCATCTTTTACTTTACACATGAATGAGCAAAATTCCTTTCTATTATCATCATTTATTATTAATAAGGCACAGTCCAAAGGTAGCAGGTTGGACCAACGTTAATGTCAAGTGTCAACAATTGAGTTTAAAATCACTTATATGGGGGCACTCGTGGCGCAGTGGGTAGAGCGCCCTTCCCCCCATAATCTTAAAAATAAATAAATAAATAAAAAATCACTTCTGTTTGCTTTTAGAAGATTTGTATTTACATATTTGTGATGCAAAGGGCAGTTACTGAATTGTGTATCCAATGGACCCCACATTGATTAGATTTTAATATACATACATACTCGAGTTTGTGAACGAAATTCAGCAGCAGTAGTGTGCTCCCTACCGAATCCCATTTAATAAAACTCACTACATTACAATAACATTATTTTTGTTATATGAATAGACTTCCAAACAACTTCATTACTCCATCCTCAAGGGACCTTGACTTTCAGGAAAGTAAACAGGCATTCAAAGACAAATTGACACAGCAGGTGCTGACTGCTGGTGTTTTCAAGAAGTTTTCAAGTTTGAATTTAAACTGCTTTTGATAAGAAAAATAAAACCTCCAAAACCTGAATTTGGAAAAATATAACGTCAATCTTTTTTTACCAGGTTGTGGATGTACATAGTGAAAGGTCAGTTAATAATAGTTTTATGAATGAGAAGAATAAAAGACAAATATTATAAATATACAAACTGTTGGTGTTTTTCAATTGAATCAGACGTGGTTTGTGGAACTCCATCCTTCTCGTGTTTCTGATGTTATCTTACGTTCCAGTTGTTCCAGCTTTTAGTTTGAGATTGTTTCTTATGTTATTTCTTCCGTAGATTCAAACAGATAAGCCTGAGGCATTTTCTTTTTTCATACAGCTACACACTGGACAAAGAAAACTTAACTATGTTTTTCTAATGCCCTGTTTTGTGTCCCATTTTTAGCACACTTGATTCTACACACTTGATACTATTAGGAAGCTGCTGCGTGTAAGCTTGCGTGTTTGGCCTCAGGTTACACTAACGGTCCCTCTTGCTATTTGTGTATATATATATGTGTGTGTATGTGTATGTGTGTGTGTGTGTGTATATATTGCCAGTGACAGTGAAAGCCCTTTTGTGAACAAGTTGAATCTTGGATGCTTAGGGTCATAAACAGTGAATTTACTACCACTCAGTCAGAATGGGTCATTAAACTTGTGTGTGTATATGTTGCTGTGTCTGTGTGTGTGAAACCATTGCCAGCAGACTCCAAGCAGCTGAAAAAAACAACAAATTTGTTTTACAGTTTCAGCTCATTTTCACCTCTATTCCTCTGTCAATAAGAATCTGTCATTCTTATTGCAATGGGCTAAAAGTCAAATGTTAATGATCCCCTGCTCTAAACCCAAACCAATACCTAGCTTCATCATTGGTATCCTCCTGGCAGGTTGGTAGACGGTTTCTTTCATACACCTTCCTTCATAAGAATTGCTTTCAGACTGAAGGCTGATTTGATGTTTGATTGCTTCGCTGGCAGATTGCACTGTGCAAACATTACACCAGAATGCAAGTTTTGCTTCGAATTTGTGCTCAGGTGTAGCTCGACTCACTTAGATTTATCATTCCAAACAGTTTTCTGTACCATTTAAAATATGACATTTTTCTTACTGTAAAAATATTTAGTTTCTTTTGTGTTAATGTTTTCCTTTTCCACCTCCTGGACACCATTTTCCTTCAAATGCTTGAAGGGGTTGAGCTTACAACACGTCGACAAATACAGACGCTGACAATTTTGAATAGAAGCAAACATTGAAGGGTTTAAAAACATTTCAGCTCTCAAGGGTTTTTGTTACAAGGGTTAGCCAGGGAGTATAAAAGATAACCTTGAGGCCCATGCAGTATTTTATCCTCTCTGCTGTTCAGTTCCTTCTATTCAACCTGTTTTCTTATTTCTTTTTCACCTTCTGACACTAATACTAACATATTTATCTGCTTCAATAGAAAGCTAATTTAATCTGTCCATTAAGCCACGTTGAATATTGCAAGATGCCATTGTTAGTCTCCTGAACAAATATTTAATACTTTTATAAACATGACGCTTTACTCAAAGCTATGTAGTAGTATTAATCTCTAATAATTTATTTTCTGTGTCGTTTTTTCTATTCTATTCATATTTGGCTACAATCATAAAAAGGATTTGAATAGGCTAGTGGTTCACTTCTCACAGACCTTTATCCCTGCCAAATCCTTGATTTCTATAATCACTTATAGTCACCACCGTAGCAAAATACACACACGCACACTACGTAAAGCAAAGCCGACAGAGAGAGAGGGTGAAGAGTGTATTCGTGCCCTGTGTGTTAGCGTGCATTGTGAATATGTTTTTGTTAGCTGCTTGTTTCCTGTGATTTGCGTCTGGCTGCCACGACAACTCAGTCTACTCTAAACGCGCGCACACACACACACACACACACACACACAGTGGAAAAATAAGGTCTTATCAACGTCGCTGCTGACCTTTACATAGATTTGTGTTAACCATTGTGACCAAGGTATTTGTCAGGACTTCAGCCAGCTCAGGGGAGAAGTAAATTTGAGGTCACAAACAACTTCAGAGAGGAATAATTTTAAGCCACACAGAGTCAATGTCCTGCATTTCAAAGAGAGACTTTTCTACCTTTTTAAAGGTGCAGTGTGTAGAATTTTTTAGAACACACTTGGTAAAAATGGAATATAATATTCACAAGTGTCTTTAAAATAACGTATAATTGCTTGAAATAAAAGTAGTTTTTTCTTTTATTTCCTTAGAATGAGCATTTTATATCTCATTTTAAACACAAGAGACACATCTCCAGACAGATTTCAGAGTGGCTCTGAAGCCGGCGCATGACATGGTTGGTTGTAGGGCTGTGTCAAAAAATTTAAATATCGATATATCGCGATACTTGGTTTCGCGATATCAGTATCGATTTCTATAACTAAAAATCGATATTTTTTTATTAATTTTTTTATGATTTTTATTTTAATTTTATTTTTACAGTGCAGAGATACAGATATAAAATGGGGCAGAGAGGGAATGAAATGCAGGGAACAACCACGGGTCAGATTCAAACCCATGTCTGCTGTCAGGCCTGAGCCTCTAGGATACTGACTATTGAAGTTAAATCAGTTTTGTTTATAAGAACACTTAAGATTCACTGTGTCACAAAAGCACACTAATGTGTTTTCATTTTCATTGTGTCCTGTACAGTTAGTACAAGAGTGACTTGGATTTGTTATTTTGATGTTATGGCAGCTGCAGCAGTGTTTGAAACTTCATTTGTCTGTGCAATTATCAATATATTGTGCTGTTATGTTTGACAAGGCAACTTGTTCATGGGATATCGCAATATATCGTGATATATCAAGATACGCAATATATCGTGATATATTGTGATATATCGTATCGTGACCAGTGTATCGTGATACCTATCGTATCGCGAAGTCCTTGACGATACCCAGCCCTAGTTGGTTGGCAGATCCAGAGTGGCACTGGGCAGATCCAATAGTTTTAAACTTCAACAGACACCCGCCTTCAAGTGAGTTAACGTTTGTCAATTGAGCGATTCCAGACCTTCTGTACAGATGAAATGAAGAACAATGGTCTGGTAGAACCAGGCTAGGGCTTGCCACCATGGAGGCCGCCATTTTGCACTGCCATGATTCTACAGCAGCACAGAACGGACAAACTTAATGCCCATATGCAAAGTGGGTGTCCTGGGGAAATTCACCTGTTGTAAGACGAAGAAGAAGTACTATAGAATAAATAACTAAATATATATTCACTTCATCACTTGATATTGTGGAAATACTTGAGCAGAGGTGGATGACGCTATCTTTTAGATTATTGTCCGTGAAGGCCACTGTAGCTTCTGTTATTATTCGAAAGTTACCCAGGGAGTGTTGCATTCTAGAACTTTCACCATTAGATGCCACTAAATAGATATATTTGACACTGCACCTTTTTAAAGAAGTGTTGAAACAATGGAATGACAACACCAAAATGAATGCCTAGATCCTTAAGAAGGAAGGCTAAACTGTACTGTACTATTCAGTTAACTTTTTCAGTTTATAAACAGTCAGACATTTTTTCGCATATTAACTTTTCTAATGCCAGCACTCTTTCTTGCTTTTTCGGCACACACATGACAGTCTTCAGCTCCTGATAGTAGCGCTCCACTTTCTCTGTCCCATTCACCACACCTCAGAGCTTTCCTCCGCTTGCTGGATTCTTTTCTTAGCCCTTCTTCTCGCCGACGATTTCTGCTTGGAGATCCATCAAACAATCCATTAAATGCCAGAAGCCTTGATGTGGTGGGGCAAAAAGACACACAGCACAGCTCATTGATGACACACTTTACAACTTAAGACTATCACTAAATAATACTAGAGTCACTATAGGAATAGAGGGGGACATAATTTTTTAGCTGATAAAAGTCTCTTGAAAGAGAAAAGGAAGTGCGATACAGAGAGAGAGACTGGGACAAACGGAGGGGGAGATGGGAAGTCATTAGCCGAGTTAAAAGCAAATTGAATCAGGACTATGTGCTCTTTTGTAATGTGAATTTCTCTGGCAATTACAGTGTGGAAGTGAATCAGGCCTAAGAGGAAGAAGGGCCGCTCTTGCCATATGAGAAACAAATGAGAAGGCTCTGTTTTATTTTCCCCCTTTCTTCTGAACACACACTTTACAGAACAAACAAAGCTGGTATCTCAGCTCCAGCTTAAAGGTTGAGTCAGCGATTATGGAGAATGTTTGTTGTTGAAATCTATTTTTGTCAAAACCAGTAAATATCCTCATGATCGGCTACCTGTCTTTGATAAAAATAACAAATATATCAGGTATCGATACAAAGCCTAGGCTCTGTAAACGACTATGTTGCTAGCAACATTAAACCCCCTTTGTTTACATAAATGTAGTTTACAGCACCATTAACAGAGCCTAGGATGTGTATTAACAGCATCATTCATTTCAGCGCACGCACAGTAGAGGGTTGTGAGGACATATTACCTGTTTTTATCAGCAAGCTTACTCCAGGATCGCCGACTCCACCTTTAACTCTCCCATTCAGACGGTAATATCACCACCACTGAGGTTCAGGCAATATTCACTGCACACTGTGTTTGTCCATATCTGCAGCTCATCTTGAAAGCAAATTCACAAAGCCACATTACACGGCTCTACTTGACTGCTTTTTTCATTTTGATGCGCGTTGGTCAATGATCTTATCTATTTATTTTCTGTGTTCTTTTTGTCCCTGAGGAGCAGAAGTGAAAATGCATCATGTGAAGCATGAACAAAAGAGGGGCAAAATATGCTAGAGTAGAGTTATAGAAGAGTGAAGGGTGTTAACACAAGTGTTTCTCATCAGGTACGTATGTGTGCAGGGTTGGTGGAATGCATGGATGCTCAATATACACACAATCTCTTTTGATTGTTCCCTTTAGCACACATACAACCCAACCACACATAGCTTCACAAAGAAATTCACATTTTCTCTTGCCTCTTCCATTCCCAACACACAAGCACACACACAATCACATGTACCCACTCACTTATACACAGCTGCACACACATAACCACACCTCTTCTAGCTATGTACCACAGTGGCCTTTCCTGCTGTTTATCAAACCAATGTATGGGTAGTTTTCAGCTCCACTGGTCTGAACATATTATTCCATTTCCCCCTTCCCCACTGCTTAACACATGCCTTGAATACACATGTGCACACACACACACACACACACACACACACACACACACACACACACACACACACACACACACACACACACACACACACACACACACACACACACACACACCACGTTCTTCCTACTCACCAGGAGGGACTATGCTCCCCACAGTAAATCCAAAAGATTGATGTGTCTCCTTGGACAAAATGAGATTGTGTGTCATTACAAGGCATTACACTACAGAACCCCTGAGTAACTGAATTAGTCCAGTGTGTCACAGGCAAACATAGTTTAAACATAGACACAAGCAAACACACACACACACACACACACACACACACACACACACACACACACACACACACACTGATTGTTTTACAGACTATTTGCACAAACCAGTCCCCTAAATGTTTCATTGCATGAGGTAAATGGTCTATAGTCGTCAAGACAGAATAATCAGCCTGGAGATTAGGCTTTTTGCGACTCAAACATTTAGTATGTCATTTTGTCTCTATGTGTGTGTACGTATGTCGTGCAGTCACTTTAGTTGGACAATAACATATTTTGCGTTTTATTGGTGAGCCAGTGTATTGGATTATAGGAGGAAACACTAGCACAGACCAGTCAAAGACCGCGTTGACTTTACTATGTTAGTGTCCATGAACTGTAAGCTCTTTCATAGCTAGTGCTCCAATTTTAGCAGACAAAGTAGCTTAACATCATATTATCTACTGTGTAACCCTTAAACTGATAAGGACAGTTTAGAGTGCTGATCATAATGTGTGAAAATCATAGATAATATAAAATGGATGTAGATTACGGGCTGATCTCAGAAACTTCAACGGCATCCAATCGTCCTCTCCTATGTGCGTCGCAATCTTGTCAGATTTGGATTCCGCCTCATTTCCTCATACCAAAAAAGGGCATTGATGTGATGTTGGGGAGAGAGAGATACGCCCATCTAGCTGATGTATACCTCCGAGGGTACTATTTAACATGGGGGTCAACGAGAAATTGCTCTATTTTGAAACCTGCCCCTTGTGGCACTCAGCGAACTGCATTTTTTGTCACATCCGCATTGGATGCTGGTAAAATTCGCTGTGGTTGGAGCTTGGTGAAAACGCAAGTGGTTGATCAACACTGTGAACTATGTACTTATTCAGCTATACAGCTTCTAACCAGTGTAGTGGATAACAGAGATTTTACAGATCAGTAAAAAATCGTCAGAAATTCTGGAGAATGCTTGTTTTTTTTTTGTAAAAATCAGTGAAAAACACATGTACAGCTAGCAAATCATGATTCGCTACCTGTATGTACAGGTGCCTGAAAAAGAATCCAGTGTTCATATACAGCCTAGGCTCTGTAAACGTGCATGGTGCTAGCTACAATGGGCCCCTTTGTATACATACCCTTTGTTTGCATACCTGTTTACAGAGCCTAGTGTAGGTATTGACACCATATTTTTTTTCAGCACACACACAGTGTAGCGGATCGATTTTAACATAAAGTGATTTTGACAAGAAGTGTTCTCCAGAATCACTGACTCCACCTTTAATGTACGTGATTGTCACATAGTTTAGTTAGTCAGTCACTTGGCCAGTAAAGTGGTCAGTGAGTCACCAGTCAAACCAGTGGGTTATTCAGTCACTTGTTCATTTTCACTGAGTCAGGTTGTCTGCCAGTGCATCAGTAATCGATGAGTCAGCATATCATTCAGACAGTTTGACAGGTGATTTCATCAGTCAGTCATTTACACATTAATATGGTCAGTTAGGCAGGCAGATCACATCTCATACCACTTGACTTTATCAGTATGTCTGGTGTTTTATGATAAACAAACACACCATTCTTGTCCAGAAACAAAGGGCTGACTGATCTAGTACAAACAGTGTCTCGAGGTCCGTCTGTAGACAAAACAAGAAGTTGAGAAGAAAAACACTAAGTTCCTATGTAGGCATGGCCTTTTGGTTTCACACACATCTATAGGCTGATACACGTGCTGTCGCTCTCCAGTCAAAACAACAAGAGAGGCTGCTGTAGTAATTACAGAAATGTACAAGGTCAGCATGTGACACATGTGCACACACACACACAGAGAGCTGTTTATAGTGTGCAGCATTGGGGACACAAGACTAAATAGCATTACTCAAGAGGTCAGACATAAGCAGACTGGCTTGAAAACAGAGAGGAATGGGCCACATCTGCCGTAGGACACACACACTCATACATACACTGCTCTATACAAAATGGAAAAGGAACATGCACACACACACACACACACACACACACACACCCAACACACCCAACACACATAAGGACAATATTGTGAAAGATAACGGTGAACAAGTCACTTGTTCTCAACTTCAACCCTTTGAGAGAAAAGGCTCCTAAAATAAACTCTGTAGTTTTGTAGTCTTAATCAACTCATCGCAGGCCAATTGGTCTTCTCTTAAAGAACACGGAAACTTGTTCACAAATATATTTAAACCCCAAGAACCTGAGCATCATTTCTGTTCTTTGGTTTATCTTAAGTGTTCTTTAGTTATTTCAAAGACAGTCATCACTCACTATGTTGTTGTGTTTTTGTATTCAAACACAATATGAAATAGTTTAAGAATTTGGGCAGCTAAAGAGTTAAAAACAATCTTTATCAGAGTAAAATAACATTACGTGTGTGCATGCAACGTGCCCATTGAACTGGAATGCAGCCATCTCTAACTCTTTTCATTCTATTAAGGGTAAATTGGGTTTAACTGACAACATATCTCTGAATTGCTAATCATCCTCTATTCATTTCTCCTAATACGTCTCCACTTTCTTCTATTGTGTTAACCTTCTTTGTGCATTGACTCTACATTATTTTGCAACCTCCACTTTGACTTTGAGAGGACACTTACAGTAAACTTACAGGCTTGAGGCATTGTTTACTCATAAAATAGCGGTATTAAGATATTGTTTGCTCTTAAACCCATTCCCCAACCTCTCCCAGCCTCAACAATAAGTGCAATTAAATATGTAAAGTGCTCAGACTTACCCTCACGGTTTAAGCGTTGTTTTCATAATTGCATCTTTAAGCTAACACACACACACACACACACACACACACACACACACACACACACACACACACACACACACACACACACACACACACACACACACACACACACACCACACGCATAACTCAATTTGTTTATGCATCAAGCAGTTTTCTAATTAATGTATAGACCCTAAATGCTTATGATTGAGATAACCTTTTCTTTCAAGTCTCTTGCAGTCAATGTCTCAAAGATCCTGCACATGGGAGCCTCTCCAAAGCTCCTAAGAACTCAATTGTATTTTTGTTGTGTGTGTGTGTCGAGGTTTACAAATGTATAGAGGAACCTCAGGGCTTTCCTTCCTTTGTTACCTTTTCAAGGCTGCAACAACACAATAGTTTCTCTTTCTCTCTCGCTCTCTCTCTCTCGCTCTCTCTCTCTCACACACACACACACACACACACACACACACACACACACACACACACACACACACACACACACACACACACACACACACACACACACACACACACACACACACACAGGGGAGGCAGCCTCTCTCACAGTAACACATTGATGAACTACACTGTTGTTAGGTACAGCAGCTACCTCTGTGGTTTAATTAACTGGGACCAAACAGAAGAGGGGATAGGGGACAGAAACAAAGGAGAGGAAGGATGGAGGCTGGATAAGGAGGAGAAAAATATTGTTTTAATTTTAGAAGTATTTTCTCCCTCACCTGGAGTGTTGTTGCTGTTGATGTTTTTGTTGCTTTTTTCATTTTTTAACACAACATTGACTTTGTACGCTAATGTAAAATCAGTGTTTAATTCCTTAAATAATTCCCTTGTCACTTAGTGGAACTCAATACAATTTAACACACGTTATCTTCTCTTCTCTTTCCTTCCCTTTTCTTTTCTCAGCAGTTCAGAATCAAATAACTCGTACCCAGCACTACTTGAAAAATGGTGTGTGTGTGTGTGTGTGTGTGTGTGTGTGTGTGTGTGTGTGTCAGAGAGATTGCCACCGCTCCTCTCCTTCAGTCACAGTTGGTCTAAGGGTACTGACTTGTTGTCGCAGTGTGTTTAAGCTGATGGAGAGGTCGAAAACTGCTAATACGCTGTTGTGATACTGGACAAATGTTCGGCAGCCCGCACACTCACAGTCACATTCAAACACGCACACATAATTGATGCAACCACACACTCAACCAGGCAGCCCACTGACTGTCTCTTGAGATTAATGTTGGTGTGATCCACTCAGCTGGGCCTGATCACATTAAGATGGATGGACCCCCTGGTGGTGTGTGTGTGTGTGTGTGTGTGTGTGTGTGTGTGTGTGTGTGTGTGTGTGTGTGTGTGTGTGTGTGTTTGCGCGCACATGCAGGGCCCCATCTGTCTGTGTTTTCTCCTCAGATTCGGTCCTGTGACCTAGCTGCCATCTTTAGTGCCCTCAGCTAGGAGAAGCAATACCCTGAAAGGGGATGTGTGTGGACTTAAGAACACTGTCCGTGCACTGTAACGTCTTTGTCCGTAATATTCTCTGAAATATCTTTATCTACTTCATCTGTGTGGCGTCTCACCCTACATTCCACAGATCTGCTGCTGCCAGAGCAAGAATGATATGGGATCTATATGGCCTTAACTTACACATCATGTAAACAAGACAGCAACATTATCTTCGTTCAAGCAGGGGTTTCTATGTGTTTGTGTTGAACTTCTGGGACACTCCTGTCATTTCTCCCATGAGTCTGTCATGGACAGATACAGGGATTACGCCTATCATCTAAAACAGTTTAATTTCATAGTCTCCTGTTAGCTGCCTTACATCCCAGCATGTATATGGTACTGAATCATTCGTAAGTTGTTTTTGTCTATAAATTCCACAGTAGAAACAATGTTAACATTGTGACACTTATTTCTTTTTAAAGAACTGGAGCTTTTTGATCTTCATTCTCTATCAAAAGCCTGGATTAGTAGTGCTGTGTTAGTAGATGTTGTGTTCTGTACCTTGGTCAAATATAATTCACAGTATGGTGAGTTTGTGGCTCACACCACTGGACATGCTTTATTCTACTTATGGGATGTTTTTGTATGCTGTCTGTCACTGATAATATACACAGTAATTTAACTTTATATGTGGCCGTGTTAGTTTCAAGGCAGGAAGCTGAACTCCCAAATTGTGAAGGCAGTTGATCTATTTTTTATTTTTTTCTCAATGTTTTGATCCCCACAAACACATTCACTTTCAGCTAATTACAGCGTTTAACATGTGTTCCCCCAGCAGCATGTTCCTGTTACTAACTGGAGCTGTTGCCCTAAATTCAAGCCAACAGTGAGATAATTCAGTGAAAAAAAAAGAGAAAATAGAAACATTGTGGTGATAGTAACAGTGCATATATTTAGCCCATGGATGACAAATTAAAGGTCAAGAATTAAATCCCTAATGGATTTAATACAAAAAGTGCTTTGAACAGTGCCCCCTCCTTCTTCTTTTCAGCAGTGATTTACAGACAACTCTTGAAGAAAAACCCTCTTTCATCCAAAACAAAGGCTCCCCTAGAGTTGGTACCATGTCATGCATTTGGATCTGGTACAAAGCAGTGTTTCTCTCTGTGTATTTTTATTTAGTTTCTCTGCTTCATAGCGTAGTTTTATGGCCTCTCCTTCACAATCAATTTGAATTAAGCTGTTCTACTTTTATTAACACAAAACACTGTATTGAGTCCAATCTCCCCCTGCTTGCGACAGCTTTCCACTGCTATTTTGGAGCTAGCTGGAGGCCTTTTTAAATAGTTTTCACCCTTTGCTTTCTTCTCCTAAATCTGTTGAACATTTTGTTAATACTGTAGCTGTTATGGTCATGTTAAGTTGTAATGATTTACAATGTGTCACTGTGTATGTTTGTATTTTTCAAATGTACAAATCAATCAGCAACAAATACAACTTGTTTAGTTCCATGTCAGCCAAGTGTTATACAAGAAGAAAACGCATATACTATGAATACAATAAATTACAGGGCCTTTTTTATAGCAATTTCCCAACTTGTGGCTATTGCACCAAATATACCCCACATTGTAATTGTTTGCATTTTGTGAAAATATAAATTTGACTGAAAACATTAACTTTCAATCTCTCCAATCTCGTCATATCTGCGTAAATTGTGTCTGAAGTAAAGTAAAAACCACATGCCTTCCTAAAGTATCTATCTGTTTCTTTCTTTGTTCTGTCTAGGTGTCTGAATGCATGTACCTACTGTAAGACCAAGCACGCCAGAGGAGATCTGGCCAGCTATACTATTGAGGAGCTTGTGGAGAGAGCCAGGCAATCTTTCCAGGGTGAGTACATTATCTCTCTCATACATTTCGAAATGCTGTGTTTTTTTATGCCGCATTATTTCAAAATCCTCTTTGCCATTGGATAGTTGAAGGTGCTGATTTCTGGATAAGTAGGTTCTTGGAGGGGTTTGACGCCAGATGAACAGCTGTTGTGCTCTGGCATCTGTTCCTTAAGAGTATAGACTCCCAGAATCCCCAACCGCACAGCAGGTCTCTATTAGAGCCCAAGGCGGGTCAGTCAAGGGCAAGTCCACACATTGATAAGGCAGCTCTCACTCGCAGAACATTGACTGACTATGCACAGTATATATGTTGAATGTCTGAAAGCTTCTTTGTCTGGTTCTAAATCTCATAATCTGTGCGAGTAGAATCTAAACGCTAACACGCAATTGGTCATATTATTCTCAATTTACTGGCATCATCATCTCCCACTGGGTTACAAACCTCGTAGCCATTATCCATGTCAAATGTAGCGATTTGTGTCATGACGGAATGCTGTATAACTAGCTAAGGTCAATTGTCTCGTCCGTCCTATTAACATTTCATTGCTCATGCACATCATTTAAATGTAGTTAAATGGAAGAATTGTTTTATATCCTGATTAAAATGTATAGCTTGTTCATTCAGTGTGAATTTAAATACAGAGAAAAACCCAATTGAAAACTAAATATGTTACTTACGTAGAGTATTTTGGTATAATTATTCCCAAGAGAGTGATCATCATGGTGCTACTAAACTCATGGCTACAGTATGCTAAATACTCGGTGTCTTCTTCTTTACACATGCATCTTGTATAACAATGTCTTAAGAACATATTTTCATTTTTGCATGTATCCTTTGTAATTGAAAGGCTGTCTGCTGCTGTCTGTGCATAGCAAAAAACTTGCTGTGCTTTTCATCGGCAGTTTCAATGTGCTATGGCAATTAGCAAAGACTAACTTTTCTGGTGGAGATGTCCTCCGGTAGAATCAATCGGCAAACATAGTTTTCTTGTGGCAGTGCTATTTGTTGCCCTGGACACAGCCTCAGTTTAAATGTGGCTAACGAAAAACGGACATACACCCTTGACAAGGACACAGCTTTGTAAAGCCCATCCAGACCAGAAGTCTTCAAAACAGCTGCATCCATGCCACTGCAGTGCCCGGGGGTGAGCAGTCAAGGGCAAGTTAACCAGCTGCTTGAACCCGTGTGTGTGTGTGTGTGTGTGTGTGTGTGTGTGTGTGATGATGCGCATGTGTGTTGTGTCTTTGACAACATCTTTCTTTTTGTTATTGTCAAATTATTTTTTTTACTAAAGCACATTTGAATGTGTAATCCGTTAAAAGTCAGGAAGCATGAGTTTCACAGGCGGTTAGTTGTTGTTTTCAAAACAGAGAAAGAGGAAGCTGGAGGTTGCCGCCTGTCAACATGTACAGACAGTTGGCATAAGACACAGACAGAGATGGCAATGATAAAGGACAGAGAGAAAGTCTCACTATCCTCTGTTTCACTACTTTTCCATCCTTATTTTCTTGTTTTGTACTCGTTGTAACTCCCATACACATGCATGTTTAGTGCCAATAGAAACATTGTAAAAATATGAAGTGTGTCAACCTATTTGCTTGATTCGTGTTGACAATGTTGGGGTTTCTCGTCAACACACACATACAGTGGCTTGCAAAAGTATTCATACCCCTTGAAATTGTCTACATATTGTCACGTTACAACCACACACATACATTTATTTTATTGGGATTTTATGTGATATTCCAACACAAAGTTGCGCATCATTGTGAAGTGGAATGAAACTGAAACGTGGTTTTAAAAAAAAATTATAAATAAAAAACTGAAAAGTGTGGCGTGCAAAAGTATTCAGCCCCCTGAGTCAATGCTTTGTAGAACCACCTATCGCTGCCATTACAGCTGCAAATATATTAGAGTATTTCTCTACCAGCTTTGCACATTTACAGACTGATATTTATTGCCCATTCTTCTTTGCAAAATAGCTGGAACTACAGACTCAGCATCAGATTGGATGGAGAGCGTCTGTCAACAGCAATTTTCAAGTCTTTCTCAATATTTTCAATTGTTTTTAGGTCTGGACTTTGATTGGGCCATTCTAACGCATGCCTATGCTTTGATTTAACCATTCCATTGTACATCTGGCTGTATGTTTAGGGTAGTTGTCCTTCTGGAAGGTGAACCTACACCCAGTCTCAAGTCTTTTGCAGACTCTAACAGGTTTTCCGCCATGCATAGTCAGATGAGAACAAACGTGAAGTTTTTGGCCTGAATGCAATGTGTGCTGGAAACTAACACAACAAACCACCCAATACACAACATCACCACAGTGAAACATTGTGGTGGCAGCATCATGCTATGGGGATGCTTTTCTTTAGCAGGTACAGATGGAGCCAAATACAGGGCAGAACACCTGTTAGAGTCTGCAAAAGACTTGAGACTGGGGCAGAGGTTCACCTTCCAGAAGGAAAACCACCCTAAACATACAACCAGATCTACTATGAAATGGTTTAAATCAAAAAAATAGGTAGTTCTACAAAGCATTGACTCAGGGGGCTGAATACTTTTGCACGCCACATTTTTCAGTTTTTTATTTATAAAAAAAAATTAAAACCACGTTTCATTTTCATTCCAATTCACAATGTTGCGCCACTTTGTGTTGGTGTATCACATGAAATCCCAATAAAATAAATGTACATATGTGGTTGTAACGTAACACAATGTGGAACATTTCAAGGGGTATGAATACTTTTGCAAGCCACTGTACACACCTACAGACACACACACAGTCACTGGCGAGTGTGATAAGCAGGTTTCATCTCCGGAATAATTGGGCCTCCATACCCTTTGGCCATCTAATGTATATTTTGTCTGTCACATATAATATATTTCTCTTTTGTTAAACAAATAGAATCATCTACCACATTGATAAACCAAAGGCACGCTGTTTACTCCCATCACATGTTTTTGTAAGGTTTGGAATGGATTTACATTATGGCACTGCGATGGCAATGCCCTTTTCCCCCCTTCAATCTCACTCCATTAGCCACCTTTTTCTTATCTCCAACACATTGAGACTCACACATAGGCTAGCAATTCGTTTTGCTATGTTGATGTCTTTTGAATAAAAAAAAGCCTGCAAGTATGAATGCTAATTTTGATTGGCCAGTCACCATTGCAGATATTCAATTGGTTTATCCGAGGGAACTTTTGAAAGGATTTATGGGATTTATTAAAATGCGATTTGAGGTAAATAGCTCTTTTTCCATGTGGCAAAAAAAAAGAGTGTGAGTGAGTGCACAGCTTTTAAAGTCTGAATTATTCAAATGTATGAATGTATAATTTTTAAACATCAGAGAGGTTGGTTAATATATGCAGGTAATGGAGGCAGCGGATGTCATAGGAAATGACAAGGAGGTAGGTGTGTGTGTCTGTGTGTGTGTGTGTGTGTGTGTGTGAGTTTATGGGTGAGGAGTGTGTAGGGTTGATATACTTAGTTTTGTGTGTGACGGCGACCTGCTGGGAAACATTGATTGAGTTTGGTTTGGTCTGTTTTTGGAACATAATTTTGTATCAAAGGTGTGTGTGTGTGTGTGTGTGTGTGTGTGTGTGTGTGTAGCAGCCAGTAGATAAGGAATGTTTAATCATTCCTCTGGGTGAGCAATTGTGTAGATGTAGATTTGTCAGTCTCTCCCATTCTTGGAACTCAGCAATAGTAGAAATCACTGGACTTGTATATTTATTTTATTCTGTCTGTCATGATAAACCAATATACGGTATGTAAGACTTAGAAATTCCATTATTAGCTACTTTAATTTCTAAATTTACAATTTCTAATGTAAACAGATGGTATACTATTTTTTTTAGAACTTGGCTGGTTTCTTACATTCAAGTCATCATACAAAGTATATTTAACCTGTGGAACCTGCAGATGGCCTATCCTGTAGACATGGTGACCATCCCTTAGGAACATTACTAGAGACACAGGGACAGTACAAATGAGATGCCAGGACTATGTATAAGGGTCTTTTTGTCACAGCCCAGTCCTGTTTAAAACAGGACGTGCCTCTCTATACTATAGATAACAAACACACTGCCAAATATGACTCACATCAGTTGGCAGCATGTGACATGGCTTGAATTTTATGGTTCTAGAGAGAGTTGGCATAATGTCAACACACAACTCAAACCTCATATCACACTAGTATTGCTTTTTCTCCAAGTCTGACAGATGGTGCTTTTTCTCTTATGAAAAAATGTTTGATGCACTTAGATTCTCGAATGAGAATGCATTGCCTGGATGTGCTATTTTTTATTTTTTTACACATGGAACTGACAATATCACATATTTTGAGCTATCATTATTTGCGTTCATCTTAGATTAAATGCAAATGTCCCCATAATACCACACATAAAATGACACGTTTCTACTCTTTCTCTCATTTCCACATGACTGATGGCATCAGTGTTGAGCCGAGATATTAGCAGAAATGACACTGTTTTAGTTTCCTGGCTCCAGCTAGATGACATATGACAGATAGCCTCAGATAGACAGATAGATATATGTCCAACATCTCTGACAGGTGACAGCTCCGGTTTGCCTCTGTTAATGCAAGCTACGTGACACATGGACAGAAACGGCTGCTAACGTTTGCCTGGAATTATCCTGTACAGGTTGGTGTTTTTCTGCAGGTCAGCTGTTTTAAAGGCAAAGTTTAGCGGCTACATTTGAAATACACATTTGATTAGATTATAAAACCCGGTAATGAATCCTGTGAGGACAATCAGTCTTCACAGTATAGAGGAGAAAGAGCTATGGATTATTGAGAGTCACTCAGTTTTTTCCGTAGCTATTAACCTCATTGGATTTTTTTTTTCTGTAGTTGGGGAAACGCATAGATACAGATGTTTATGTATGTGTGCCAATGTGAGTTTACATTGTTGGCATACATTCCAGTAAAAGAGATTGGGAGGTAAGAAGATTAAAAGAAAAAGCTCACCTCTCATTTGTCTCTTTATCGATTGAGGGGACGAGCAAGAGTGGACATAAAGACAGTGAGGGAGATGAGCGGAGAGGGAACTATTGATAGGAGACACATTGATCATAGTTGAGTCATCAGCATCAAAGTGCCGTCTATTGGAAAAGGCTGATGTTGAAATCTGCTGAGCATGCAAGACGCTAACACAAATATCCCGTGTGGAAGAAGCAGTCAAATTTATTATCCTCTGGGAAAGCTCTCATGGAAGAAGCTAAAAATGGATTTTTTTCTGAATCTCCTCCAAGTTGTTGATATTTTTCACACAGACAGAAGTTTCTCCATGTGTGCTGTGCTGTTTCTGCGCTGAGAAATGGTTCAAGACTCCAGCAACAGTTTTTCATAATATGCCTGTTGTGGAGCCAATAAACTCAAAACAGGCTTCAGTCACACACACACGCACACAAACACACACGCAGCACACACCAGAGTTCAACCATATGTCACCACTACCGTAGCATCAGGAATTAAAAGCAAGTTTTACTTTTTTCGACTGAATTTGTTTGAACTGACACTGTGCAGTTGTATGCATTGAGCATGAAATTACCAGTGCCAAGGGTAAAGGGGAGGCGTTCAAATCTAAGTAAAGCTCTGTATGTAAAAATTGTTGAGGATTATTTTCTTTCCATTTGTACTACGCTAACTTCAAATGAGCTGTCAGAAGGCCTTTGATGCAAGTCATATATTTAGTTAAAACGTCCAAATGAATGGTCTGTACAAAAGACAGGCTTGCCTGATTATGTGCAACAAGTATCCTACAAAATCAGGAAAGTTTATGCTACTCTTGTGGTTATGGTGTATACTTCTTTATGAACATAAGATTGTGAGACTTAAGTCTGACATCTATGAGAAAAAATCTAGTAATTCAGCAGGGATATCTGGATCAGTCTATACTATATATATATATATATATTATATATATATATATATTATATATATATATATATATATTTATATATATATATATATATATATATATATATATATATATATATATATATATATTATATATATATATTATATATATATATTATATATATATATATATATATATATATATATATATTATATATATACATATATATATATATATATACATATATACATATATATATATATATACACACACACACACACACACACACACAATTAGAATAAACCGAATCAAAGTTTGTGTATTTTTCTTTTTGAATATATCATTTGTCAAATGACTTATATTTAAATTAATTTCCCCAATGTCAATCAGAGTCTTTATGTTGCTTCAGAAGTCACCCTTAGTAATTTAACTGCAGAGACGCTTTTTTTCCCCCACTTAGACTTTTTGACTTGTCAAACGCTAATTAATAGCGCTAATCGTGGCAATTTTGCATGCTGTCTCAGTGGCATAGCAAACTGACACAACAAAATGGAACTGAACCATTATTTTTGTTTTTAGTTTCACCTGTACTTTTATAGAAAATAAAACATAGTAGAGTATAATATATGCCACAAAGAAAAGATGTATTCTATGGTCAGGATAGATACAGAGAGAACAGCATATTTTTATCTACATGATTCATCAACAGGTAGCGTAAGTGTCAAGATTTGATTAAGGGGCTGCATGCCATACCACAGCGGATCAGTGGTGTAGTTTTACGACATCGGTTTTACAGGTTGTTTTTCTCATTCAAGAAACAAGAGTTGAGGATACTTAAGGTTGTACTGTTCTCCACCTATCAGTCTGAAATCTATCTCTCTTTCTGGGTACTTGACTTTGTGTAAATATTTCATAGGTTGTGTCATTATTGTCTCTAGTTTTATACAAAGCAGACTCTTGGCTGTTTGGTAACTGCTACTCGTCTGGCTTTTAACACACTCAGTCACGCTATACAGAAGAATATAAAGTACACACAGACACACACACACACACACACACACACACACACACACACACACACACACACACACACACACACACACACACACACACACACACAGTGCTTGCTCAGGCGGTCTCTTCAGGCAAAGTTTGGATGACGCAGCTGCAGTATCACTTCTACCAATACTAATTATGTGTGTTTTTAGTTTTAGTCAGTTCACTGTTGGGACAAGAGACACTGAGACACTAGAGTAGAGAGAGAACAGTTATTTTCTATTTCTCTGTTCTTGTACCATATTGAATATATTGCCTTTTCTTTTGCTCCTAAAGTTTACTTAGACTCCAGTCATTGTCATTTGCTTTCTTTCATTTGCTTCTCTGCCTCTGTCTTCTTGTCTGACCTCTATTCATTCTCTCTGTAGGCCGAACAAAAAGACAAAAAAAAGAGAGGGGGGATGTGCGTGCATGTGTGTGTGTGTTTGTGCGCGTGCACCGTCTTGCCCTGTGATTTAGTGCCAAGCTGGCAGCAGAAACTAGTGAATAGGGGGCCCCTTTCACACAAAGAGCATGGGATACACACAAACACTCATACACACACACGCTCAACTCAGTCAATGCCAGACTGCAGGCCACCAACTGCACACCTGGCATGCTGCTATTATGTCACCAGTGTGTGTGTGTGTGTGTGTGTGTGTGTGTGTGTGTGTGTGTGTGTGATATTGTGTTAGTCCAGCAGACACCATCTGCTCTGTCCTCTGTGAACTTGTGTCCACACCTCTTCTCCCTCTCCCTAGTTCACTCTATCAGAATATTCTAAAGCCTTACTTTAGATCTACTATATTGCTCTATATACTTCAGTGCTAAATGTTTTATATTTTACTATTAACTATAGTGCTGCTGCTGTAATGCACCATATTACTCCCCTGTACTCTTTATTGCACTGTTCCTGTGCTACTTTATGGACTAAATCTTTAACCATACACGGTCTGAACTATACAGTAGGAGAGATAAGTCAACTATGTTCTGAATATTGACCAAATGATATAGTGTATTTCTTTGTTACATACTGTATGCAGTGTTCTTTCTAACACTTGTTGTATGGGTTTTCTCTTCACACTCTATGATATAGTTTAAACTTTCGGCACACTTGAATAGGCATATGATTAAACACATGCAACAGCTAACGGATAGTGCAAATGGACTGGCGAGCAATAGATATGTGTTACAGACATTCGAGTAGTTTTTGGCATATTAAAAGAAAGACGGTTAAGAGTCTCTCATTTTAGTTTCTCTCCTCTGTTAAATATAATTATTATCATTTCTCACTTCCCCTTCCTTTCATGACATATTTTTCTTTTTCTTGTGCCCCTTCCTCTCCCCAATCTGTTTTTTATTTTCATTTTTCCCTGACATAAAGGCTGTGTGTGCTGTATGCTCCTGCTGCTGTACAATCATGTGTGGGGGAGGGGATGGCAGTTCCACAGTCAGTCAATAGGTGGCAGTAGGACACCTAGATTTCGACCGGGACCATGTGCTCGGCTCACTGGCTTTGTTATTGTCTGAATGGCTTTACACACACAAACACACACACAGTCTCTCATACACACACCCAGATTAGGCTTGTGCCTGTTAAAATGTTTAACTGCTGTTAGTCCTCTGACTCACATTTGGCTTGTAGTTCTTCCTCCCAAAACACCACTGTGTGCGTGTGTGAGAGTGTGTTCCCTTTTCCCGAGCTGTTCAGCAACCCATTGCTCTCTTGTTTACATACCAACTTCCTCTTTGTCTTAGTCCATGCAAGTCGCAGAGGATAACAAGTAAATGACAACCACTTCTTTCTAGTTGTGTCCTTGTAAAACATTTGTTATTATTGCCCACTCAATTAAACAATTATTTTGGGGGTTTCCTTTTGATGTTGTTGTGATCTTTTTCTGTGTCACAACCCAGTTAAAAATGGTTTTAGAGAAACAAAAACACACATGAAAAACAGACTTTTTTCTTTTTGTATAATATAAATTCATATATTCAGTGGGGAAGTAAAGGGCAGATGATGTATGACTCAGGTCATTTCATATATTGTATAACATGCTATTTTAGAATCTGCTGACTATGGTTTATAGTAGCATAAAGCAACTATTATATTCTCTATATCCCCACGGTTTTACTCATTCCTCAACCTTAGTCATTCTCTCTGTGTGGGTATGACTTATGTGTTTTATCTTTTCCCATATCTTTCTCTCAGAACAAGGACACTGACATAATAGTGTGAGTCCTTGCACCTGGCCCTATTTCCTCTGAGTGTCTTTCTTTCTTTTTTTCAGTTAAGCTTTACATTTCTTGGTCTTTTCTTGACACACGTGTAGTTTTTATATCCTCCGGGCGGGAACCGGGAACACGAAGGAAGCCTTTGATCTCCACCTGACGACTTTATAACCAGTCACTCTATGCTATATTGAAGAGACACGACTACTGGTCTGTTTCCATAAACCAAAATGAGTCATGATACACACACACACACACACACACACACACACACACGCACACACACACACACACACACACACACACACACACACACACACCAGCGAAAAGGGGGGGAGAAAGAAAAGGCTACAAGTGGCTCAACTCCTTGTTTCAAGTTTTGCGTCTGCTTTGAAGTCTAGACTTGGTGCTCCGTGAGGCTGGAGAAAGGAGAGATTAATTGGACAGTTTAATCTACACGGTCCCTTGTTTGAACCCTTCTCTGCTTTTTGGCAGTGTCACAAAACAAAAGCCCTTTAGATACCTGCAGGGATTAAAGTTTCAGGCCATGTGGCATATTTTTTGTCATGTGGATTTTACACAAAGACGGCTTGAGATCAGTAAAAGGTAGATCATAAAAAGTGAAGTATACAGTGGCTTATAGTAGCACTATGTGTATAATGACTTCCTTACTGTGTCCATCATGGCAATAAATGGAACGCACTTGTATCCACTCAATACAGATCTATACCATCCATCCATATGCTTGGTCAGCATTTTCGGATATTCTAGCCAATTAGGGGCAACTGGACAATTTTTTGCACACAAACAATATTAACTAAAAATCATTTGAAGCGCCGTCAGCATTTGTTTCAGAGTGTGTTTCTGACCACCTGATGGATTTAAAGCCCAATAGTTGTTCTCCTTGTAGCTCTTTATTTTTTTGTTCCCACCAAATCCCAAGGGAAATATCTGGCCAGTTAACAGCTAAATGCTTCACCATGTTCATCAGCACGTCACGTAACTTTGTCTGTCTGCTGTTTGGGTCTGAAGCAATACAAACCTTTTGGTTGAGAACAGCTGCCTGCTGATTAGAACAATGAGAGTGAATCAAAACAGTAAAGTTGTGTGCCAAAAGAAAACAATGAAAACAAAAACTCTCAGAGTACCACTTACGAGTGCATCCATAAATATTAAGGATTGTCGTCTGATCCATAGTTAAAGGTGCTACGAGGAACTTTTATAGTTCTCTGAATCAATCTACTTTTTCCTCTGATCATCATAATTGACATGTAACAGTAAAACAAGACCATCAGTGCAAATAATGCTATTTTTATCTAGTTTATCTTAATGCCTTTGTCATGGGTACGCTCACCTAGGAAAAACAGCTGGCGTAGTAAAAACACTACCGTTTTCTTCCAAAGGGGGTGCAAGAAATAACGCAAACTAAAAGTTCCTTTTCTGAAAGGCACCTTTTAATATGGAAATATTGATCAAGTAATTCCCTAATGGGCTATGTCCTGCAAGCTTCCTAAAACTAAGTTGTTTATTTGGTTTGAGTTTGCCCTGTCAAATTTTGTATCCTAAATGTATAAAACCACATTATACCTCTAACAAGAACTAGACTTCAATATGATTCTTAGAACCAATGACCTTTACCCCTGAAACACACATCCTACTTCTACTGCACGTCAGCGTCAGACTTTTTCTCACCGACCATGTAATCACACTACAGCGGCCACACATCCAACCGCGGACGCGCTGCCGACTGCGGTCGAGGCGTGTCTGCAGCAACGCTACACTTTACCTCAGGAGGCGCGCCTATTTTTTTCCGAGAGACGTGCGTCTCTCTCTGCTTTAACTGATAGAGAAATACTCTGTTGACAATCATACTGACTTCATAACAGCAGCTTTTGCTGTAGTTTCACCTTTTCCTGGTGTGTCCCTTTCAAAATAAAACTTCCCACAAGCGAAAATGTGAAAAAAAAAGAGGCAATGAGGCACACAGATTACTGTCGAGACTCAATATTAATCATATGCATCATAAAATGACATGACACAACTTCATATTAATGGGAATTATCTATGCAAACTCTGTGTAGAAAAGACAGGGCTTTTAGGAGAACACTGCAGCAGCTGAGACGTTCCATGTGTGTCCGAAAAAAGCGAGAGAGAGGCAGCAGTAACGGACGGTGACGCGCTCCAGAGGTAGATGCAGGATGTGTGTTTCAGGGGTTAGGGAGAACCCTCCTGATTTCTACTTTATCTCTCCACTGCCTAAGTATCTTTTAACACACTTATAATTGGATGTAAATTTGTTTCAAAAGCTGTTAAATTTGATCCCTAAAATCGTCCGACATGGGAGCAGAAGTTGAAATCATTCTGTGTGTGCTCAGTTTATCAAAGTTACTGGCCTGTCTTTATCACACACACACACACACACACACACACACACACACACACACACACACACACACACACACACACACACACACACACACACACACACACACACACACACACACACACACACACTCACTTAACATACACATGACAATTAATTAGTTGTTCTACCTGTAATTAACTTGAACCTTATGTCGATGTTGTAATCAACACAACTCATTACCTGTGAAGGAGACAGCAATCTATTGAAAGCCTGAGGAGAGAATAAGAATGAAAAGTGCAAGATGGAGAATGATGGGACCAGATCTTTATTTTTATGGTCTCTTAAAAAAAATATGTAGTAAGCTTATTGAGCAAGTGTTCTCCTTTTTTGTTTAGTTTTTTCCGTTACAAAATGCCCCTCGAGAAGAGTTGGAGAAATGCAATAGCAGAAAAACAGATATTGAGATAATTTGGTTCTACTCGATCATAATAACATTATGCAACTGTCCCACTTTTTACTCTAGTGTTTGTCTGTTTTCCTGTCTGAATCCATTCCATCACTTCACTCCCACTTCACTCTCCATAATGCTTCTCTATGCCTGTCTCTTGCTTATTATTTCCCCCCACTCTTCTTTCCCTCGCTCCGTCGTTCAGCTTCCTCTTCTTTCATCTCTTTATTTTCAATCAATTCCTCTTATTTTCTATTTTGGTTCGCGATCCAATTTCATAGGCCCATCTAGGACATAACATTTAACATGACAATTTATTTTGTGCAATATCTCTTTCTTGCCATTTCGATGTATGCATGTAACTCTTCTGTACTTTTACCAATCACTGTACTGTATCCCTATTTTTTATTTGAACTTTTTCTCTTTGTTTGCCGTCTCCACTATTGGTAGATCTGACTTATAAAAAACATTGCTCATGAAAAGGCTTAACCACAGTTCATTCCTCTTTGGCACATACCTTCAGCTACTAATTCATCCTATTAAGAAACCTCACATGACCAAGGCAGCATTGACTGTAGATACTGGCTGATTTCTGAAGCACTTTGAAAGCAGTATGTTGAGGCATTTATTAGACACTAGCCGATTAAGACCTGCTAATGAAATGTTGGAGTGACTGTTTAAATGTCCTGTCTAATGGAAACATTCATTACAATAAAGAACTTAATAAAGTTTGCGGCGCCGGCGTTGTCTAGTTTTCAAAGCTTTAAAGTTATATTCCCCCTCATATCACAATAAAAAACATCAGGGCAGATTATTTTTTAAATTGAGTACCTGTCGTGTCCAATTCAATTGCTAACTAATGTAAATGTCAGAAGTCGGGAACTAAACTGCCTTCATTTTTTTGCTGAAATGTCAGTGTATGTCTAGAAAGAGACACCCGTTGCCTCGAGTATAATTTACAGAGCTGTTTGTTGTGTTTGTGTACGTGGTTGTGTGTGTGTGTGTGTGTATATCCCCCTCTGGTCTATATTTTAATACCATCAGGGGGTCTTTTCACACTCCCTGCAGGAAGCAGTTCTCACATAGTGGACCACCCATGGCCACCGCCACAATCCCCTGGTGTTGGGTGACATGAAAGGGCTACAGGGGGGACAGCTGATGCACACGCACATACTCACACAAACACTTACACACATACACACAAGTAAAGGCACTTGCTCAGAGAAATGTTTTGCGAATGCTGAAAAGGACTGAATTTGTCCTTTAGTAAATTTTCCCTCTAACTCTTTTTAATTCCAACTCTCTCTCTGTGCTTCAGGTTGTGCTTGGCCTTGCCACTCAACAAACAAGCTTTGTTTTGCACCGCAGAGGTCTAAACATAATATTTATCACAAAACAACTAGAAAAATATGCACTTTGTATTGGTGTGTAGATAACTCTATAACTTTTTTGTCTAGTCAACATTTGCGATCCATACAGTAATCTATGTCTGATCTTTGTGTATATTATGTCTGCCGTTTTCTGATGGCATGTTCATACAGAATATGCCCATCAAGTGAGTGAGTGGGTGGGGAGCTGGCCGAAACTAAGGACAGATATATAGGCAAGGCAAGTATACTTGAATAGCACATTTCAGACACAAGGCCATTCAAAGTGCTTTACAGGGGCAAGATTAAAATACATCAAGCATAGAATACACATCAGAAAAGTGAATGAAAAACATTCATAGAAATAAAACATCTAAATAAAAATAGCATTTAAATAAAAATAAAAATTACAGGTTAAAAGGGAAACAGAAAAGTCTTCAGACTTGATTTAAAAGAGCTGAGAGTTGCAGCAGACCTCAAGCTCTCTGGGAGTTCATTCCAGATACTTGGTGCATTAACAACTGAAAGCTGCCTCTCCACGTCTAGTCCTAACTCTGGGGACTTTCAGTAGACCTGTCCCAGACGACCTGAGAGCTCTGGACGGTGCATAACGGATCAGCAGGTCAGAAATTTATTTTGGCCCTAAACCATTTGGGCTTTATAAACCAACATCAATATTTTGAAATCAATTATTTGGTTGACAGGAAGCCAGTGTAAAGACCTCAGAACTGTGGTGATGTGATCCACTTTTTTGGTCCTAGTGGGTACTCGAGCAGCAGCGTTCTGAATTAGCTGAAGCTGTCTATATACTCAGTATATAGTTATAAATATTCAGTGCTTACATAATGTCTATATATTTGAATATGCATGAGGGAAGACCAGGAAACATAACTAATTGCTTTAAACTTTTAATATGAGGTGAAATGGGAAGTTTAGTGCATGGACAAACAATTGTTCAAAAACCACTGTTACCTGAGGTACGTGTTTTATCCACAGTTTGTCAATGGCCTAATTTATTTAGCTTTTTATTTGCTTCGGAATCCATAGAAACTCAATTATTTTGGGAACATGACATTTGTGGACTATGGTGTAAACAATGTATTAAACAATGTATTGGACATTAGGAATTCAAGGCTATTTTTACAACATTGTTAGGGTGGACAAGATGTGATACAAGATACTTCACAGACGGAGCAAAGCCGAGTAATACTGAAACTTAAAAATAAACAGCAAGCACATGGCTGCATAGATGACAGAAAGGTGAAGGTAAGAAAATAAGAGAATTAAGGCAAGGGCAACAAAAAGAAGAGAGGGTCTTTTAAGTTTAGTAGGAGGAAAATAAGGAGGATGAAATAAAGATTTGGAAAAATAATGTTTTTTTTTCTGTTAAAAGAATGACACACACAATTTTAAGTTTGGGTTGGACAGTTGCCAAACCAATGTATTAATCTACAAAAATAGTAAAAAGAGAATCCTGCTGTGCATAATGACATGAAAACACACACACACACTTTCTTCCACAGTTGGTTATGTGTCGGTACATGTTTGGTACATGTCAGGACATGTCTTCAACATGCATCCTTCTGTCTACCCCTTGTCTGCCTCATGCTGCTTTAGGGAACCCTGCACGTTGATGATTTATATTTTCTTTCATGGGTTAGAGTTATTGATTTACAACTGCTATTATTTCTTTAAAGAAAATGTGTTTGTTGTGGGAGCAGTTTGTGTTTCCTTAGCTGATTTCTGTTTGTTTGTTTGTGTGTGTGTGTGACTGTGTGTGACACTTTGCTCTCTAGCCGCAGTGAATGTCACTCCACGTTTACAGCTGAAGAAGCCGTTGAGTGTTTCTGCCTGACTGGGCGGCCTGTCGCCACATCTGTCACTTTGCACAAAACCCTATGCCTGATTCATTTTGACCCCGGTTGCAGTGTGTGTGTTTTTGTGTGTGTGCGTGTGTGTGTGTGTGAGAGACATAACTCTGCTTTGCTGTAAAGACACCTTTGCCTAGTAGCAGGAGCTGTGTGTGTGTTAAAATATTTGCATGTATAACTTTGCTCTGCAGCTTTTAGTGTCTGTAGTACTAGCCTTAACTGTCACAAGAGATCCATCTGAAACACACCTTCATGTGCATATACCTGCTCTCAGGCAAGCCAAAATGCTTCTTCAAGAGAAAGAGTGGGAGAGGATATTCTTCACCCAAGCTGGTTGTTAACAAGCACACAGCTCTGTACCCTTTAAGCCACTCTGCCCTGAAGTGTCCGTGAAGGATGTGTGCAAGAGACTGATGGTGCGTTCATGTGTAGATATCTAAGAGTGACAAACATTCCACTTATTGGGACCTCTGCGTGTGAGTGTGTGTTTGCAGCTGACATAAATCAGTGTCAAAAAAAGCTTTTATGAGCTCTCAGCACTTTCTTTCTTGAAGACTCCGTTCCTTCCCTCACTTTTTCCACCTCTTTCTCCTTCTAGCATCTGCAGCCTCGCCCTCTGTTAGCTGAGCTGTGCCTCTGCTCATTCTGGGTTAGAATCCCCACATAGCGTTGTTTATATATTCATGGGTGTCGAGAATATATACTCTTAACTCGTCAATAATTGAGCTGCGCTACATGTATTTTACATTAAAAATTAGACTGTTTTGACTTGTGAAGATGAGTGTAACTGGGGTATTGGCATGAGTGAAACTGGTTGGAGTAAATCTGTGTGCCAACATAAGATGACCCCCCTCACCACTGTTCACTCACTGTAGATGGTAACACTGTACAGGTCTTGTGTTTGCAAGTGAGTACAACCAGGTCTTTCCTTGTGACCAAAGATCAAATGATTATTGAACACATCCAGTCCCCAGTGTTGTATATTTTTAATGTGAAAGAGATGTTGCAATGTGGACTGGGAGAAGATTAAAAAGAGTTAAAAAAAAGAGGAACAGGAAGGTAGTAAGAGGGAGGATGGGCTCTTTGGAATCAGTAGCCCTGCATGTGGCCTGTCTGTACCTCAGCTTGTTAACTAAACAAACCAGTAATTAGTCCAAAGCTTTAATAGGGAAAATAACCCATACGTTTACATAAAAATACAAATATTTACATAATAGGATAATGTTTACCATCCCATGGCCTAAATTAACACGCGCACACGCACACACACCCAGCGAGCGTGCTATTACATTTGCAAATGTCTATATACAGTTATTGATGTACAAACTATATTGAAAAGTCACTAACTTAATTAACACACAGAGACACACGCAGGGTGCATTTAAAGTTTGTCTGGGCTTGCTACTCATTACACACACACACACACACACACGCACACACACACACAGGATAAGTGAATTAACAAACACAAACATGCCTGCTGGTGGGTCATGAATATATTAGCATAAATACTGACCAGACGTATTATTATTTATCAAATGAGTGTTTGCACAAGCGAACACACACACACACACGCACACACGCATGCACGCGCGCAAATAAATTAGGTCAACAGCCTTGAATTCCAGTTAAATCTTATTATGTCTGATTAATAACACAACTGTGTGTGCGCGCGTGCGAATGTGTGTCCATTGCCTTGACTCCTTTGACAGCTGATATTAACCATTACTACCTCAATGACTTTCTAATGGGAACTCATTTCCATATGTAATCTCAATGTTGAGACGTGTGTGTGTGTGTGTGTGTGTGTGTGTGTGTGTGTGTGTGTGTGTGTGTGTGTGTGTGTGTGTGTGTGTGTGTGTGTGTGTGTGTGCGCGTCTAAAGCCCTAAGTGTCTTGGAGTCTCTGAAGCATACAGAAATGGGATCTGCCCCCTATAGCTTCCTTTGACCCCCGGTCCCTCACACTCTGCGTCTCAGCCTCCCAGTCCTCTAATCCATGCAGCCCCCCATCAGCCATTCATCCTCCCTTCAGCTCCAACTCATGTTCTTTTAATGACGCGCAGTACAAGTTCATTATCTTGATAGACGGACGTTGGGTCAAATCTCCAGACA
Source organism: Hyperoplus immaculatus (assembly GCA_949357725.1). NCBI lineage: Eukaryota > Metazoa > Chordata > Actinopteri > Uranoscopiformes > Ammodytidae > Hyperoplus > Hyperoplus immaculatus. The sequence continues at coordinate 15,090,639 of OX442353.1, read as the reverse complement.
GTGTGGAATAATCCCCGTTTGATAGATAACTACTGTTTCATACAATTCTATCTTTCAGTAATGTACCGAGAGAGCTTTTCCTTTTTCCTTTTTTAACATCTCAATTAGCACTTAGCAGTTTTGATTACTCGGTGGATTGACAGCTGCCACTGCTGATGACCAAATTCAAGTTGTGGTGACATATCATTTGAGTGTGACAGACAGCCTTTCAAATGTCATGATTTGCTAGATTTTCTGTGTCAACTGATACATTTCACCTAGTGTGACAGCTGCGTCTTTTACTTCACTCTTGTTTACTTTCATTTGTTACTTGTTAATAGACAATAATGAGATGATTTGATTTATTATTGATGATGATGATTAGTCTTGTGCAAGTTATCACAGATCATAATCAATTTAATTAATTTCACATTTGTTTCCCTCCTAAAATGAATTATTATATGAATGTTTTGCCGATACATTATGAATATCCTTTTTTGATGTTTATTACATAATGAGGTTAGTCAGATGCAGGCTACAAAAAGCAGTTTCAGAGCATTAGTAATTTATTGTGTTTCCATAAATTCAATTTAACTCATCTGAGTTCACTGGAAGTACCAGTGGCTTGAAGAACTATTTAAAGGTCTGTTTTTGGTCCCTACTGATCCCTTTTCACTTAAATGCAGCAGTCCATCTGCTTTGGAAGCTTCAGAAAACCTCTCTTCTTTAAACACACACACACACACACACACACACACACACACACACACACACACACACACACGCACACACACACACACACACACACACAGTGATGAAAGAGGGCATCTTCCTTCCCTCCAAATTATTCACTTTGCATTCATGTACACACATGCCAACAAACACACACATGACACACTACTTAGAGGCCCCCTGCCAATTGCTTTTGATCTATTCATAAAATAAACGGCTGACCCATAGGCCTTCATGTTATGGAATGTCTTTCCTATGAGCCATTTAAGATGCATGTGCCCATATATACACACACATACATGTTTTGATGTTTCACATCTTTCTTTCTCATGCACAGGCGTGCACAGAAGGTCATGCCTGTAGTTCAGAAACTTTGTGAAAGTAGGTTAAAGCTGACATGTTGTTTAAATGATTGCGTAGGCTGTTCATTAAAGTCATACATATGGATGTACATCCACATGTGTGCATGCCCACAAACACATACACGTGCATGCACACATGCATTTATTTAGTGTAAACATACCTGAGGGATAATATTTGCATATAAAAGTGTGTGTGTGTGTGTGTGTGTGTGTGTGTGTGTGTGTGTGTGTGTGTGTGTGTGTGTGTGTTGGGTTAATCCGTGATGATGATGCTACCTGCCAAGACGCCCACACGCCACATCAACAGTTGTTGCTCTAAATTAAGCTGCTTAATTACTGCAATTAAACTCTGTGTGTGCAGTTTGTGGATGCGTTGTACTGTGTAAACGTATCTGCATTTGTGTGGCTGGGTTTGATGGAGGTCTGTGTGAATAATATGTGTAATAATATTGAGCTGCTTTTTTCTGTGAAATTCCTGCATGCCTGTGAATCAAAGATTAGCAAAGATCAGACATTCTCAGAAAGTGTGAATTAACAAACTTGAAGAAGCTAAGAATCTTTAAAAAAAGATTATGATAATGATATTGGGCAAGCTGTGATTGATTGGTTTTTTCATGTCAGCTTATTTCATGTAATGCATGGGTAGCATTAAATAGCATAGCATTAAGAGTAGGCCAGTATAAACTGTGTTCTAGTTAACCTCCCATCATTTCAGTCAACTTGTATTTTGTAATTGTTGGAAATATATAGTAGAATTTGTTTGTATGCAAATGGAATTGCATCAGACAGGCCCAAACACTGCAGGAGAGGTTTCACTCAGTGGTGGAAAATGAGATGTGTCAGAGCCAGGAAATGAATTGCCTGGTTGAGTGGCATTAAATGTGTTATAACTTTTTATGGAGGGATAACAAAAATTAGGATTAATATTTTTTTAACGTGTTCCATGTTAAAATGTTGTGCACTAGTAGATGCAGTTTATGGTTATTTTCTAAATATCTCTCTGCAAACCTTTACTCCCCGAATCCAACATCACCTCACACACACTCATTTTCCGCTCTCGCTCCAAATTCATCTTTGCTGTTCTCGAGTTGCTGCTGTTGACATCTGCCCCAGAAATGTTGGCTGTATAGTGGTGGGTGGGTGGTTTAGTGTGGAGGCAGACAGCCAGAGGGGATTGGCTGATACGGAGGACAGGGGAGGGACTAATGTGATTGAAGGTCAGACAGGCCTTCCAGTCAATTGCACTGTACAAAAGTAGTGTAGATAAGGTTATGTGTCCTGAATGTGTGTAATACAAATGTAATCCTTTCTTGAAAAGGATGTGGCTTAAGTAAATACATTATTTGTAAAGCTGTGTGTGTGTGTGTGTGTGTGTGTGTGTGTGTGTGTGTGTTTGCGCGTGTGTAAAGGTCAAATACATATCCGTTCAACCGTGTTTTAAGTTGTTGTCTGGTTCATATTCATGTTGGCCACGTTAATTGATGGCTCTAAGCAGCAGATAATTTATGCAAGTGTTGCTGCCTCATTGTTGTGTGTCAGAAGGGTATGTGTTGACATGTATGAGGTCATGCTGAAAAAATCCTTATGTAGTAATATTATTTTTTAAATGTCAGTTTAAACCTTAACGCTTACTTGCAGAAAGCATTGCATGTCACCCAACAGCCCATAGTCTTTTTGTTGGTAAAATAATTTTACTCCAAGCTTTTTTTTTATCTTTAGCCTATAAATCTTCAGAACAATTGCTGATTACTTAGCATATGCCCTTGTAACCTACCTAACCCCTAACCTAGGGAATGCATACCATTAAACAACCCCTCCGGTTACACACAAATGTGCTTATTAGGCAGGGATTAATGCCAAAAGACAACAGATAACACAAAACAAAATCAAGTGATGCGTTTTGTACCTATTGATACCTATTGATATTGTTTATAATGTTTATTTTGTCTGCATTAAGTTTGCTGCTTTAATTATTGGTATCTGAGAACCAAAAAGAGAACAGTCTCGAGCATATCAAACCAAGTGAAGAGTTAGACAAACCTGTGCATTCACAGAGGGCACTGAATTGTGTCATTTATTTTTGAACACCTTCATTATGTTCGTATCTCGTGTAGTTTAGTTATTTAAAAAAATTACCGATTTAAAACTTGAAGCTTGTTTTCTTCTTCCTCGGGTAAAACTACTGGTTCTGGCAGGTTGTAATCCTGTTAATTAAAATCATGCTGTCGATTTTGATGCTTAACATCACCTCTGGAATACCATTGACACCAGTGGGCCAGCTCTGTTTTTTAAGCTGATTTTTGTTCCCCTGTCTACCTGGAGAAGTGCAACCTGACTTGCTGAGTAACATTTTTCAGTAGCCGAATGCGAGGTAAATGCAGTTCAAAAGTAATTCATTAGATCTGTTAAGTCATTGAATAAAATGGTAAATATGCTCAAAGGGATTGAATATATTATTGCTGTACATAAGATCATGCACTTTCTAGTTGCAGGGGACTAATATTAAATGAATAACAGATTATATGCAAATAGAGACAGATGATCCTATTATACAACATTACATTATTTTTCCATGACACAAAGCCACAAACTGCTAAGCATGTTGTATGTGTTAAGGTGAAGCTATAGGAAGGAAGGAAAGTAGACGCATATTCGTATTCATCGTGCATTAATGTGTATTAAAAATCAATAAACTATTATGGACCAATATGTCAGTGGAGCATAAATTCAAAACTGACAGTTGTTAAAAGTTAAGATGGCAACATGTTTGGCTTGAACCTTGAAGCTTGTTCACCGTTTCCCTGTGTCTTTCTAATTCAAGCCTTTTTACATGTATGTACTGTAACATGCTTAGCCATGTGTTGACTTGTTACGGAAAATAGGGGTTTAATGCAGTATAATAGGATCATCTAATCTATAATCTGTTGAAAAGTATCGCCTGTGGCAGCCAATCAAAATGTATATCATGCTAAAGAGATTAAGATAAGTAGGCAAAATTAACCCCTATTTGTAGGGCGTGGAAAGAACTGTATCTTGCGATGTGTTTTCTCATGTACACAATCCACATACAGTAAAGACTTGGACACAACCTTGCACAGTTGTAAACATTCACTTATGCATATAAATAGTGCCATTTGTGCCATAGCTTTGGTTACACAGACGGTCTCAGAACAAGCAGCCATTAGACATGGCTGACAAACCAACATTATGAAATGTTTGTACCTATAGTGTGTTGATGATAACAAAACCTCTTGCCAATTGTAGTCATCTGCGTGAGGACCGATTTAAGCAAATAGTATATAAACATGCACAGTATTCAACTGATCCCCCATGGTTGTCCCATATTCATATCATAGCTATATCATAACCATTCAGAACGTTGCTTCTGTTGCCTTATTTATGAGAATATATTTTTATAGAGAATCATAAAAAGTAAAAGTGATGGCTGCCAGTAATTAGAAAACTTTTTTTGTTTACCTTTTTCGTGTAATTCAACAAATTACAATAATTTAGATTTAGATAAGGAGTGAACTACTCTTTCAAAATACAGAGACCTTGATTTTTCAGAATGAAAAATGTAAAAGTTATGATTAAAGCCCTTTTGAGCCGAATTAGAAAATGTGCCATTGTGCCCCTGTTGTTTTTACTATTTCCCAAAAGTAATTTAACACTACTTCCCCTATTGATAACCTTGAGGATATTTCCAGCCAGAATTTTCTTTTGAAAATCAGGTCTGAATTCTGAAGACTAAACCAATATATATTCACACAGCCAGAGGTTTTTAACATTGCCAGTTGAACGTGAGCACTTACTTTTGATCCTTCCTTTATGGCTCCAAAAACTCTCAATGTTGTCTTTGTTTAGAATTATATTTATTCAGTGCACTATAGTCAGCACTTCTTTTTGGACCATAATCTCCTGGTTGTGTAAATGTGTGTATCGTCTGCATAGTTATGTTAACATTTTAAAATTATGTTGGTGAATTAATCCCTGCTATGAATAGTAGTAACTGTACAGTACCATTTCTAACAATTGAACAACCATCCTGGCCTGGGTAATATCCCCCCAGCTCGACTGCTATCATGTTCAGTATACATTTGTCAGAAACAAACATGACATGAAAATGTGTGGTCATGTTTTGCCACTTGCATGTCTTATTCATGATTTAAGACCCTTTTATCGCTATAACAGCGGCTTCAACTAAATCTCCCAATCACCTGAATCAATTGGTTCTATCACGCTTCTTCAAAGTAACTGCTCCAAAGCCCTCATCTCTTCTCTCCCTCCACTCACTCCATTCTTCTATCCAGAGGCGGTGTGGGGACACATGCCATAAGAAATGATTATATTAAACAGTATAATGACACACACACACACACACACACACACACACACACACACACACACACACACACACACACACACACACATATATATATATGGCACTTAATCACTGCGGTTTGTATGGCCCTAAACCATGGAGCCACACACACACAAAAGTACACACACTGTACCCACAGATAGAAAACAAGTATTTGGCAAAGACTTTGGAGTGATGATTGTTTGATACGTGTATGGTATTTATCAGACATGCTGATGGTGTTATTCTTGGACAAAGACAAATATGCCCCTTAGACACACACCCAGCTGTTTCCTCATCTGGCTCTCTTTCTACCTACAGCCCCACCCATGAAAGCTCAAAGCCCAAACAACACAGCTCCCATTTTTTTATTGTATATCTTCCTATCTTACCCTCTTTCCATTCGCCCTTTTTTCCTCCTCCTCCCCATGCTGGCCTTGCACTGCTGTGTCAGAGTTCAGTGTATGTTAATAGCTTTTTGGAAAGCTGTCCTGCTCCCCACCCTTGTTTATAACTTTGTCAACAGCAAACTACATCATTAGGTGATATGGAAAAAAAGGGGTTTGGTGGAGGGTTTGTGGTATGAGCACACATTGGTCAAAGGAGACAGGAGATGTACCAATGTATTTCAAAAGATGTTACTATTAATTGTATAGTTTAAACAGTAATAACCCATCAGACATTAAGGTTTCTCCAAGAAAAGTTGTTAGGCATGGTGGCAATAGTACTGCACGATTTGGTGAATTGGTGCGACTGCGATTATAGTGGGCATTGCTGGGATTGGGGGATTTAATACATAAATGCTACCATGGATTTTCTTGCTTGGTTTTCAAGGGAAAAAAAAATTAAGGACATTTTTTTTGATAGTTTTTAAAATGTATTAAACAAAAAAAGTAATTTAAAACAAAAATACAAATTTGCATAGAAAATATAAAACAAAGTTTGTATGAGTGTGAGACAAAAACATACAGTGCAAACACACACAGACACACTCACACACTTTTACTTAAGTATTTTCTCTCAGAGGTCAGGGTCAACTACAGAACAGCACCTCTTATACTTGTACACGCTCAAGGACATCTGCAGGACACATACTCCCTACTTACTGGACCACCTTGGATTAAGACATTTCACAGATTGAAAAGATTTTGTTGACATTTGAGTTATTGTGTTAAAGGCCTATTGCATGTTTATATTACAATATTAAAAGCAATATAAAGTGGTTTGACATTATCATATCACCGATTTCTCGCTGCAAAATCATCCCGTGGTGGGGTGTTTTTTTTATAGTTATTCTGAGTTGCTTGATACACACAAACATTTAGGCCTGCCACCTCCACGACCCCCTCCCCCCCTCTCTCTCTCCACTGCACACATGCCAACCACCCAGAGGAAGCAGCTGCGTTGTGTGCATCAGAACAGATAGAGAATGGAGAGCACGCTTACATTTCCTGATCAAACTGCCACCATATCTCTGTCTCTGGCCAACAATAACACCATTGGCGCACCTAATGCAAAAGGGAGCGCGTAGGCAGGCCAAAGGGGCAAATGACTGGGCAGGTTCATTGAGTTCCTCTGGAGATATTTGTATGAATGTTTCTTTTGGGTAAACACCTGAGAGTTTTCCAAAGTATTGTCCTCCTGTTCAAAACATAATTAACACAGGGGACCCCGAGGGGCACGGCAACAATACTTGGCAACACGATGAGGTGTGGAATCACAGGCATGGTATTTTGGAAGAAATTAATTGAGCTCCTATGCCACTTTTAATGCAGGTCTGATGCCGTATTACAGAGACCACTTTGCCAATAATTATTCTGGAACGCGACTGTGGCGTAGGATATGATGCTCCTGGTGTTTTGGTGTAGGAATACGTTGACTCCTGGGATGCAGATGATGCAGGCAAAGGGCTGGACCTTGGCAAAGGGATTTGTATAACTCATCACAAACAAGCTGACATTGGTTTGCCCTGGGAATTTCACTGTCACCAACCGTCCTTCAGGCTAAAGTGAGGGAAAAATGTGATACGGATTATGTTGAAAAAAAGAAAGAAAATTGCTGCAGCAAATCAACCGTGGTATTAATGTTGCTGAACAGAGACACTCTTTCATCATGAATCAAAGGTAGCTGATGATAACATTTCCCGGCAGTTTGACCTCCAGGTCCTCTAGTGAAGCTCTTTAGTGGCCAACACTAGATGGGTATAGCCTCTTATCGCATGTCTGTAAAACCTGCTGCATTCCAAGTCAAATAAATTGAATGCGTTATTAAATGATAAAGAACATTTAATGAACTAATATAGTCGCGGTGATATTTGCGTTTGATTAATTGCATTCTGAAGCATATGAACATCATATCCTGAATGCACTTTTGGTGTGTGTGTGTGTGTGTGTGTGTGTGTTTGTGTTTGAACACGTGTGATTGATGGATGTTTTTGATGGTGTTTTTAGACGTGGCAGGCTCCAGAAATCATTAATGCATCTTAATGTCAATGATGATGAGCTTTGTAAACTCTTTCAATCCAGACAATTAGACTGCCATCATCTTTAATCTATCTGCCCTATGAACGCCTTTAAACACACATTTCAACTCTCCACACACACACACACACACACACACACACACACACACACACACACACACACACACACACACACACACACACACACACACACACACACACACACACACACACAAACTGCCCAATTAGCCCAAACACCATCTTAACTCTCTGAATGACCGCATGCATCTTTCTGTCCGTCCCTGCACAACTAATGATAATGATGGTTGTGTGGTTTTTCCTGTGTGTACTTGAGCTTGTGTCCCTCTGCCGTTGCTAAATGTATTTTTGTGTGTGCCTGCACGATATGATATGTCTTAACACATAGCTTAAGCGGACACTCAACCATTTCTAGACCTTCAACTAAATGACAGTTAGATCATTAAGCCCTAGCAGTGAGCGTGGCTCTAATTTAGCATGAAGCCGGCAGATTGTGCCCTCTTTGCTGTATGTGACCTTCACGTTCCTTGAATTGCGTGTTGGTAAGATGGGTATTTTTTTATACTTGTCAGTGACTGTCACAAGCTTGCTTCTGCCAAAGCCTCCAGGTGTTTAGGTAAAGACAACAGAATTCCTAATCATAGTGAAATAATAATACTTAAGGGTAATTCATGTAATGTTCGGGGAGCTGTGTCTTTACAAAAAAGACTGCAATCTACCTAAAAGTGTTACAACTTCTGAAATGCAGCCGTAGTTTGGCTGTTATGTTTCATCAGTGAATTTTTTAAATGTTACAATTAACTCTAATTGGGTAAAATCTAAATTAGTTATTCAGCATGTTTTAATCCTTATGTTTGTATGTTTTCCCAGAGGGAGTGTGTGAGATCTGGTTGACCAGTGAGGACACAGGAGCGTATGGCAGAGACATAGGGACAGACCTGCCCACATTACTGTGGAGACTGGTGGAGGAGATTCCTGAAGGGGCCATGCTGAGGCTGGGAATGACCAACCCGCCTTATATCCTGGAACACCTAGAGGTATGCACTGGACAACAATTGCATCCATCTTACGCTTTTGTTTTTGTCCCAATATTGCCTTTTGTGCTATCCCTTTCTCTGAAGAACAATAATGCGCTTTGCATAGATTTAATAAACTAAATGCTGTTTCTATTTTGCTTACCAAGCAGTTAAGCTGCAGTGCTCATACTCCATTCATTAGTCCAGTTCATTCTCGTCCCTCCCTAATGAGTCAATTAAGGTCCATTGTGTCCTCTTTAGCAACCTCATTTTATCACTCATTATTGTGTTCCCTAATAGAACAATGGACGTTGTTATCCTTTATTTTTCTGTCTTTCTCTTTCTACCCCTCTCGTTCTCTCTTTGCATCCCTGTCTCTGTCCGTCAGACATGCTTTTTCTATCTATTAAATTATTTTTTTTTCATGATAATTGTGTCTGTAAATGTCAGGTTAGAGTATCAGCATATTATCAAATTGTATTAACAATTTCCACCATCACTAGACATATGCCATATCAGGCCTCTGCTTTCAGACAAGTCCACCAAAATAAAGAGGAAGGGAATGTTGTATAGTAGTAGGGTGCTTTATTGGAAGTATAATATAGTATTTGTTCAACTTATTTGGTTCCATTTATTAGGTTTCTGTTTTGTAGTCATTCTAAATGAGATTGTTGTCAACATCAATTAAATCCAGACAGCAGGATGCAGCTAGGGTTGCCTCCATGCAGTTGCACCATTTGTTTAACTGTGAATGCTGAGTAGTTGTTTGATTTATTAAGGGTGTGCAGGTACAAAATACAAAAAAAAGTATTACCGTAAGAACTTTACAAGAACAGTGAAATTAAGTTTGTGGCACTTTAAATGTGACAGCTGGACACCCGTTTTTCAACTTCAAACCTTAAAGCTGGGGTATATGATTTCTGATTGGTCAAAGTTAACATGAGCTGTACACTTTGACCAATCAGAGCGAGGCTCCGATTCTCTCTTCTTATTGGCTGTTGGGACTGTCCATTCACTTTGGCACGGCTTTGTTGGTGTAGAGCATGTCAGGGAGGGACCATAGGGGAGGGAACAAAGAGAACAAGTGGAGCAGTTGGTATTTGAATTCGAATCTCTATCCCAACTGCCATTTTCTCCCCAAATCCTCCACCCCAGCTTTAAGGCAAAATGTGATGTTTTGAATAAAAAAATGTTCCCCTTCTGAGTGTCCAAATTAAGCAATCGAAGAGCTACTACCAGACTCCCCTTACCCGTGTTGGATACCAACATAACTTTTGAATGCTCTCTTTTGTGAATAATAACAATGCACTTTATTTGTATAGCACTTATTCAGAAACAGGATACAACGTGTTTCACAGACATAACAACAGAAAATCACACAGTATAAATGTGTTTCATGCGCCATACTTCATATAACAATTAAGAGAAAATTAAAATTGCCTGTGTGGTGAAGCGAGAGACAGTGCTTAGACAGAGGGAAATTAAAACTTAATTTTTCATTTTACTGTTGTAAATAAATGAGCTAAACCTGTTTAATTCTTTAGGTTTAGCAATGTATATGTTTTGAGGTGTAACCTAAGAGCACACATTGAGTAATATACTGTAATTACTAGAAAAAAAAAGTGAATTAGAAGAGGGATATTTTGAATTAAAGTGAAAAAGAGTATTCGGTGTTTCTGGTGCATATCAACTATATATAACGTTTTTTGCTTTTTTTGTGTTTTTTTTCATCAGCCCACATCCCTGGGGAAAATACTTTGGACAGAGTAGAAGAGAGGATTAATAATGGGGAAAAGAAAGAGCGGAAGTAGGGTGATGGTAACCTAGAAAAGCCAATTGAAACAAAACTTTTTAGTAAAAAAAAACAAAAGACAGATGAAGTTCACAACACATATACTTTTGATTCAAACAACCAAGGGAGATTGGAGATCATACATAAATGAAATGAGGACAGAAATTAAAGAAAAAAATGGGGATGAAGGCCGGGGGGTAGAGACAGAGGGGTAAAAAGGAGTGGGAAAGTGCTGTGGGAAGCAGCAATGGAGGTTGTAATTAACCAGGGGTTAATGGAGGTGGCTAATTGTCCCCCACATGTATAGGTAGGCTTTCTGCTTGGCTACATTACAATTAAAAAGCCACCCTCCTAATGATAGGGAATAACAATTAACTGATAATTAGAAATATACTAGGATGACACACTAGCTTGGTTGGTGTGTGTGTGTGTGTGTGTGTGTGTGTGTGTGTGTGTGTGTGTGTGTGTTTTAAGAATCATTACATATGCTACCGGCCCTCTCATTGTTAAAGTCCATCCAATGAATTGAATTATATCTTTTTTTTGCTTTAATTCCTCAGTCAATTAACCTACATAAAGAGAGATAAGAGTGCTCTTCTTTAACTTATAATTTAAGTCTTGTGTTGCTCCTGTCCCCCGTTTACCCTTTATCCTCCCCCCTATTTTCCCTGTTTTCTTTCTATTCCTGCGTTTTATAAATCGCCAATGAATAACTCATCCTAAATCTGAGTTTTCTTGTTTCTTCCATATGTATTTAGCTTCCATCCAGTTCTTTCTATTATACATTCTTTATATATTTATTTTCACTTAAAAAAAACATTTCTTTAAATCCTCCTATGTATTCTTTCTGCACCTCTTCCTCTGTCTCTTTTCATCCTTTTCTCCTCTCATGATGATAGTAATCACAGAAATAAGAGAAGTGTGATGATAATGATGGCCAATCGCCCATCTGGAGTTTTTCCCTCATCTTAAATGAAGGCCAAATTATAAAGCGTTGTTCTTCTTTTCTTTCTTGTCTTGTGAAGAAAAACATAATCACTTATATAACAGCATCATACCAAGAGGCTGTGATAGAAGCTGAAAAGGCCAAGCAACTTCTCCACTGCATCCTAAAAGATCAACCTCTCTCAAACATCTCCCATGTCACACAAGAGCACACAATTTCCATCTATGTGAAGGCCGTTTTTTCCCTGACGGATATAGACAGCCTCATAGCACCATTTGCTGATTGGAGCAGTTAGAGGCCCAATCGCCCCTCATGGACCACTTGTCTCTGACATTTAAGCTGATTGCATTGTGCCGTCAGTGGACATTTTTAGTTGAGCAGTTGCAAGTAAAAATGTCTCTAACAGTGCTCCTGCTTTATTTTTTTTATCCGTCGATCGGTGTCTATATGTCTGCAACAGAAGACATGCACTGTCGCCTTATCATATAGTGTGTGTGTGTGTGTGTGTGTGTGTGTGTGTGTGCGTGTGCGTGCGCAGATCCCTGTGCATGTGCAAGTCTGAGTGTGTGATTGAATATAGCATGCTAGCAGACTTGGTAAATGAGGTGTGAAAGTAACCCTCCGCCTACCTAACAATCAGTCAGGCTGAGATGAATGAAAAAGCAGTTGTCCCATTAAACATCCTCTCTACAGATTTCTTCTCAGTTTCACTAGAGATGCGTCAGACATGCCGTTCACACACACTCTCTACACAGTCAGCTCTGTGAGACATTGATGTGATAGCTTTGACTTCATGATATTTAATTTCTCAAAACGCTTAATTCCAAAGTAGCTTTAAAAATACAGTTTGGAAGACCAAAACGTTCATTTAATCTCAGTTCTTGTTAGTTTTTTTAAAAGTGTTTCATACATCTCCAAAGAAAATTTGAAGCAAACTTGAAATATCGGTTCCCCAAAACATTTTCAACAAAAACTAGTTTTGAACGTTTCATTTCCTTCATAATTCAGTTAGCCATTTGCTTTCCAAAAAAACAAAACAGCTGTTAGTTGATGCTGTACTGATTGGATGAGAAACTACAACCACCCATAACAAAGTGAAAACTTCATCGTCTTTATTTTTCATACCCAAGACACAAGCATTCACACACATGAATACACACACACAGAAACATACCCACGCACGTCTCTCACCTTCACACTCAGATGTGCACACAATCACAGCTGTACGGGCTACACACTGAGACACATCCTCTCAGACCATTTCCATTTTAATGAAGCCTTTGGGATTCTCTTCACATTAGAGGCCTAATGTAGCATTGTGTGAGCAATCCCACACCAAATGAATGCTCACAGTGAAGCTATTCGGATGTGCCTCTAAATTATGAGTCATGACTTACTGCAGTGAATGATGTCTAGGAATTTGTGCGGCAAATTACAAGTTCTAAAAGATGGAGATTTCAATTTCAGCTGCCCTTTGCAAACTGTTTTTAGTAGTAAGTTCCTTTTTGTTTTACTTGTTGGTCCATTTAGTGGTTTAATGCACTTTGGGTATGGTGTATCTTTTTCCTGACTTTGAAAAACTTTGACACAGTCATTATTAAGAGGGAAGCAAGCCAACTACTTAATAATTATATAATACACACTGCACAATACAGTGTAACATTCAAATACCAACTGTGGACTTAATTTCCCTTTTACTGTGCAACAGATAGATTCGTATGCATGTGTTCTCTATTGTGTGAGGTGCCCCAGGCTAGCTATACCCTCCAGGGAAAATCAAGTGCAGCCTGAAGTGTTTGAAATGTTTAGTAGGAGCTCAGTTACTCTGTGTGTGTGTGTGTGCGCGCGTGCGTGTGTCAGTGCACCCTCACAGGGACCTGGCTTATTATCGTGGGAATGGCTTGTAGAATCATTCTCTCTACAGACTCCCCTGGGTGAACCCTGTTCAAACTCTGTTTTTCAAGCGTTTGTGTATAGGTCTGTAGAACGTTTGCTTGAACCAGACTGCAACCCCTGCTGTCTCTCTATGTGTTTGTGAGTGTTAATATAATGCAATCCAATCCTATGTGTCCTCTTTCCATGCTGTATACGGATACTTGAACAGTTAGTTTGCAAGTGGTGAGAAATGTAATTAACTTCTATTTATGACATTATTAAATATAGAAAATGTAATTGCTGTGAAAAATACATGAATGAAGGTGTTAATTTAAATTACTGCCTGTGGGTAAGGTTGTTTACATTATGTGTTCCTAAATAAAACACAATGGAACAATTCTAACACTTTAAATCTCCCAGTGATTTGACAGCAGGTGACACTGTATGGGGCTATTATTGTATCAAAACGTTTGCAAATGCGTATTTAGATCTGTGTGAGTATACAGTTTTGTGTGTCTGTAATCAGATTCGTGTGTAAATGGTTTTGTGCGTGTGTGCATAGATTCGTGTGTCTGAAAATAGTTTTGTGTGTGTGTGCACAGATTTGTGTATCTGCAAATGGTTTTGTGTGTCTGCAAATGGTTTTGTGCATGCACACAAAGATGTGTGTGTGTACACGGTTCTGTGTGTAGACACATCTGTAAATTATATTAATTGTGGTTCTAAAAGCTCAATAGACTTAGTCTTTTTACAAATCTCTTTTTACAAAGCCATGGAAGAACTGTAGCAAAAGTCACGTGGTGTAGCAAAAGTCACATGTGAAAAGACAGACACGATGATTGGTCAATGTGTTACAGTGGCAGGACTCTTATTTTGAAAATCCCTAAACCGGATGTAAACAGAGCTTTGGCTATGAACCCATGTGGGCTATGCATGGAGGTGTCGTGGAGACAGAAGGCGAAGAGTGCTAACGGACACTGCAGTTGACAAAGCACTTCAACTTCAAGTAGTTTAAAAGTAAGTATTGATTAACAATTTTCCTTTTTTTTCTTTTCAAGAATCATTCGTTCCTATGTATTATTTTAATAACGCGAGTGAGAGTTTCAACACCGGAGATTGCCGGTGTTGAAACTCTCACTCGCGTTATTAAAATAATTATTGTGACGATGTTTCACATCAAGCTAATGGTCCTTTCACGGCACGCATTCACGAGGGGATTCCTTTTTGCAAACGTATCCGATATCACTGAGATTTACATAGGAACAAATGATTCTTGAAAAGAAAAAAAAGGAAAATTGTTAATCATTGTTAAGTTTTATGGATAGAAATAAAGAAAACATGCAGTATTTAACACATTGAACTGTTTCCTCCAGGCCTTTAAAAAAAAAACAATGTATAGCGTTCTTGAACTATGTGTAGGATAACAATGAACTGAAACGGATACAAAAAAACACATCCAAAGAATACACTTTCAAATCGCATCTTATTTCACTTCTGCACATACAGTATATGTTTAGATTGGGATTTCAACTGTTAAACCCCGTTTCCTATTTGTTTATTTCTTTGTTATTTTTTCTTTTGTGTGTGAAATCCCCTGCTTAAATAATGTACGCACTATGGCAGGTCTGATGAAAAGACAGGACAAACCACCTTTTTGTATGCTCTCCATACCCATTTTTCCTATTTCTTTTTTTATACACATATTTTCTTTTATGTCGTATCTGATTTGAGGGGCTAGATACTAGATATTACATCCTTTGAACTAAGCCAGTTAAGATAGATCATTTCTGGTTTGTGTTTCTACCCCTAACCCTAAGCTGATCAGCCAGAGATGAAAGGGTTATGTTTCTGTTTGTGTGGACGAGAGATAGGTCCAGTGGGAGGAATGGAGAAACAATATTATTTTGCTTTAAAAATTGTAATATTATTTTTTCTGTCAAGACAAATGAATAATAAAATAATGAATGTACCAATTCTTGATTGGTTTGTTTAAGCTTGTTGAATTCTGCTTTGAGCTGGATAGGTTATCCACCCAGCAGCGAAGGATTTAAAACACCACTTTATTTTTTGCCACCGGGCACTGCTGAGCAATATCTTCCTCATCAGAGCATCATTTTTCACTTCAAACTCACTAAACTGTCTGTCAACCGCAGTCAAACGTGGAAAAGGCCTCAACTCCACAGGGATCGTCAAACAAAAGAGATTCCTATCAGTGTGCTGTATAATCATTGGAGGATGGGACGGCACTCTGTCAGACAGATGCACGCGCATGATAAATGGCATGTGTGAATGAAAAGTCCTCCCCTTATAGATTAATCCACAGTTGAGATCAACTGTGGACCCGCTAGTCAAACTAGCATGCCATCTGTTGAGACCCCATTCACCCTTGAAATCCACATTTATGTATGTAGAGATGGGCAAACATAATCAGAATCTGTTCAAAATACACACGTTAAGTATCAACTTAACCTACAAAATAAATAACACTTTGTATAGAAATATCTAAGGGAACATTAAATTATTTCACAAACCTGAACTCCATTACTTGAAATATGCATTACTTACTTAATGAGGTACTTATTAAATGATCATCTGAACCAAATCTTTTATCCTGGAAAAGTATAAAACACAAGGGGCGCTCCGGTGGTGTAGTGGATAGAGCGTGTACCATATTGGCTCCGGCCTTCGTTGCAGTGGTCGCTGGTTCAAATCCGACCTGTGGACCTTTACTGCAGGTCATCCCCCCCTCTCTCTCTCTCTGTCTGTCTTCAACTCTGTACTGTCTAATAAAGCTTGAAAATGCCAAAAAATTATCTTAAAAAAAAAGTATAAAACACACTGCTGTGGTCTTTGCTATCTACCTGCAATAGGACCTGTTGGATGGCAAGAAACAACAGTGCTCGTAGTACCTCGTAAACGGAATCATTAAATACCTATTGGCCATGCTTAAAGTGCTGAATTTAAAAGTTTAGGGTGGCACAGTGAGAATTAATTAATTGCTTCCCTCCTTAACATTTCAAAGAGTGTGGTTCCAAAGAACAATGCCAAGCAGCAACATTGGGAACAACAAAGCTACAGACAGGCAGTGGCGAAAAAAACACTCTCCACTGACCAGTATGACCACCATTCAAACAGGATGACTTCAAGTGACCTAAATGGCTAATGGCAGATGAGCTGAAGTACATGGCAAATATGGTTTGAAACAATCTCTTAGAGGCAGGGTTAAAGTTCTGCAAAGCTAGAAAAGCCCTGTTTAAGCCCTAAATCATTGAGAAGCAAAGAAGAGCCAGGATGAGCAACAGCCCATACGGTGACCCTGGACTGAAGTAAGGTCATATTCTCTGATGAGTCCAATCGTGCCAACTGTGGAATTTGGTGGAGAATCTGTGGTGATCTGGCAGGCCTCAACAAGGCTGGAATCAGGCAGATTTGTCTTTGTGAAGAATGCATCGTAGTCACGTGGGGTGAAATCCCGGTGCTGGAAACCTTAGTTTTCCCTGGTGGAGACGAGACGGTGTGGATCCTCTGGCATCATCTGATTTCGTCCTGCATCCATACCATTTGCACTTTTCTTTAGTATTACCATCTAAACATCTGGACAATGATCAAAATCCTTCGTGATTTTTCTCTACTTATGACATCTATTGCAGCATGTCCGTCCTGGGAGAGGGATCCCTTACTCTGTCAACTCTCCCTGAGATTTCTTCTATTTTTTTTTAATCCCGGTAAAGGGTTTTTTACTGGGAGTTTTTTCTCAGCCGAGCTAAGGGTGTAAGGGCAGGGTGTCATATTGTTTCATATTATATCGTGTTGTGTCATATGGTACCATACTGTATCATATTGTATGGACTGTAAAGCCCATTGAGACGAATGCTATTTGTGATTTTGGGCTATACAAATAAAACTGATTTGATTTGATTTGATCAAGAAATGTAGAAAGTTTCACGTGGAAGGAAACTCTTCCTTCTGCTCTTACAATGGTCGCTATCCATCTCTAAGGATCGTTGGTCGCAATGCCACACCGCCAGGTCAATCAAGGTGTGGATGGAGGACCACTAGATCAAGAGCCTGTCATGCCCGGCACAATCTCCAGACATGAAGCCCATTCAATGGCCCTGGAATGTGATCAAGAAGAAGAATCAAATCAAATCAAATCAGTTTTATTTGTATAGCCCAATATCACAAATAGACATTTGCCTCAGTGGGCTTTACATTCCATACAGTATGACACCCTGCCCTTACACCCTTAGCTCGGCTGAGAAGGGTTAGGGTTAGATTCATGGTCACAAGCCATCAAACAAAGCCGGACCGCTCACTTTTTTGTGCCAGGGATGGCATAAAGTCACCCAAACTCTGGTGCTGAGCATGTCAAGCTGTATGAAAGCTGTGATTGAAAATCATTGTCATCTCAACACACATTAATTGTTGAGCTCTTAAATATTAAAACATTAGTATTGTGTTGTTTTAAAAATTTAAAATGTTAGGTCTGAAAAATACTGCTCCTATTTGTTAAACACTACAATGTATAAGTTATAAGATAAAAGCTCTAAATTATAATTTTCTGACTTGGGACGTCATGTAATCTTTCGTCTTGGTTTCCCATTTGTTACCTCCCTGTATTGCAATCTGTGTCTGCGGATTGTAAAAGGATTTACCACAGAATCATCTACATTGAGGAAAAAAAAGAGCATAATACATAGAGAGATATGTAGGAACACATGGGCACATAATCATAATTTACTATTCTTTTACCATTTTGAAAGGATTTAAAACACACATGTACACTTCTCTCTCTCTCTCTCTCGCTCTCCCTCTCATACACATACACACACGTAGCAAGCCAATTTCTGTCACCAATCAAGCTCCATTTTCCAACCAAATTAATTATTTCTAATTTGGAGCTTCCAATGGTCAACCCCCTGTGGTGTGATGCAATTGAGCTGTGTCTGTGTGTGCGCACACGCACACACGTTCCTTTTTTTTCAGTGTATGAAGTAGTGAACATTCTACAATAGATCTTAATTGGGAAGACAGACTGCAATCAGCATAGTCTTGTAGGAAATCATTAAATCATTTCTTCCCCCTCTCTTTTTCCCTTTCTCCTTCTTGTGATTAGCATGGCAATGATACAATCCTGATTATGTCCATCAAAAGAAATCTGACATGTGTTCTCTCCCGTTCTTTACTGACGGAATGATAGTAAGAATAAATGAAAAGAGAGAGAGAGAGAGATCCAACTGTTCAAATTAATGTGTATTAAAAAAGGCAGTGTCACTCTTGCTTTAGGTGAAAGTGTAAAAGCTGAGACAAGAGCACCCACCTCAAAGTCCTGTGTTGCCACTGTAAAATCCCATTAACGCCATCGTTTCAATGTCCTAAATTGAGATGTAAGATCGTTATTATGCGTGTATCATGGACTTGATAGAAACATATATAATTTTGTCTGAATTACTCAATATGATACACTCCATGACATCTAACAGATAAGGGGAATTTAGCCTTCTGCACTGTCAGGGGCATCCTTCTGTTTCAGACCGCAGTCAGTGATTCTTCTCAAAAATTAAATGAATGATGTATCTGAATTTTGAGTGTGGAAAAAAAAACCCTGTCAAACACATCCTTTACTGAGAACCTTATATCTGAACACATGGCAATGGAAGAAATACTACGTTTTCAATGCCCCCCCAAGCATTTGTATATCCCTTTTAGTGAAAACAGAAAGAGTCATTTTGGCCAGAACTCCTTACTGAGTTAATAGCCACATGTTTTTATTCATTTTACAATAATTTTTTCTCCCCTCACCATTTCGATCTGAGTAGAGGACCTTTCAGACATAAAGAACCGCTACTGTGGCAGCCTTGACTGTGCCTATTTTGACTTTGAATCTAGTGGGTACACTGAATTATTTGAGCTGCTTTTCCTTTATTTTCTGAATATAGAAAAGAGAAACAGCAAATACGAGATAGAAGGCTGTTTATTGTAGACATTCGGGATCAAAATAGAGAACAGAAAGAAGGCAGGAATCTTAATGGAACCTTCATTTATTCAAAGCTAGCTGCCTATCAATCGCCCTGGCTGTGGTGAGATTTTGCTCCTTCGTTTAGTATGTTTGCACTAAACCTAAAACCTAATAGGTTATAGGAATAATACAAATACAGAGTTATTGTTTCTGTTGGCGAATGGACTCTACTGTCTGCCTTTTTTTTTCTAGGTATACAAACCTGCTGACAAATTCCCACATTGTCGTGATATGACCTATACATTAAAAAAAAATATTTAATTTATTTTTTTTCTTGTCTTCCAATCTCTTTCTTTCTTTCTTTCTTTCTTTCTTTCTTTCTTTCTTTCTTTCTTTCTTTCTTTCTTTCTTTCTTTCTTTCTTTCTCTCTCTCTCTCTCTCTCTCTCTCTCTCTCTCTCTCTCTCTCTCTCTCTCTCTCTCTCTCTCTCTCCTATGTGTCTCATTAGGAGATGGCTAAGATATTGAATCATCCACGTGTCTATGGCTTCCTTCATGTTCCTGTGCAGTCTGCCTCAGACAGCGTCCTGATGGACATGAAGAGAGAATATTGCATCGATGACTTCAAACGAGTGGTGGACTTCCTCAAAGAGAGGTAGGAAAGAATGGATATATGGAGTCCTAATGGACCTGTGTTTCTGAAATGTTGAGTGTGTGTGTGTGTTGTGCGTTTGTGTCCTGATGACACCAACTTAAATGTTACATGTTTTCTTCTCCCACTGACTTGTGCACTGCAGTTTTAGAGGAGGGGGATTTTTTTTTTTACATTTGCAGAGCCTGCAAACGTATTTCCTCAACATATAATTCTTAGTATTGATTATTTCTATCATCATAAATCAAAACAAAATTAATTTGAGGAACCTGGAACCAGATGTAAGACAATAATGTTTTTGAAAAAAAAACTACCTTAAAAATAGTAACTTTTAAGGTAGTTTTCTATCCAGTTTTCCTGTGAGGAAAGTTTTTTTTTTCAGTTATGAAAACATACCTTCGAAAATGTTCACTTCTCCGACACACCCAAAGTTACATAGTGCACCTTTTAAAATTTACAAACGTCTCTCTCTGGCTAACTTTGTGAAACTAGATATAGGTGAATGTTTTATTTAAGTCGTGCGTGAATGTTTTTCATCATGCTAAGTGTATATGTCATATTCCTCTTTGTCTGTTCTCATCCATCAGGACTTTACAAGGTTAAACATGTCAGAAATGGGATTTATAGAAAAGGTTCAAGAAGAACCGACTGCAGCACCGTTTGGATGTTCAAACATACAGTATTCTAAACATATAACCACTGACACACATACACACATGGATTTTAGAGCTAAACTTGATCATCGGGATATGGATTAATCCTCCCCCCATAAACAAATCCACATTTCTAATTCTGAAACATGCACATAATGCATGGATTTGAACTCTGACATGGCACATAAGATAAGAAATGCTACAAACTTAATCATCGAGTTTGAATATGATTTAATTACGCCAATCAATGCATGTCAAAGATGGTGAACAAATATAGCTTTGAGGCTCAGATAATACCCTTTGAATGGATTCATATTGAAATGACTTTGGGGTCACATTTCTGCCTTTAAATCTTTAGGCCGGCCTGCTTTTTCTCAGTGTGTGATTCAGTAGAACAATTGGCATGTATGCAGTGGTATATTTAAGCATGGTATTGTTGTTGCCCGGCCATTATTTTTAAGTATGACCTTTTTTTCCTGGAATTACACTCAACAAAAATATAAACGCAACACTTTTGTTTTTGCTCCCATTTTTCATGAGATGGACTTAAAGATCTAAAATTCATTCCAGATACACAATATTACCATTTCTCTCAAACATTGTTCACAAATCTGTCTAAATGTGTGATAGTGAGCACTTCTGCTTTGCTGAGATAATCCATCCCACCTCACAGGTGTGCCACATCAAGATGCTGATCTGACATCATGATTAGTGCACAGGTGTGCCTTAGACTGTCCACAATAAAAGGCCACCCTGAAATGTGCAGTTTTGTCTCACAGCAAAATGCCACAGATGCCACAAGCATTGAGGGAGCGTGCAATTGGCATGCTGACAGCAGGAATGTCAACCAGATCTGTTGCTTGTGCATTGAATGTTCATTTCTCCACCATAAGCCGTCTCCAAAGGCGTTTCAGAGAATATGACAGTACATCCAACCGGCCTCACAACCGCAGACCACGTGTAACCACACCAGCCCAGGACCTCCACATCCAGCAGGTTCACCTCCAAGATCGTCTGAGACCAGCCACTGAGACAGCTGCTGAAACAATTGGTTTGCATAACCAAACAATTTCTGCACAAACTGTCAGAAACCGTCTCAGGGAAGCTCAACTGCATGCTCGTCGTCCTCATTGGGGTCTTGACCTGACTCCAGCTCGTCGCCGTAACAGACTTGAGTGGGCAAATGCTCACATTCGATGGCGTCTGGCACGTTGGAGAGGTGTTCTCTTCACGGATGAATCTCGGTTTACATTGTTCAGGGCAGATGGCAGACAGCGTGTGTGGCGTCGTGTGGGTGAGCGCTTTGCTGATGTCAATGTTGTGGATCGAGTGGCCCATGGTGGTGGTGGGGTTATAGTATGGGCAGGCATCTGTTATGGACGAAGAACACAGGTGCATTTTATTGATGGCATTTTGAATGCACAGAGACCGTGATGAGATCCTGAGGCCCATTGTTGTGCCATACATCCATGAACATCACCTCACGTTTCAGCAAGATAATGCAAGGATCTGTACACAGTTCTTGGAAGCTGAAAATGTCCCAGTTCTTGCATGGCCAGCATACTCACCGGACATGTCACCCATTGAGCATGTTTGGGATGTGCTTGACCGGCGTATACGACAGCGGGCACCACTTCCCACTAATATCCAGCAACTTCGCACAGCCATTGAAGAGGAGTGGACCAACATTCCACAGGCCACAATTGACAATCTGATAAACTATATGCAAAGAAGATGTGTTGCACTGCATGAGGCAAATGGTGGTCACACCAGATACTGACTGGTTCTGAGTCCCCAGACCCCCAATAAAGCAAAACAATGCACATTTCAGAGTGGCCTTTTATTGTGGACAGTCTAAGGCACACCTGTGCACTAATCATGATGTCAGATCAGCATCTTGATGTGGCACACCTGTGAGGTGGGATGGATTATCTCAGCAAAGCAGAAGTGCTCACTATCACACATTTAGACAGATTTGTGAACAATGTTTGAGAGAAATGGTAATATTGTGTGTCTGGAATGAATTTTAGATCTTTAAGTCCATCTCATGAAAAATGGGAGCAAAAACAAAAGTGTTGCATTTATATTTTTGTTGAGTGTATATGCCTGTTGAAGATTATGAACAGCATAAAGTCGTTTATGCTTCATTTTAATATATATGTCAGGGATTTACAGAGACAGTAAATACTGTTTTAAAGTCAAATCACAGAATGGACATGGTTTTATTGTGGGGGGATTTGTTGGTCAGGCACTATGTGAGTCAGTATGTCTCTTTAGATCACTGTGACACACTCTTTCTCACCTCCCCGGACACATTCTTCCCCCCTTCCATTCTTCTTTTATTATTTTCCCCCTGGCACTTTGTGGAAACCTAACCAACCTGAACACACAAGCAATTATTTTGAAAATATGTCTCCGTTATGTCTTTGACTTAAGGCTTCTCTATTGTCATCAGTTAGTCTGCACTTTTTGTTCAACCCATGAACTAATTTTTGTTATGTTAAAAGTGCTACTTAGGCAATTGTCAAACATCAGAATGATTATCCCACTTAGCTGCTGTATTAGTGGCTGCACTGGTTGTGTGACTCTATTATGGCCATAACACTATTCAAGGTTGTGCTATAAAACAGAATTCTGCTAAATGTAACCTAATGCTAACCTAAGAAGCTAGTCAGCAGTCGTCCAGTTTGTTGATGGTCGATGCATTAAAAACTTGAAATGAATGTGGAAAATGTCTTTTGAAAATGTCTATACAGTACAACGCCACAAGGAGTTTTCTAATCATACATTCTCTTGGATTGTATGTGTGTAAGTGGTTTCTTTTTTTTCCTCACTGACAACTGCTTTAGTAACTTGGCACTTGTTTTTCTCCCCCATCTGTCATCTCTATACAGGTCTGTTTTTTCCTTCTCAGTTCTTTGTCTTTTCTGTGTACTTGAGTGCAAGTGTGGGTGACAGGTCAATAGCTTGTAATTGGAATCTTGCTTGTCTGTCTTCCTCTCAGCACTCAGGTCTGTCTCTTAGCAATGAAAGCTTGTGATTGGGTACAGTGTGCGGTCATTTCTTCCACTTGATTGGAAGGTTTTTTCGCCGTTCCTTTAGTTCTTCCCATTTAAGTTCCTTAAGAGCCCTAAGTTGAGGAGTGATACTGCTGTGTTTGCTTAAACGCTGACTCAAATGCTTATCTTTGTGTTTGTGTGTGTGTGTGTGTGCGTGTGCTGAATTGTTTTTTAGGCTGTTGTTTGGCTTGAGTCTCAACCCGTGTCTCTGTTTTTTTTGTTTCTTGTGTGTAAAAGAAATCCAGCAGTGACACTGATCCGGCTGAATTCTTAACACACTGTTCCAAGTGGTCATGGGAGACACATAAATACCGTACACACACACACACACACACACACACACTCCACACACAGGGCATTACGTCAAAAGATCTTGTTTACATAGACTGTCTGGCTACCCTTTTAGGCTTTGTATATATGTTTGTGTGTGTGCGCGTGCATGTTTGTGTGTGTGGTTACTCAATTTCTGGCTACTGTTGCTAAAACACACGCACACACACGGGTGATGTTGGTTGTGTGAAATCAATACCATTACACATCCAGTGGTCTGACCCATTTGGCTGCAGCTTTAGTAGCTGGGGTGCAGTTCATGGTCTGGGACAGGGGCCAGAGCTTTGGACATGCCAAAAACAAACCGTGTGTGTGTGTGTGTGTGTGTGTGTGTGTGTGTGTGTGTGTGTGTGTGTGTGTGTGTGTTTCTGTCTTTAAAGGCATCGAATCCTGAGACATCTGTCTTTCATAATTTTTTATTTTAACTTTTATTAATTTATTATCAGCAAATATCCTTTTGTGCTCAAAAGTATTCAAATAACACTTACAACACTTGTTTTTTAATTTAAACAATACATCGAACAATAGGCCCTGCAGCTATCCCTCTCTACATTTCACACTGTGCACTCGTTCAAACAAGAAAGACTGTGAAAAGGTGAAGCTGTGTGTGTGTTTGTATGCGCCGGTGCGTGACTGTGTGGTTGTGAGTCAGACTCACAGGTGCCTGTTGCAGATGTAGATCTTCACAGTTTGTCCTTTGTTGAGCCATATGAAGTTCACCTCAAAGAATGATGGACAGGAACCTTGTGCAGGTATGTGTGAGGTCAGAGCTTATCTGACTGACACACACACACAGCACAAGACAAATGTAAATCTCTTTACAAAGAACTTAATGCCACCAACAGTGCAGAGGTCATGAGGGTTCAACCACCTCTGGCCTTCCTTATCAGAAAAGCAGCTCCCACACATACATTCAGAGCACACACAAACACATTAGCCCTCCCTCCTTGACGTCCTTCATGACCGCAGATCTTGAACTCCATTATGAACTTCAGGCAACATTACTTGAGTAATTTTTAAAGATAGCTGATGCTGGTTTCCTCTTCTTTGTTTGTTTTGCTCCAGGCACACATGCAGTTTAATGGGGATCTTCTCTGCAAGAGGGTTTGAAAGCTCCTGTCTTTGTTCATACATCTCATTTGCTGAGTGACTTGAGTCACCTGGTCACTAAAAGTGGCTCTAAAAAAACGGTGGAATAGTGGAAATAAACAATGTAGGATAATGTGGAAACTGAAACAAAATATGAATTGCATAGTTTCAGAAGACAATATCAGAAAATTATTGGCCACCTTTCGCGAAACATCAGGGTTGAAAGAGTTCCCATAAAATATCAAATACCTTCAAACAGGAGTACAGTGAGAATACAGCCCCTGTTGCTCCTCAGTAAGGGATCCCTGGGAGTTTATGACCAGTACGCTTACATTGTTGTCTTTTTCAGGAAAATTAACTTACTTAAGACACAAAACTATATGAATCATGAAGCAGTAACTATTACCAAATCCCGAAAAAATTAGATCTACAAAATGTCCCAGCTCAACAACTGGAAAAGATTATAGCACGATAGGCCACCATAGCCTCCATAGAACAATGACGCAAGTTTCCAGCAGTGGAAAGTTAAACAAAATCGAAGTCACGCTAATTAGGTCTGTATTTTCATTTCCCCCTGAAAATAAGAAAACGCCGCACCCTGAGGAGAAAATGGAACAAAAGTACATTTTTCACACTGATGACCAGACGACATCTTGTTTCAAAACACTTTGATTTGTTCCACACTTTAAACATGTATCCAGTTTTAAGGGGCTGTCTTGAAGGTCGAAATGCCAAAGTCACCTTTCACTGGAAGTTCTCTCACACTTATCAGACCTTCTTTGACCCTTACTGACCTGTGTAGAGGAATTGGTGGAGAAAAATCAATCCTGTGTGTGTTGTGCAAGATTGTGGTCATTATGAAAAACAGACTGGTTTGTTCCCACTGCGGAGGTGCTGGAGAACAATGAAAGCACCACTGAAACACAACATGCTGTTTTTGTAATGCATAAGTTTAACTTTTTAAAATAATACTCTGCTGAAGACTATTCATTCATCTCAAGTTTTTCATTCTTCTGTTCCAGTCTTATAGCTATGACTTATTTGAATATTATGTATAATTCCATTGTTCTTTTGCTATAATACTTAGCCAAATTGACACTGCAAGTTTTAAAACAAGGAGCTTTACCACTAAATTCATGCATATCCCCTCTCCTTTGAATGTCATAACCCGATTTTTCAAGTTATAATAACTGAATTGTTTTCTTTCACACATACTTCAAACAATCAGTGGAATAATTATTCCATTAAAATTGTTCATTTGTCCTCATCTGCCAACACAGACCATATTTTTCTTTTACACCCTTTTCTCTTTGCTTCTATCAATTAATTTCACATTATGAAGTACAGTCTTTATGTAATGATATATGGAGAAAATCCTGTTATGGTGGAATAAGGCTGTTAAAAGAGTAAGTGAACGTGGTCGGTCAGAGGATTTCTCCACAGTTGTTTGGTATAGTTTGCCTACAGTATCTGGGATGATTTTTCCCCCAACTGCTCTCGAGGATTAAGAGTCTTTGATTCACAGGGACCAAAGATGAAACGCCTGGAAGAGAATAGTTATGCATCCGTGATGGCTTGGGGACTGGTTGTGTATGTGTGCAGAGGAGCAAAAATCTGGCAGTTTTAATGTTGAACTTTGATGTGTGTGTGTGTGTGTGTATGCGCGTGCACATGTAGGGGGTGGGGTGTGTAAACCATTGTGTTACCAGAAAGGGGATAGATTATGTGGCTTCCCTCTAGGTTGTTTACCCTGGAGGTTATGGGTTCCCTGACCTCCTCACACCCTTTCAATTAACAAAAAAACCCATAGAGGTCATTCTCACAAGGACACACTCACGCACATGCAAAATAGATTTCTACAATAATGCTGCTAGGCCAAAATTAGCAAGCAATAGTAGCTTAATTAACATTATAATGTACTTTTAAATTATTTATTTAATTAGTACCTCATTACCTGTTTAAATGAATTTGAGGGCATGTCCAGATGCAACAGCTGTGCATCTTTTACAGGTGTGGTCCCAAAGGATTGTGCATTTGAACGGGTCAACAGGTGATTAATCTGTCTGATCCTAGTAGCTGATTGGTTCAATGATCTCCGACCTGTACAACATGACCTATGGCAGTGGTTCTCAATTACTTTCTGTCATGCCCCCCCCCCCCCCCCCCCCCCCCTAGGGGACAGAACATTTTTTCGCGCCCCCCCTAAATTGAAATACTGTTGAGAACCTGCTAATATTTATTTATTTATCTGTACAAAACCACTGTATGAGTTTCTGGCACGAGCATTCTGCATACAATCACCTTATTATCAAATTAGATAACAAAAATTAGCTGAGATAACTTCTGCAGCAAAACAATTAAAAGTTCAGTTTATTAGCTCAATTTGTAACATTTAAACAAGACTGCTCAGTCTGTGTGAATCTCAGGACAGAGAAACAAGAGCAAATTATTCACTGAGGTTTGCATTTTATTCAAAAAAATGTTAAACTGTAAACATAGTTAAGGTGGTGTTTTTTTATTATTATAGGCCAATAGGCCTTCTGTGATGCGATAACCAATAATTCATTAAAGAGGACCTATTATGCTACTTTTCTGGTCTTAATTTCTTGTTTTACACTGCTATAGAGCAACCTGACACGAATCACATCACAAAAAACTATGTAGATTTTCGGGAAGCTCTTTCTCTTATTTTGGCGATCCAGCACATCCTGTCAACACTTGAGTGTGTGTGCTTCGGCTCCCTCCGCCTGTGCTTCGGCCATCTCCGCTCCCCTCCCCCCCTCCTGCAAACCCCACTCCGTTGTGATTGGTTACCTTCCTTCCGGAACACTTTCAGTGGCGGGAAGCGCGAGCATGGACCTATAAGGGCGCGAGGCAGACGCGAGGCAGACGCGAACAGGGAAGTGACAGCATTACCATACATGGAAACATCCGCGTGGAGACGTCACAAAGTTTTATGCGACGTCACAAATTATGAAAGGGTAGACCGCTTTGAACACGTGACTTCTCGACTGGCTAGAATAGTGTTTAGTGCTCTGCACAGACGGTCAGCAGGGAATATGTCGAAATGCATGTAAGTCATTATTTGATAATTTAGTATGGTTAAGCATGACTATGAATCATCATAACAACGTTTATAGGTCACAAAAGTCAAAAAGCATCATAGGTCCTCTTTAATGTTATTATTAGTCTACTAACTTGCTTGATTTATTTTTAAATAGCCTACAGAGACACTTGGAGAAACACGTGGACATTTATTTACTGCAAATTGCGGCCTTTCGCGCGGATATGACCATACACAAGCACACATCGCTAGCTAGCACAAAAAAAAAAAAAATTGTTGGTCAGTTGGAAATCAAGGCAGCCCGCGCACCCCCTGACAACTCACGGCGCCCCCCCTGGGGGGCGCGCCCCACCATTTGAGAAGCACTGACCTATGGGAACCCAAAGCTTGCCCTCTCAATCGCCATTATAGCATCTGGTTATCACTTCTGCCGTGCTCTTTCCATTGCTTCATTGATTTTAGCTGAACACATAACAACTATTTTTAATGTGCTTTCATGGGTTGTGTGAACCTCGCATTATGCTATTAATGTAATCAGTTTTAACATTGACATAACTCTACTCACCTAAGCAATACAGTGTTCTGTCTTTTCTGTCCATCTCTTTACAAATGGCAACCATGTTAACCCTCGTTTGGAATGTGCATATTCCTATGGCTACAGCTGATTTCATTTTA
>OX442353.1:14934098-15056598 GCA_949357725.1 Hyperoplus immaculatus | reverse complement strand
TAAAGACAAACCATATCTTGTCCTATCTAACGGCCACCAAAATAGGTGTTTGACCAGATTCGGGCTAGTGGTGTGTTTAGACTAGCAGGAATGCTAACACCTGCATCTTCACAAGTGTGCTTGACTGGGAGTTAAGGTGCTGTAGCATGGTGGTGCAACGTTGCACAAACACAAACAGCCTCTGACAAACATAATGGAAAGTCAAGGAAGAAGGCAGCAAGGTGTTAACTTTTCCATGTGCTCACACACACGCAAGGTCAGCTGACACTTGGGTTCATCTAAAAGCACATCTTGTTTACTGTCTGACTCACCTTCCAGTCTCTCTCTGTCATATCATGTTCCTCTTGCTCAGAGTTTGAGTCATCCTGACTTTCAAAGCTCACTTTCTACCACACAGTTTCACTCACACACTTGATGTTTGTGTGTGCATGTGACAGAGAGAAAGTGTGTGTTTGAGTGATACTGTTTTTTTTTTACATAACCATTACGCAACCGTTATTCCAGTCGCACTTTTGTGTTATTGCGTATTTCTAAATTCCTGCACACTTGATTGTTTACAGGGAGGGAGCTTTGCTGCCAGGATCTAACCCCATGAAAACTTATATTAGACCTATTTTAATACAATATTGACAGTTAGCTAATATACATTGGTTGTCTTGTTAGTCATACTGGCATCATTTGTACTTTCTACTGGTCTACTGGTAATGGCCTGATTGATTGATATTTAATGTATTGGTTGTATGCAGCTTTGGTCAGTACTTTTGCCCAAGACAAATTTATTTCAGGATAATCAAGTTATCGTATCTTATACTAATGGGAAAGAAAGAGCTGGTGAAATGATGGTTATGTTATGTTATGTTTTTGTATGTGGCCAAATTATGATTTTCTTAGCTCTTATTTGTGGCAATTGAGCATCACATGTTGGGCATGGCCTCTTTTTAAGGAATAATGGAGACATGCATCAACATGTTTGGGTTGATTACACAGGGAAAGATACATTGACAATGTTTGTCAGTGTTTCCCGCAGCGCTTTAGAGTTAAGTCTAGGGATGGGAATTGATAAGAATTTAGCGATTCCGGTTCCGATTCTGCTTATCGATCCGATTCCTTATTGATTCTCTTATCGATTCTCATTGGGTGAGAGAATATGTACAAATTAGTTTGTTTGTATTAACTCTCTTTAATATCTGATCAGAAGTGTCTACTGTATGCATTGAAAGATTATTAAGCTACTTTAGGATTAGGAAATTGTCAATTTTCACATTAATTGGTCCAGACAATTTTTTTTTTGGTTTTTAAGCCCAAATGCCCTTATGTGCCCTACAAACTAAAAACACATACTTAAAACAGTCAAGGAAGAGCTTGTGCCTTTTGGAATATTAACAGTGCTCATTGGCACTTGAAACAAAATTCAACTGACAGAAAAAATACAAATAAGTCTTTTGAAAAGATAATACCAACTCTTTTTATGCAGAACAATTATCATGTTTTCCCTCCCAGGAAGGATACGAGATCTTTAATGTATGTTAAGTGTTATTATATGATTGCGCCCTTACTCTGAAAGGCCAACGTGATGATGTCACTACGTTAACGCCACAGGTCAAACTGTCACGACTGCACAGTAGACAGTCATGTAGGCTATTCAAGAAGAGAATAAATACGCCATAAAGGCTTTAAGAGAATGTATCACTTTGCTTATTCTTCACCACGCCAGCGACAAGGAGTCACCGCTCCATCTCAGCTTTACAATGTACGCTGTTATGTTCACCGCGCTGTTTATTAGGCTAATATAATGTCCCTTCATCAGACACGTAGCGGATGGTTTTATACACATCGATCGCTCAAGTAATCCAAGGCAGAGCTTTTTGTATCGGGCAGAGAGCGTTATTTTAAGTGTGTCTTACTGTCTTTATAAAGCGTATTGTTAAAGTGTTCTTACCACCGGACCGCCGAGTCCCGCTGTGTGTTGTTTTGCGTTCGTCCCCACTGCCGTGCTTCAAGGCAGCATTTAACAGCTGATGAAGAGAGTAAACAGCGGGCCTTTGGAAGCGAATAAGAAATCCTTTTTTCCTGTTTGTATGCTGCTCTCGCCTTTTTATGTATCTCCCTCTTTCACTTGCCCACACCTAGGCTTACACACACATTAATTCATATAGCCTACATTGTATGTTCAAATCCAAGTGATGGGCAATTCTGGTGCCGAGTAAGGCAGCGGACGTTTAAACGTTCAACCGTCAGGATCGCAGTCTGCGCGCTTGCTTGTGCACGAGTCATTTGATGAAATGGAAACTTTACCATATTGTTGCCTTTTCATGTGTAATACAACCACACTTTAGAGCGCTTCTGCCTCGACGTCATGTTTGCTGCATTCTGAACCAAAACAAAGCAGCACGTGTCTGAAGTCATGACGCATTTGCTACGAGCGGAACCGATAAGCGGCATCGTTAAGCAGGCATGTTAACGATTCCAAGGAATTGGTTGACTCGGAACCGGGTCTGAACAAGAACCGGTTCTCGATTCCCATCCCTAGTTAAGTCTGACTCTAAAAGAAGGCAAGCCGCCCGCCTTACCTAAGGCTCATGCTAAATTTGTTTACCTTGACATAAAGTTTATGGAAAACAGAATACAAAAAAACACATTTCCTCTTTGGCATTATTATCTTTGTCAGATGATGTTGGCAGCTTCTAACTGTTTGTCCCGTGGACTCTCATAGTCCTTCTGCAGCTCTTTTTACTGACAAAAATCACTCATTAAAGGAACACTAATTGATTTTTCCTGAAGGTTCTTCCTCACTCTAAAAAAGAAGAAAAGAATCCAATGATGCCGTCGTTGGGCTCTAGTGACTATCAGCTTAATGATTCATCAAATGATTAGTTAGTTAAAACTAATTAATCAGTTAATTACCTGTCTAGCAGAAAACAACCAAATACAGCATCAATCAAGTCTGTTCTACGTAACACAGTTTTCACCCTTCTTTTTTCTGTTGCCACTGATGTGATAGTTCCATGCCTTTTGAATAGATGTTTATCTCTAAGAAACTGTTTCTTAACTTAATAACTAAAAGAGAAGATGTATACACTGTGTGCACAATTATTAGGCAAGTTGTATTTTTGAGGATTCATTTTATTATTGAACAACTACAGTGCTCTCGGTCAATCCAAAATGTTAATGAACCTAAACCTGAATGTTTACGAAAGTAAAAGTGAGGTTTTGTCTTTCTTACGAGAATATATATATGTGCACAACTATTAGTATGCAGAATTATTATGCAACTAATTAAAAAAATTAAAATGTTCCCATCTCACTTGTTTATTTTCATCTGTTAAAGTGAGAATAATAAAACAACTCAAAATGTACAAATAAAAATTCCCGACATGTCAACATTTTTTTATCTGTGACCAATATAGTCACCCTTCTTTTCAATAACTGTCACAAGCCTTCCATTCATGGAGTCTGTCAGTTTCTTGATCTGTTGAAGATTGTTTTTGTGCAGCAGCAACCACAGCCTCCCAGACACTGTTCCGAGAGGTGTACTGATTTCCTTCACTGTAAATATCCCGTTTAAGCAGGGCCCACATGTTCTCAATAGGGTTTAGGTCAGGTGAGGAAGGGGGCCATGCATTATTTTTTCATCCTTAAGGCCTTTACTGGCTAGCCATGCAATTGAGTACTTTGTTGCATGTGATGGAGTATTGTCCTGCATAAAAATCATGGCCTTCTTGAAAGATGCAGACTTTTTCCTGTACCACTGCTTGAAGAAAGTATCGTTGGTTTGGGAGTTGATTTTGAGGCCATCTTCAACCCGAAAAGGTCCAACAGGCTCGTCTTTAATAATACCAGTCCATACCAGTATCCCACCTCCACCTTGCTGGCTCTCCGGGTAGGTTGCAGTTCTGAAATATGGCAGAACTGGAGGATAATGGGTTCCTGGTAGCTTCACGTCTGATTATTCTCAAATCTTTGGCAGTTAATTTGCATCTTTTTTTCTCAATACGTTTCTTGCAACCTTGTTGGCTATTTGCAACCAAACGTTTGATGGTTCTGTGGTCACGCCCCAATATCTTAGCAATTTCAAGAGTGCTGCATCCCTCTGAAAGACTTTTTAAAATTTTTGACTTTTCAGAGTCCGTTAAATCTCTTTTTTGGCCCATTTTGCCTGAGAAAGAGAAACTACCTAATAATTATGCACACCTTGATATAGAGTGTTGATCTCCTTAGGCCACACCTTAACTCATTACACAAATACACATCACCTGATATGCTTAAATCGAATAAACACTTAGGTTTATACAGCTTGAAGTTGGGAAATATGCATAAAAATTATGATATGGCCAAAATCCTCACTTGCCTAATAATTGTGCACACAGTGTACAGTATGTAGCAGCTTGATAGAGAGAGCATATTAAAGCCTACACCTAAAAGCAAGCCCACCATTCAATTGATTCAGGTAAGGCTTTTTATGTCCAGCATTTATCTGGTGCTTTAATGTTATCCATATCTGTGCAGGTCAGGTCAGCACAGCGAGATGGAATGATGAATCGAATACAACCGGTCTGTCAATGGAGGTTGGATTAAATTGAAATAAAGTGCAAAGGGACAGTCCATTTAACGCATGGCTAGACAGTCACAAGTGTCATGCCTTTGTGTGTGTGTGTGTGTGTGTGTGTGTGTGTGTGTGTGTGTGTGTGTGTATATATATATATATATATATATATATATAAAATTGTGTGTATATGCACGCGCGCATAAGAGTCAGTGAGTGGATGGATTTGCGGTGTCTGTGCACTGTTATTATTCCTCCCTCCGACTAATGAAATGTGTATGTGTGTGTTCTCATTACCCTTCTCCAGGGCTAATGAAGTATGTGTGTGTCTGCATGTGTAAGTGTGTGTGGTTGTGTGCGTGTGTTAAATTGAACTGCAGTTCTGCTCCGCTGTGTTCAGGCTGTTTCATTAAATGATAAAGTTTACTGATGACTCCAGCGGGACCATTATTTACTCGGCTTTCCATTCATTCCACAGCAGAGACCTCGATCTTTACAAATGACCTGCTCCACAGAAAGACAGAGGTTATTTTGCACTGCAGGTTTAAAGACAAATTACTTGGCTTTCACTTAGTAGACTGCATAGCCAACGTGTTTACACACTATTTGTATTTTTATCCAATATCAGTTGTTTACCTATTAAAAGAAAAAAGATGGAATCTGCCTTAATAACCAAGGTGAAGAGAAAAACGATAAGAGGATAATAATTACCCGCAGTTGAATCATGCTCAACACACGTTTTTTTGATGTGATCAATTCAATCTATCCTCTTAATATGCAAACAAGAAATAATAGTAAAGTGAGAAAAAAAACTGTCACAGCTCAGTGCATTTAATAAAGTGCTGCCTGCTTGTGAGTTTCTGCACATGTAGTTTACATGTAAGTAAAACACAAGTCATTCCACACTTTTTTTAACCCATAGAATAGACTGTGAGAGAAAGTAAGGATTTAACGAAAGACTGAGCGAGAAATGCCGGTTGACAAAGTATTTCCGACAGTTTGACAGCTCTTCTCAAGCCTACTGAAGTCCTCACCTGTCTCATTCGGTCTCCTAACCAATCATGTGTGTGTCACTCACCTTTCTGCCTCCCAAAATAGTCAGTGATTTCTCTTTTCTATACAGAAAAATGCAAGAATGCAACTTCCAACTTGTCTCAAATTACTTGGTGCTATTTAGTATATATTTTTTTTCATCCATCATCCAAACTGCATAGAAACCTACAAACATAAAATCTGTGGTTATGAATATTAACCTTTATAAAGTGTACATACCTCCACCAATACTAGTAGAAGTTCCACATTCTGGATTTGTTTTTTGATGAAAGTTCATGAGTGAGTTACGCGACATGACCTCTATTCAACTCCATATCCATCAGGTTTTTTCCAGTCATGGCAACGTTCATCCAAAGTCCTTTTTAGTGTCCCTTGATTAGAGCCACTGTGAACAATTGTTTGGCTGTACAGTTTAATCCGTCTGAAATCCCCTTTGTTATCAGGCACCAGTCACCTGGCAACTCTTCAAGCCTTTCTTCCATGTTCCTTCACCCTGACATTGGAAGTGGTTGAGGGGGAAGTGAGTGATACCCAAGCATACCTCTTTCCTTCTCTCTCTGTCCCTGTAAATTGAGCTGCTACATGACAGTGCCATTACCTCCAGCTGCCACGGCTAAATCAAACACTTAAGTCTTGAGTGATTACTCACTCTCCTCGCAAGTGTCCCTATTCTTCCCCCCCATTCTGAGGTTCCTTCAGTCTCCCCTTGAAGAAGGAATGTTTCTGACATTTATCAGACAGTGTGACTGTGAATGAGATGTTTTTATATTATTTTTTGTCTAGCTGATAATTAAATGTGTACACTAAAGTTTAGCAATGTCAAAGCAGCCTTAAGATAAAAATGAAAAAAATGAAAAAGAAAACAGGTAGGTAAGTGTAGGAGAACCACACCTAAGAACAAACAGGTAGCACTAACACACATCAAGATGAAAAGACATAACTGACCCAGATAACACAATGCAAATGGAAACTGTCGTATTGTATTTCACTGACACTTTTTTCCTTCAAATGTATTTCCGACGGCAGTCATCACAAGCAATGAAGCATATGACGTGTGATGCTTCTGCATGCACCTATTTGAGGTTGATCACATCTTCAAAATAAATTCTTAACTTAGTAAATTGCTGCATATGAAGATATAGATGACCTTTTTAAACTGTGCTGCTGTGTGTACTCTGTACTGTGTAACAAAAAGGGATTTGATGAGGTGAACTTGTGAGCTTAATGGCAGTTGTTTTTCATTTTAAGAATATTTCAAAGTTTAAAGTTCATTTTGCGAGACATCTGTTGTATGAATTATTTCGGATTTTCCAAAGCAAACTATATTTTTTTCAAACAGATATTTTAAGTGTGACCTACTGTATACTGACAGGTGACGGCCAGTGAGTCATTGGAGACAGCTTGAAAGAATGTACTGTAACTATTGAAGAAATCCCTTTGAGCTATACTGCACATATTATAGATTGAATTGTTTTGATACTTCAAAAAGGTTATTTCGCTAATCACTAATGTAATAAGGAGACTAGTCTGGCAAATTATAAGTAACATTGTTCTACTGAAAGGGTAACATGGTAACATTGAGACGGATAAAGGCACTGTAGATGGGATGTTTTTATTTAGCGGAAAGTCTAAACAAGAGGTTGTAAACTGTTTCAAACTATGATATCACAATATAACCAAGTATTGGGAGTGGACAGATGGCTTCATGGTGTAAAAAACCCTCTGCTCATTGTCACATCAGAATTGATTAATTCTGAATGTAATTTACACACAATATGTCGTGGTTTAGTAATCTTCCAACTTCGGTCCTTGTAGAGTTTGTTTTCCCTCTCACCCCAGCTGCCGTTCTCTCTGCACACACACTAACACACTATAGTAAAGCCATCAGAT
This sequence comes from Hyperoplus immaculatus, assembly GCA_949357725.1. Lineage (NCBI taxonomy): Eukaryota > Metazoa > Chordata > Actinopteri > Uranoscopiformes > Ammodytidae > Hyperoplus > Hyperoplus immaculatus. Next base: position 15,049,112 of record OX442353.1, on the reverse strand, counting down.
TACATGTTAATGGGATTTTATTTAGGAGTGCAGTTCCCTCAAGACAGCAGTTTTTCCCAACTTTTTGCATTTGACAACACATCTCCCCCCTAAGCATATCTCATTCCCATCTTCATTTCTTTCTCCCTCTCCTCATCGCCATGTCTCTCTCTCTCTCTCTCTCTCTCTCTCTCTCGCTCCCTCCCTCACTACACTGTCCATCTCCTATGCTGTAGCGGCCCCAGTGTGCCGCACATTATCATATCAGAGAAGAGAACACACACACACACCCAGCAGCAGCACAGATGGGTAGCACGGTCTCTTTCCCGACAGATGAATAGGTAAATATTTACCTTCCCAGATTGTCTTTCTTCCACTCTCATCCTTCCATCCCTCCTCCACCTATCTCATTCCTCTCTCTACACCTCTATGCCACACTCATCTTGTCTTTCCCTCCCTGTCATATTTCAGGCTTCTTCTGTCCCTGTGGTCTCGCCTTCATCTTATCGCGGTGGGCCGCTCACATGCATCTGTTGTGCAAACACGCTCTCTCACACACATATTTTGAATATATGATTAAGAGAGGCTGGCTGTATGTCTATATGGGAAATCACACACACACACAGACACACACATGTATGCACGTACGAGGGCCTCAGCAAACAAAGAGTTGATGATAATTGTGCTGAAGACAATTGCGTGTTTTATGAAGCTTAATTCAGCTGAGGCAGATGGAGGACTGACTGTGTGCTTATCTTGAGTTTTAATTAAAATACATAAGTCTCTTATGAACACATTATTCTTGTGTAAATGTTAACTCCAAAGGGTAGCACACAAGGGCTAATGGAGGTGTGTGTCTTCAGGGATGTGGGTTGCTGTGCCTCCACGGGGCAACAGGAGAACAATACAGGAACAACTCACACACACAAACACTGTTGATCAAAATGAGTCCATCATACAGACCTGTACATAACATATCCATGGGGCATTAGTTTACTTTCCATTAGAACAGATCATAGTCTCAGACATTGTCAAACAGAAAACTAATTAAATTCAGTCGTCTTAAACAGACACTTAGGAAGCGTTTAAGGATGGTAAGCTCTATTTTTATGCAATATATTTTTACTTTTATTTTATTTGATTAAGCATACCTAATATTAAGAAGAAGATGATTAACCCTCACTCATGGCTATCACGAAATACAAGACATAAAATATGTCTAACTAATATCAACTAATATAACTGTTCCAAGTTAAAAGTAGGCTGGTTAGTTTAGGAGGATAGTGGTACTGGGTTCGGAATGTGACTTGCTTAGCTGCGAGTGTTTTGTTCAAGTAAAACTAATATCATCTTAGTTGTGCTAATGGCTCAACTGCTTTAATGATACAAGTTGATAAAGTTTGTTGATGCGCTGCGTAGGGATGGCCATTTAGAATTTTTTCTTTAACCGGTTAACCACAAGAATTAACGGTTATTAACCGGTTAACCGTTAAGGTTCAATGTAGCCTATTTATAGTGAAACACATGAAACATTATAGCAGGGCTCCCGACCTTTTTTTGTTCCAAGGACCTGCATATTAATTTAACATACATTTTGACATTCACACGGCACCTTGTCTGTTGTGAGGAGAGGTCTAGTATGCAAATGTATGAGCAGAAAGTGAAATAATTGACTGAAAAGGGACATTTACACACACATACAGGCTTAGGGATGGGTAGCCTACCGAAACCAGGTGCTAAGTAGTGCTGAGCACGGGGAAACATTTTTAAAGGCCGTAGTTTTGATAAGCTCCGACGTTATCAGTACAGCCATAGCTGCCAAGTTTCACTCTTTGGCCGTGAGACACACGCAAATCAACCAGTTCACACTCTCACACGCCACACCTCAAATTTCTCACGCGGAGAAATTAATCCCCAAAATAACATTTGTTTTGCGGGACTTTTATTTTCAATTTCTTATTTTGAAAAGCTAACAGACATGAGTGCCGTGAATTCCTCTTTCTGAACGCGCATTAACGTTATGCTTTGATGTGCACTGTGCATTCGAAGCGGGAGCGCGCATGCATCAAACATATTAACCCTTCAATCTCACTCAAGTAAATTCAGAAGATCTTTGGATCGTTTTGTATATTGTTTTTGGTAATTTAGTTTGAAAATTAGGTTTGCAAAGTAACAGATGGCTCATCCGCCAATAAAAATGCTTTTATTATTCTGTGTAATGAACTAGCCTAAGTATTGCACATTTATAGCACTTTTCATAACACAAATCAAGGTAGCCTAAGAGGAGGGACCAAGTAACCCAGATGTTTTATTTTAGCCTAGTAGTTTGCATTGGTGTTGAACTGTTCCCTAATTTTTTTCTTCTTTGAATAAAGCCTAATGCTGCTAGTAAAATACCACCAGCCACTCAACCCTCAATAGTAGACATGATATAGAATAATTACCTTTATTACAGTTTAACCAAATGTTTTAACAATAGGCTACAGGAGATATTTGAAAGCACCACACATGCATTGTAGGCTATTCAATTAAATTTGTGTCAGCGAAACCGTGAATGTTCTCATTTACTTTACATAAAAATGAATGCAGAAAAGGCACACATTGCTTCATAAAAAATCACCAGAATGCAGGAAATTAAGTGTTTAATGCTCCAAAATTTCAGGGGGGGACCCCCACTTATAATATGTCCACCCAATGTTAAATTAAAACCTGTCCTACGACTTTGCAATTCATGAATGTGTTTATTTTAATAAGATTTTTGATGTGTTATCACATTTTCCAATTGTCTTATTTCTGATTTATTATGAACAATATGTAAACTCACAGGACACTAGCAAAAATGAGTGGGTGGGGAAAGGACACGGTTTTGGGTCCCTCGGCCAAAAAATGTCACTCCAAACTTTTTGTGAAACTTGGGGGCACTTTACACGACAACACGAAACGGTGCAAACGCGGAAAAATTCCCGCGTTTGCACTATATCATTTACAGGAAAACAGCAAACGCAGGCATGAAACCGCAGATTTTTGAGATCACCTCCCAGGGAGGATTTTTTGGAAAACTTAACGGTTTTGGTTTCCTGTAAACACCGAAACCATTTCCCCTGATAACGCTGACGTCACGGCTCCACCCTCACACATGCGTAGTCTATAACATTTGCTGTCAAAATACCCACAACACAAACGAGTTATAAAGTTAGAAGACAACATGAACGGTGTCTCCACGGCACCATCACTGTGATCAGCGGAGAGTGACGTGCAGGGCTAAAATATAGCCTAACACTCGCCAATTTAGTCTAAGCGATTAGTAAGTTATTGAGACCGCCGGCCACTTTGTCTGGGGAGAGATTTGTGCTCTGCCGGTTTTTCTAGCCAAATAAACGTGTGTAGCTTCTATGCCAGGGCAGGGACACGGCTCTCTCTACATTAAAAACACTATCCATAGTTCAGCGCGCAGCGGTTAAGTTACTGTTCAACAAAAGGAGCATTAAGGCTACGGCTTCACAGTAAAAGCATTTCACTGGCTAAACATTAATAGCATTTCCCTGGACACACGTGAGTTGACTTTTATTTTGAAGTACGCCTAACAGGAAGGTATCCGCTCACGAAGCCCCTTCACTATCAGCAAGTCTTCTGTTTTTACGAGTTCAATGCGGTGAAATAAGACAGAAAGCTTGTCTTTTACAATATTTGTAACCCCAACCTTACACCAACCGCTTTATGAACGTTACTGGCATTAATTTTCGGTTACAGTAAGGTTTTATGCATCAAATTGTACCGGAAGAGCTATCTACTAGGCTGTGTCACCGCTGACTATAGCATGGCTGCTACACTGCTACTACAGCGATTTCGGCCCGTTTCCTCTGAAAACATGTGTACGGGTGAAGATGTCAGATAAATTTTGTCTGAACGGGGTTTTTTTTTAAACCAAAAACTGTAAAACTGTCACGTTTTCACAGTGTAAAGTGCCCCTTGGACAGCATAAAGCTTTACGCTTTTGTTTATGACGGATTTTCGCTATTGATCCTCGCACACAAGCATGACCTCTCTGTGTCTGTGCAGGGGGCGGGCACGCACTGTCTGTCTGTCACTCTTTCACACTCACTGAGACGGTGATAGATGCAGGACAGCATCCACCTCAAGAAGGCTAATGCTAGTGCTATGTTAAGCTAGCGGGAGCCCACGCTGTTAATTAAATTATACAAACACATGGCAGGGGAGTGTTGTGACCGGTTGTGACTGGCTATCTTTCTGGGAGCGTACCATGGACCTACTATAAAGTTGAGAGTAGCCTCTTTTCATTCTTTACCGACAGTTGGCATTCTTACATCCGGTTTAGCGAAATCAAAATAAGAGTCCGGATTTCAGAGAAATTAGGATGATTTAATTTTTTTTAACCGTTTAACCTTTAGTATTAACCGGTTAAAGATCTTCTTAACGGTTAACCAGTTAACCATGGACATCCCTAGCGCTGCGTCTATTGATCCTGCTGAGCTGTTCTTAGAAAATAAGTTGTGGTTGTACTGTTGAAAGCTGTCCTGCTGAGCAGTGCTCTCATCATCGCACATGAGAGGGAACTGGCCGCTCTGATCGTTCTCTTTTGAAGAGTTAGCGACTTTGCCCTAACTTGCTTTGGTGTTCTTGTTGAAGCCTTGTTGATTTTTCTCCCTTTCTGTCTCTGTCTCTTTGCCTTGCCCCTGTTCCTTACACACTATTGAAAGGTTGAGCAAAACCAAGATATATTTCTCCTCTCTCATTTTAACAAGGAGAGTATCAGCGTGTTCATTAGTATCACACATCACACCTCCATCGCCCTTCGATCTACGCGAGACAGAGGTGTCTTCCACCTTAGGAGAATCCACAAAGCTAATTCACACCATTCTCTCTCCCCTTGCTCACTCTCACAGTATTCTATCTCCATGTGTTACCTTGAACCACTGCCTTGAATCATATATCTTTCCCAGCAATGGTGTACATTTGCATAGTACTGCTTCCAACAGTATATACCTCCTCACCACCACTGCCACTAAAAGGGCCATAGCAAATTACATTTGCACGCCTTTGGGAAGTTCAAAAATAGTTATCTATTGAGGCCAGACAATTTAGGTTGTTTGTTCACATTGGTAATTTTATTTACCTTCCCTCCCACTTTCATTAACAAAATAGCTTGGGGGTATATTATATATATATATGTGTTTCACACAGTCCTGTGATGAAAGCGCTAAATGGCAATACATAATGTGGGTTTATTAAAACTTTTGTTTTGTCCCGGTAGGAGCAGAATGTTTAGTTTTTGGGTGATGAGAACCCATAGGCCGCACAATATTTCTCAAATGTAGCTTGTGGACTGAACCCAAAGGCCCACAAAAAAAGTTCCCATCTTGACGACCATAATTTGGACAGACACAAACACAGTAGGGAACCATGGCTCCAGAAAATTAACTATATCTGCCCATTTTCAGGAAGCTTTACTTGATTAATTATTGTAAAAGCCTACAGGCTGCAAATTGTTCTTTGTTTGTCCAACGGAGTAAAGGATTAAAACGATGTATTTTGCGTTAAATACTCCGGGGGTTTCGAATCACTGCTTGAGGGGATTCACGTTAATTTTAATAAAAATAGAGAATTTATTCATTTATTCATCCATTTCACTATTCCATGCTCAATTGTGTTTTGTTTCACTTTTCCATGGGGTACTTGTCAGGCAGATCTGAGAGGTCAAGGAAAGTCTTTGCCTGCGGGCCATTAGTTAATATTAATGACTGTCAGCCAATTGAAACTCATCAATAGGTCAGGGGTTATCACGGGGTTGCAGATGCAGGAAGTTAATCTAATTAAAGATGCATCATGTTGTCGATTGCAGAGAAAATGTCTTCCACTCTTATCTTAACATCTTTTATTTCAGCAGTCTTGCTCTTTGTCAGGCTTTTTATCATCAGGATTATGTCTGTTTGTTTTTTTGTCTTAATGTTTTCAATGATTTTCATCAAGACATTAAATATTTTAAGTTTCTATTCCATTGCTTATCTGTAAAAGCAGGTATGCCATTTTGAAAATGAGTGAGGAGAGGGGAGAGAAAGAGTGGCAAGAATAAAGATAAAATAAAGGAGTGAATTCAAAGGAGCAAGCAATTATTGGTGATTGATAGCTGACTCAGTCACCGTGGTCTTTCTCTTCCATTCCATTCAACAATTTTTCAAAATAAATCTGTTCGGTTGACTGTTACTAATGACATCCTGGGATCTTTTAGAAGACTGCTTCCAATACAACATTATATATTACATTAAGTGTCCTGCCTTTTCTTCTGCATCTGGATGTTCAATGTTAGAAGGCTTTCATCAATGACTTGGCTTGCTAGAGTTGAGAATGATTTCCAATTATTTCCCTTTTGGATACTATTCCCTGTCTGTCATAAAGGACAAAAAAAGCCGCCCTATCAAATTTGTGCATTCTTAAAGAAACAGGCAATTGGAAAGCGAAAAAGAAAAAAAACTATTTTATAAATTAAATTAAATTATTTCCTTGCTAATTAAGTCGTTTTGTGGTAATTTAAAGCTACTTTTAAAACATTATTTTTCAATGGGAAACCCATGCATGTTTAGAGATACATGGTTTTCTGACAGACAACCTCAAATTAGACATCGAGTTCTTTTGCAAGCCATCCAACTGCTGTCAATAAGAACCAAATATACATAACTAATCAATGCATTTATTCCCACACCCTACTGGCTGTGATTACTCTAATGAGCATTATATCAATAATCAATAGCTATCGATTGGCAGCAGAGATTACTAATCAGGTTCTGATTGGCTGAATGAGTCCACTGGGGAAAGGCTTTAGCTATGGTGCCTCAAGATAAGTATCAGCAGTGGTACAATTAAATCTTCTTTTTTTAAAGTATGTGAATTTAAATATTAATTTGAGTCATTTTAGATAATTGACAAAGAAGTTTAGTGAATGTGGGACTGAATTGTGTTGTTTATCGCATTGGTAATTTAAAATGGTATGATTTGAGAGAGATTCCCCATGAATAAATGATTGCTCTCAATGATTGTCTCTGAATGAATAATTATAATGATGAAAATAAGGTATGTGGGGTTAGCTACATACCAATACCATGAGCCATCTACACTACACTAACACTGTAGATTATGGTAATTAGTATGTATTATATGTATTAACACCACCTTTTTTCCCGATGACACACAGTACGGAGAGTTAGAAGATCGTGAGGATATATTCACTGATTTTGACAAAAAGTGATTTAGTCAACAAGCATTCACCAGGATCGCTAACTCCACCTTCCAGCACATGTGAGGTGCACTCTGAAGGGTCACCTCAATAAGAAAGAATACGATGTCCAACCAGGACATACTTAGACTTAGACTTGTTTTTATTGTCATTCAAGAAGTGCACCAGTGCACATATAAAACTAAATTTCGTTACCGTGGCTCACGGTGGAGTGGACACAGAATATAAAAAGATTGTCCTTGGGTGTTCAACAGTCTAATGGCCAGGGGGAAGAAACTGTCACTGAACCTAGATGTCCTACTGTGGATGCTGCGGAACCTCCTGCCAGAGTTCAGCATGGAAAACAGTCCGTGGTGAGGGTGGGTGGAGTCAGAGGAGATGCGTTGGGCTCTGGTCAGGCTGCGCTTCTGCCCAATGGAGGGGAGCGGGGAACCGATGATTTTCTCCGCTGTTCTCACCACTCTCTGCAGAGACTTCCAGTCCGAGGCCTTGCAGGCCCCAAACCAGACGGAGATGGAGAAACATATGTGGTCTAAAAGGCTCTCTCTCTCTTCTTGTGTTTCTCTTTTAGGGTCCCAGGTGTAACCATTGCTACAGATATAATCTGTGGATTTCCTGGTGAGACTGAAGAAGACTTCCAGGAAACAGTAGACCTGGTGAAACTCTACCGATTCCCAAGTCTATTCATCAACCAGTTCTACCCCAGACCTGGCACACCTGCTGCCAAGATGCAGCAGGTACAAGCACACGTGGTGAGTGTTGGACAAGGAGACAGGCGCCCCTTTACCTTCTAGTCATCTGACATATCTTATTTTGGCTAAATGTAGCTGTTAGCAATGTGATTGTTATCATGTGACCACAGAGGTAAAACAATTCACTAACAATGTAGAGATTACAGTATTTTTATCAGCACAAGGCCTTTTACAGACAATAAGTTTGCCATCTGTAAATTACTGTAAATGATGTGTTGTGATCTCACAAACGGTATAGTGACCTGTTTAACAGCGATGTTATCCAGACCCAGTAACTACTAACATGTGCACTTGGCTACTTTAGCTCTCTTTCTTTTGGTTGCTTTGCTTGCTGAGTTGAAAAGCTTCCAGCCAAAATATTTAAAAATGTGAGTGATTTACCAAATTACAGTTTGAAATATAACAGAGGCTGTATTATCAGCAGTAATACATGTCAATTTAGAGGAATACTGGGCAAGTTTGTGTGCATATACTGTAATTTAAGACTACACAAAAATGTGCATGTGTGTATATGGAGGAAACGCATCAGGAGATGTTAAAGCCTGTTCCAGTTCTGTCACGACTTTTGTATTAATTTTAATATGACTAATCCTGAAAGACCTGTGCGTGTGTGTGTGTGTGTGTGTGTGTGTGTGTGTGTGTGTGTGTGTGTGTGTGTGTGTGTGTGTGTGTGTGTGTGTGTGTGTGTGTGTGCGTGCGTGCGTGCGCGCGATGAGAGTTACAATGTATCACTGTCACTTTCAGGCAGACATACACACGATACACATACTGTATGAAACAAAAAGTGTTAATGATTAAACCTTTGAAATGTTTAAACCTGCATTTGAGTTAAACATTTGCTGCTGGGACTCAAACGGCTAAATCCACATTTGTTTAACGGAAAGCTTTACTATGTTGAGCAAATGGTAGCTCTTTATGGCTGCAATATTATTTTTTCTCAAATTAAAAATGATTATCAGAATTTCCCATAGAGGAATGTGAAATCTTAACCTTAAGATTGCAACGTGTTAAAACAATGGCAATTAAGATATTTAAAAACTGAATTTTAAGTATTTTCCCCCCTACCTCAACACAGGTCTGAGGTGTCTGAGAGTCAAGCTCCTCAGGCCATTAGCAGAGCAGGGTAACCGCAGCGCATTGTCTCATTGTGGTTGTTGCTTCATTTAGACCTCTTATTGCTGTCTCTGTATAAACACATAACTCCTGACAGGTACTCTCTGTCTTCCTCTCTCTCTATTTCAATCTGCCCCCAAATGAAACAATTAGCGGCTAATGAAGCCATAATTGTTAGGAAAGGTGTGTGGCAGAGAGAGAGTAAGCGTGAGAGCAACACAGCTCCAGGGTTTTCTTGACCTTTTGCCTCACGTGTTTCTCAGCCACGTCATTAATAAATATATAATAATAAATAATTTGGTTTAATGATGTTTTCTTCTTTATTTTAATTAAATTCTGCAGAATAGGCACAATGAATCCCTTAGCTTGGTACTTTTCCATTTGCAAACCTACTCGAAGTAGCCGCATCATCGTCGCTCACTTACATCCACACTAAACCAGGTTGCGTTAACATATAATGTTATCTTAATAGTAGCTTCCCCTTCCCACATATGTTGTACATCATTTGTATGCAGCACAGTGCAACAGTTATCACACAATTGGAATTGAACCTTGGCATGCATTTTGCCTTAAGGGTTTCTTTTTTGACCTTTTTCTTTTCTTTAGTTTGACCTTCTCCACTCTTCCGGACCCTATACTATATGTTCTGTTTCTTCTTGATTTGCACTCCCTCGCTCTTAACCATCAAAGTGTTGACACATCCCTTTCAACTGCAGCGTCCTCATAAGTCATTCCCTTTTCCCCCTCTGCCTCTCCTATCTCTCTTGGTTCTCGGGAGGAGACGCCGAGTGTGTCTTAGAGGGATCAATCCCCAGACAACTACATCACTGCCTCTCTTCTTCTTATCTTTTTTCCTCTCTCCTTTCTTTCTCCTCCATCCGTCTCATCCGACTTTTATTGTGAGTGGTTTGATGTCGGCACACATCTTTTCGAGGCTTCATTCCTGCAGGCTGCTCTTTGATTGTTGGACTGTGGCATATTGCTGTGGAAACCTTTTTAAATTGCCAAATCAGCCTCTTTTTTTAATATGTAAAAATATTTACTTGTTGTTAATCTATGATAAAGATCAAGCATGAGAAATGCATTATAAATGGTTTGAAATGTACAGGTAACAAAGGGATGGCATGCTTCACATGAATAATTATGTATTTATTTAACTGATAATAATATATCCATGTTCCCATTGTCATCCTTCAATTCTTAATAGCCATTTTCACTGGTCAGTGGTTAATGTTTTCATTTAAGTTACTTAGTAGTATAGTTGTGCTTGACAGAAATTAATAAAAGGTGAGAGAGAGTGAGAGCCATAACAATGTGTAAGTGTCCCCTGTAACCAGTACACCTGCTCCGGTGGTTAAAGCCACACACAACATCACATCATCAGTCAGCATGCACCTGTTCTTACACACGTACACACACACACACACACACACACACACACACACACACACACACACACACACACACACACACATACACACACACACACAGCGAGTGGTGGCAGCTAGGCGACGTCTAGGCCATGTAGGGTCAGTCATTAATAAAGTGCACCAGATGGTTTGTCTGGAACACAACTGTGTTGAATAGCCACAGGAGGGATGGATGGAGAGCTAGATAGAGTAGGATGCAGAGATGGAAGGAGGCCAGAGAGAGAGAGAGAGAGAGAGAGAGAGAGAGAGAGAGAGAGAGAAAATGTAAGGAAAAGCTAAAAAGGAAATGGATGGAGGAAATAAATTGATACAAAAAGGAACAACATCAGGGATATGTCTATTGTGTGAACTGAAGGGGCACCATCTCTTTCTGAAGTTTGCTTGGCTACTGTGAGTGCTCGTCTACTAAATGGTGGCAGCTTTAGGTTATGAGGAAGTACACTTTTTGGATGTGGTGACGCTTTGGAGCAAATATAAACCTTTTCTAACTAGTGTGGTATGTACAGCACACATGACCTTTGCCAGCACCACTCTTTACAGTCAGCGAAGCACATTCTCAGAACCACTTAGCAAACCGTGCCGAACCATACTGTGCTGCTCAGTGGAAACGTGGCATTAGAGTTCCCAAGTTCCGCTACATGCAGTCCCTTGTTATTTGAGCACTAAAGTATCCACAATGCAAATTCTTCCTACGTATTGTGTGAAAGCGAGACAATAAAACATACTATTTAAGTAAGTACTAATATTCAATCTTCTAAAAATGATATTTCCTACCTGGACAAAAACACATATTTGAATAGAAAACCAAGTCTTGGTAAATCAGTAAGTGAAGCATAGAAAAACACATAGAGCTGGACAGGGTCCTGCTGTGATGTGGTCCAGGTGTTTTGAGGTATCTGTAGGTCTAACTGATTACCTATTGTAATAGATGATATATGAGAGAATGCAGGGTATAGCGGAGGGCAGAGGCAGATGGAAAGAATAGGAGACCACAGGGATTGAGGGAGAGAAGGGAGCATGTTGAGAATAAAGGGATGCGAAATGCTATTAGCTTGGATCTCCATAATCATCCCCAGGTGACTAGAACTTAGCCTTGATAAATGGACTTGCTGTGTGTGTGTGTGTGTGTGTGTGTGTGTGTGTTTGGGGATGCCTATTGGTATGCAAGGAATAGTTGGACATGAGCAGCTGCTGAAGAAAGAGAGAGAGTGAAGTGATAGAGTGGGAGATTAGCTATTCTAGTGGGACTGTTTTTTAATTTCCCTAGGCTGTGATTGGTTAAGAACTCCATTACCCACAAGACACTAGCGAGGCAGCTGTCAAAGTGAAACAGCTGGCCAGCCACTAGTAGCTCCGTCTCCTAGCTTCACTATCATTTATCTACACATGGACATACTCTCACACACACATGCACACATGCTTTTTCCCTTCTCTGTTGCAGATGTAGACACTTACTCTAGTACACTCATATCAGGGGAGATAATAACACGTAACTTAAAGCAGTCAACTGGGTATTAAGGTTGAGGTAAATGGTTAAGCTGCTGTCTGGGGCCAGGAAGGCCTGAACTTGATTAATGAGGACCGGACATAGTCTACTAAAAATGGAAGGGATAACACATTGCATTTTAATGATCCCAGTTTTTGCTTGCCACATTGAAATGCATGTTTTTATTATTTTTTTGGCTGAATAGGTTATCAGAATGCTGTCCAGTCGAGAGTTGTAGCTAGTGTTCTGCAAGGTGCAAAATACTGTAAAAGGATCTCGAGGAGGTCTGATTATAAAAATGTGTTGATTAATAAAGAAAATCTTAACTTATTAAGGTGGGAGTTAATTGATGCTGCAGACATGTAATTATAGGGATCAAGGCATGACTAGTTAATGAATTAATTTATTTTTAAGATATTTAAAATGACAGTTTTAAAACGTTAAGGCAGGCAATTAGAGCATATGTCCACAATGTGTTGATGAATGGACATTTACATGTTTTAAAGCTGTACTGTATCACTGTCTCAGAAGACAAAAAAGTACTTAAGCCACTAAATATTACTTGTTTAATAGCCTGATTATGGGTCTCAATGTCATGATTAAATCACTGAAAGTTTGTGGTCTCCTCTCATACAAAATGAAAAGCAGCTGTAAGGCATTTCATCCATGTCGATTGCGATATAATCATATTTCATGACCTTGAACGTGACTTGGGAAGCAAAATCAAGTATTATGTCTTTTTCGCTCTCTCTGTTAATAATTTAAAGTATATATGCCTTGCCTTACATACACACTAGTTAACAAAACATGCTGAAAACCTGACACGAGTCAACGTTGCTGGAAGATACTATGTGTAATGACCTCTGTGACGTCCCTCATTGTGATGCGTTAGGAAGTGTTAATCCTTCGCACACGCAATACCATAACCACATACAGACAATGCCTAAAAGGTTTCTCTTGGAGTGATATACCACACACACACATGCCGGGGGTTTAGGTTCTATAGCACTAACATCTGTCAGTCATTAGGGAAAGACAAACAGGCACATACTGGTGAACCAGAAGCACATACAGCAGAGACTTTGGCAAGATCACTGTTACCTTGCCCCGCAACACACTCGGGCATGCTGACATACATGTACTTGCTCATATAGACACAAAGAGAACCCCCCCAGGCGCACGTACACACATGCCTCATGTCAGGGAGTCACACATTAAGCACTCTCTGAAGTACACAGACCTTCAAATAAGAGGAGGACCGTGCTGGATGTGTTCGGGTGCACATACTGTAGATAAAATACTGTCCTACAAAAAGCCACGCTTTCCACATGAGAGTGTGTTTTTGACTTGAGAGAATTCATAAATGAAGAGTGTGCAGCTACAACATGCACAAATGCTTAAACATACACACACTAGTCTACAATTTCAGTTTGAACTAACTTCAATCACTAAAGTGCATGCATAGTTGTATGTTTATTTGTTGTGTTTTTGGTCTTAGTTGCTGGTAATATAAAAAAATACAATCAAGAAGCAGCTGTTCTTACCTTATTTTCTTAAATATTGAATCTATTCAGGTAGTGTAAATTAAGCTCAAAAAATCTCAGCATCAAGAAATCACATAGCCTATCTTGCTTTGAGCTCCACAGCATTGTCCAGATATCTCCATTTTACATAAACTAGTTTTGTGTGGAACAGCAGTGTTTTTATGAATCGGTTTAAGTGTGTTGTTTGTTAGTGGGCAGCAGAGTGTGTGCTCCTGTCAAAGTGCTCCTGCATGTGTTTTGGAGTCTGTGTATGAGTACAAGTGTATACATCCATGTAATGTCACTTCCCGTTACGCACAGCATCCGTCTCTGGCGGCAACAACAGATGGACGTAGTTGTAACAACCATCGTTCATCATCGCCATGGTGACAGGTCCACACACACACACACACACACACACACACTCACACTCACACTCACACTCACAGTGGCTTTTCATGCTGGGTTTCCACTTACACAACCATAATGGCATGCTACATTATAGTTTTTCCCAATCATTTAATCACGTTTCCGGAGACCATAGCTCAATTTGTCAAAACTCTAAACATAGGAACTGAATAGAGGTAACTATTTTGTCGAGACGGACACATTAGTGTGCATCACACTAATACATTTCTTAGAATGTATTAAAGATAAAATGAAATAGTAAATGTGACACTGACTTGCTGGGAGATTGCTCCGTGACTACCAATGGCCCAATGGCATTAACAAGGTGGTCTTTGATTAACTTAATGCTGCATACTTTTTGTTACATATTTCAGGTCAGTATTAGAATGTGGCTGTTGTATTTCCTCTATGACATTTGTTTCTGTGTTCCAATCAGGTAGACTTAGTTTTAATCAGGCAGGCATGAAAAGAAAGAGGGGTATCGACACATTTTTAGTTTGGTCTTGTCAGAGACGTGATGGAAAGAAAAGGCATCAAAGCAATTATTTGTATCCAGTAAACCACTGTAATGCAGCTTGACACATTAAGGCACAATGAAAGCAAATGCAGGGCAGAGTTAAGTTCAGTCTGGCTACTGATTAGTTCCACAGGTGCATCTTGAGGTGTGGTTTTTTGCTCAAGGGCACCCCGCCAGCAGCTGTTGTGGGATAATGAGAGCATCTCTCATTCACTTCCCCTTAGTCAGCCTTTTCAGCACTGTTCTAGGGATTTAAAGGATCTTATGTTTACAAATGCCCACCTCCCAGTCTTGGTCCACTTTGAGTGTACAGCATGTGGGAATGTGAGTCAGTGTGTGAGGCTATGTTGCTGTTTGGTTTTGTAGGGATGTGTACAGGGTGTGTGTGTGTGTGTGTGTGTGTGTGTGTGTGTGTGTGTGTGTGTGTGTGTGTGTGTGTGTGTTATTGAACTGGTTAAAATCTGTTGGGAGCTCATTGGGTGTTGAGAAATCCTTACCTGCAGTAACATCTGTCTTACTGTTCCACACATACACACAGCTGAGCGTCAGCGAAAAGGGGCTGATGAACGGATGGAAGGAGGAGAGAGTATGGTGTTGAGGAGAAATGATGAGAGAATTGCTCTCACCTAAGGTGCTCCAGGCAGAGAGAGAGAGGGGGAGAGAGAGATTGTGGGGGGATGGACTGACAAGGGGGAGGATGAGTGAGATAGTGGAGAAAAGAATGATTAGTATGAGTATTCCTTCACTGGAGAAAAACACAGGAAGCGAGGGAGAGGTAGAGCACCATGGGATATGTTTAAAGGCATAGCAGAAAGAAGAGAAGAGAGGATTTTGAGTTTTCTTGAGAGCCCTTTGGCGGGGGGAGAGCAAGAGGGAATCTGGTGAAAACAAGAATGAGAGGATAGGGCCAATGATTACAGGATTGTATGGATCGCAAGAGCCCTGGGTGAACACAGAATGAGTAAGAGAGATGTGTAGAAATGGAGCGTAGAGAAAGATGGGGGAATGTATACACACACACACACATGGAAGGACTAGAGTGTTGTGGTAAGGGGTGATGAGAGCTGCACTGATGAAAGGATATAGGCCTCACTAGAGACGGAGAATGACAAAGTCAAGGCAGTAGTTGGCAGAGGAATACAATCAGTTTCACCTTCCTTCCCTCAACTTTACTGCATTTACTCTCCTTGCTACATCTTCTCTTTCCCACTGCTCCGTTCACTTTGTTTGACCGATCTTTCCACTCTTCCCATCTACGGACATTAGCAAAGCCTGTCTATGCACCTGTGATTTCTTGCTAACTTTTTAAACAATGTCCATCCGTTTCAACCCTTACCATGCTTTACTGTACATGATTATATATTTTCGACCCCTTCAGATACATTTGTCTGTCATGCTATAATGATGCAACTATAAGGCTTTCTGCTCCATATGTGCAGAGCTAGCCTAAAGACATTGAATTCAGCCCCAAACATACTGTTAAAAAAAGAAAGAAAGATGAGGAGATAGCATGGCAATGCACGCACACTCCCTTTAGCTACAGTAGCGTATACATATATCCTTCCCCCCCTTAGCCAGACATGGCCTAATCAGTGAGCTAATTAGCACACTTTGTAACTGCATCGGCCTCGTGTAACTGATTGCATTAACAACTGCCACACATCAAACAATCATGTCTCACGCTTGTGCATCTCATTACACAGTAAGGACATGCAAGGTTAAGACCAGACTTTGAGCCGGAATAAAATTAGAAAAAATAAAGAAAATTCTGCCACAGCTGATGGGCAAATAAATTTATTTTATTTCTCGTGTTCACTCCATATTTCTATAGATTTAATGAATGACTTTAGGCGATTGCTCTCAGCCATGGCGATTTATTTGCTATTGTTTAAGTGACACAATGAGTTAACACTGTACGGTACGTCCATATTTCTATTTATTGCTATTTGTGAGACAAGCAGAAGAGGATGAGGAAAGTTCCAAGGAACCATATTTTAGATTGCAAAAGGTGTAGGGAAAAGTATGGAAAATGAGACATAAATTAAGGCAGAGGTGTTTACAGACAGCGGGATCACCTAGGAATAGGCTTGTATTAAATAATTAATATGAAGTACGTGTTATACATCTTCCCTCCCCTAGCACACCTATGTCACTTATGTCTCTGCTTGTTTATAAATTGTGTTATATTGTATTCATGATAGTCACTGTTCGTTCATTGTTTATTGTCTTAATGTATGCACCTTATTCACCAAGACAAATTCCTTGTTGGTGTAAAACCCTTCTTGGTAATAAAATCCTTTCTGATTCTGATTCTGATTAGATGAAATGGTTTAAGTCTAAATTTACTCCACTTTATACAATTAAATCTAAATTGAGTGATAACCTAGCCCCATCTTTTTTGTTTTTGCATCGGTCTTCCTGGCTGTATTATGCATGCAATATAATAGTGGCAGTTAAACCAAACTTTTTTTTAATCTTTTTTTATTGTCTACAGAAGAAGCAGAGGACTAAGGAGCTTTCGCAACTCTTCCACTCTTACAACCCTTATGACCACGAGGTAAGACAACATTCAGTGTTTTCCCCCCAATCACTTACTCACTTTTCTGTATCTTGTTTATTGGTTTGTTTCAGTGTTGCCCTTTTAAAATAGGCCGGTCTTTCATTTTTTTTTCTTTGCAATGCAGTTCATTATTTTATTTTAGATGATCAACCTCATCCACCTCTAGACCAGAAGCATTCACTTGACATTTAGAGTAGTTTGAGGTCACTATCATCATATTTGTCTTTATGGCGGTGATGAGTGTATCTCCTCAACATGGACACCTCTTGTCAGCAATCTAATGGATGAGGACAGCTCAAGTGTTTGTTGCTGATTACATTGTGAGGTGTGTGTGTGTGTGTGTGTGTGTGTGTGTGTGTGTTTGAGAGAGAGAGAAAGAGAGATTCTTTAGTCAGAGATAAATATCCAAATGTGTGCGTTTATATTCCAATATCATTGTATCTGCTTATACATTATGCGGTTAACATTTGAGGGCAGGCTTAAGCGGCCTCTCTTCAAGAACACTTATGCTGATGATTATGACCCTTGTGATGACAGTGTGCATGTGTGAGTGCGAATGTGTGTGGCACTCTACATTTTCTTGCTGTCTTGAATAACATTTATTACATAACATTGTGCCATAATTTCTAGAGTTTATTTGTTAGCCTGAATATGATTTCATTGTGATTATTGATAGGGGTGGAACTCTGTACAAGCCCATTGGGCTTTGTTCCCTCCTTGCACCATTAATTGTTAATGTGTGCTAAATAAATAAACTAAACTGAATTATATAAGACCATCATTGGTTCTTGTGTGTGGGGCTACAGCCAGCTAAATATATTTCTAAATAATATAAATGTTTTTTATCAAAGGAATCGATGGAAAATCAGATTTCCATGCCCAATGTCTGAAGGAGTGTTATGAAAATGTCTTGCCTGCCATGACAAGAAATAAAGCAAAATACTGCTTTAGCTTGGCCATGTTTTTTTTAACCTCTGGAGGAGTTTGTGCCCATTGTGCTGTTGTAATATGTTACACACTAATTAAAAGAATATAAGTGAGATCACGTTTTCAATGTGCCAGACACGGATCTTTGCCTCCCACACACTGAGGCACACACACACACACACACACACACACACACACACACAAGCTCGTCAATATAAGTCATTGTGGAACGCACATGCATCGAAGTGAGCGCATTAACACACACTCAACGCAAAAAGGGAATGTGAATTGGATAAAGTTAGCAAATGATATCTTCAAAGTGCATTAACGAGTTTGCATCTAAATGAGATACTTAGTATTTGTGAACATGCTTTGTCCTCAAGTATGATGCCTGGAGGGAATTGTGACAGTTTAGTGTACCATAATGAGACTGCTATGCTCCGCTTCTCCAGCTCACAAATATCTAGTTTGTTTTATTTGTTCTTTATACTCCCTTTTTTATGCAGTAAAGCAACTTTCTTGATAATAGCCATGTTGAAATATAGATTAAACATTACACTGAAATGGCACAGATAAACACATATGGGGTGCTCTGATGTGCAACATTTCTTACTACTAGATACCGTCATTTAAAAAAAAATCCCTAGTAGAGTAATACTGACTTACTCTTACTGATAACCTTTCCTATTTATTTTGTGGATAAAGTTTGTCAGCAGTAATCCCTTGTTCTAATATGATATCTAATAGCCATCGTACGTAAATATATGGAACATGTCAAGTAAGTTTCTTGTAAATCCTCCATGCGCCTCAACTTACAGCCATGTTCCTGTAGGTCATATTACTTTCCCACAGATGGTATAGATGTGCAAATAAATGCTCCTGCATTACAAAGCCAGATAGCCGTGAGATATGATTTAATGATAATAAATCTAATGTCAAGCATGCTTCCTCGCTGATAAACCACTGTTCTGCCTGTCCTCGCCCCGTGTCCCTACACCGTGGAGATGTTGAGGCGAATCAGCCTGTATTAAGCCTACACAGCCGTTAGATAGAAAATAATGAAGTCTCATAATGTCCCTGATTTATACATTACATTCCCTTGGGTGTCTGGTTTATGTAAGGATATAATCTGTTTACCAACACATTATATATAAATATATATATATAGTGTGTGTATATATATATATATACAGTATATATTATATGTCTGTGTGTGGGTGGGTGACATTGTTGTTAATTTGCATCCTCCTATAGGTATGAAAAGGTCATTAATAAATAATAAAGACTGAGTCAGGGTGGGGGTATTGGGGTTAGTAAGGCTCTATTGCTACATACCTCCAGGCTACCACCCAAATGAAACAATCATTTGAAATTATCTAATTGAGTTTTCTTTTCTTGGTATCATCCTTGCTTCATAATCTCCTGATGCTAGCTCTGAATCATTATGTTGAAAATGGATATGGAACATACACAAACAAAATGCTGCTGCCAGTGAAAATACATTTGCTTTCTTGCTTTCTTTTTCTATTGCAATTCTTTATTTATTTATTTTCTTCTTTTTATATATTTTTTTATTTCACTTTGCTTATAAGCAGCAATGTAAATGTTTTCTGGTGTGTGTTCATTTACGTGTAGAAAATTGTAGTCATCTGGTGTGTGTGTGTTCAAGAGACAGAAATATGTTTGTGTGTGTGTCTGTGTAAGTGTGTGTTTGTGATGATTAATGTGAAATATCATATAGCCAGATGGTGCTGAACAAGGCCCATCCATCAGCAATGAAAAGACCAGTGGGCAGAAAGCTGGCGGAGTACTTTGTCTGGGGCCAATGCCCTGCACTGGAGTGGACACACACGCACACACACTACACAAACACACACACTACACAAACACATCGACTCTTTAGGTTTTCGATGTGTAACCCACTGAGCATTGCTAGAGCCTTGTGTTTTGTTTTGGAATATGGGTTCTTGCTTTCTATTCTATTTTTGGTCCCACATGAGTGTTTCCTCAGCCTTGAAATAAGTCTGGTATAGATTTGACACGTACACCTCTTTAACCAATGTTGTTCTTTAGAAAAAGTGTAAGGGTAAACTATTTACATTTGCTATCATTCTAATGCATGGGATGCCTTCATATGAGTGTTTGAGTACAGAAACATTGACATGGGCTATATTGGTAACCAGTGTCAAAAATGAACAACATGTCTTGATGAACATTGTATTTGAATCACAATTTAAAACTAACCAACTTTATTAACATACTTAAAACATACTTGGTTATGCCTTTTTTCAAATGAAGTAAAGCGACTTTACTCTCTCTCTAGAGGCTTATTTCTCTCACCTAATGGCATATGTTGGGCGTGTGTGCTCACATTACAAGTTATTATTTTTATCTGCAATGTAATGTAGTAAGAATGGCCTACTGGTCTTGCTATTCTTTGTCTAGAGTGACCACAATTTTCCTTTTCCAAATGTGTGCATGTGTGGAGATATACAAAGTTTATGACGGCACATGCAGACCTTGCTCCCTTTGCTGCATAACCGTGTCATCAGGTAAAGTTTGACTCCCAGAAGGCTTAGCCCAGGTTCCAGGTTTGGGGGGTTGTGAAGTAGCTGGCATCATGCTTAAGTCATTCTCAGCAAACTGGATGTGTGCGTGAGTGTTCATGCATTGAGCAGTTTCTGGCAGAGCTAATAAAGGGCCCTGCTCCCCTGCCACCCCGCACTGTCATAGTCTCCTGAGAACACGCACACACACACACACACACACACACACACACACACACACACACTTTCTCTATGCTGTGTTCATGGGCCTGAATGACAGAGGTGACACTTTTCCCCTGCGGCAATAGAGGAGGGACATGCTGTCAACATGGCCCGTTGCACCTGCCCAGTCGCACCAGACACACAGTGAGAGAGGGAGAGAGACACAGTGAGGGAGGGAGAGAGATCCCGATAGAAAACGGGAAGTTGGCAATAGCAAGGGCGTTAGAGGTGGCTAAAAAGCTGAAAGGCTGATATTAAAAGACTTATGAGGAGTTTGATGGCATTTGCCCAGAATAAAACACTTAGTCACACTCGATAGACCCCAGTTTGCCTCACAGAAGTTGACATCATTATTTATCATTTGAAGAAAAGAAAAAAAAGGTAATTAGTCTTCAATCAATTCTCTCCATTCCCAACAGATGCAGATTTTTTTTGTTTTCACATTTCCAGCACGTTACCTAAACTGAACAAGTAGCATTCTGCTCTTTTCCCTTTGGGCAATTTTAATTATTTTTATACTGTATATTTTATTTTAAGCTGCTGTTTATCATTTTGTTAAGAAAAAGCTAACCTCTGTCTTTGTTAAACTTGACATTTGCTTGCCACACTTTGTTTTCCTCCTTTGCTGTTAATTAACTTGGCTATTCATGGAAAGAGAATGAGGGAAAGAAAGAGACAGACATAGTATTTGTTATTTCTCTGTAGTTATCTCTCCATCCATCTGTTTGTTTCTGACTGAATGCCATTCTAAAAGCCATTCCTTTTGCTCAGAGTAATAAAGAATAATTATTTAAAATTTGTGAAATCTCTTACAATAAGTCTCCACTTTTGTTACCACTAAGACAGATGATTGTGTTGACATTTTTAATAAATGCAATAACTGTGTTATCTATAATTTGCTCATAAAAATAGACTAAGAAAAATAATTAAAAAAAGAAAAATTAAATGTTATCATTATGGTAGTTTTACATCCATAACTTTCAGTAGTTTCTGAGTATGCACTTATTTACTTAGTAAACAGCATACTGAGAAAAAACACACAATACACTCTTTCACCCACCCAAACACACATTTGAACTCCATCCAGATTGAGGGGCTCCACACACACACACTTTCATCTCCCTTGTTCCATCAGTTAGACAAACAAATAAATGAGACCTCTCTTAAGATATATGTTGGCTGCTGCACACATAGGCATATGGTGGTGTTCAGGGACTTAATAAATTTTCGTCTTGGGACCAAGAGTCCTTCAGGCCTCTAGCCAAATGCATACCCGCTTTTCAGTCAGTATAGTCGATGTATTTGAACACAGTCAGAGCTGTGTATAGGCCATTTCAAAGTGCATGCAGAACAACAGGAGAGTGGCAAATGCAGTGGACTAGTGTGTGAGTAGCGTCAGGAAAGCTATAGGCCTAAACTGCAATACAACAAAGACCCAGAGGCCTTAGGAGCGAGAACATCAACTTTAAGCATGATCTGTAATGCTAGTCAGCTATCAAAAGTACAGACATTACAACAGGAAGACACTAAGGATAGTAAGAACATTCACTACAACATAAACATAAACTTGGAAGCAACAAGAATAAAGAAGAGCGGGGGTGCCCTTAGCTCAGTTGGTAGGGCGTCCCCCCCATGGGTCTCTGCCAGCGGCGGACCCGGGTTCGATTCCAGCCCGCGGTCGTTCTCTGCATGTCACTCCCCTCTCTGCCCCATTCCAACTCTGTCTCTACACTGTCAATAAAGCATAAAAATGCCAAAAAAATATCTAAAAAAAATAAAATAAAAAAAATAAATAAAGAAGAGCTATCAAGGTTTTGAGTGAGCTGAAATCCCTTACTAAAATTACTTTTATGGAAAAAATCCCTGGTTTGGCTGTCTCAAAATGTACCATTCAGCTGGTTTACATGGAGGGATAGATATTTGATAGTTTGATAAATGTTATCAAATGTATTCCTTGGACTCATTGAACAACACATTTGGTCTGACGGTTGACTCTGATTTAAACTTTTCATTTGCATTTATTCAGACAGCAGAGCAATGTAGAGAAAATTGTTTTTGATTTTAAAAACGGATTGTAAACAAACTTTAGCAAACTTAAGGTAGGCTGAAATACTTCTAATATGTGAGTGTGCTGGGTAATATTGCAGCTCCTGCTTGATCAGAGGCAACACAAATGGAACAAAATGAGACGTATGTGTGTGCGTGTGCGCGCGTGCGTGCGTGTGTCTACGTGATAGTGTGTAGACTGATTTTCCTCCCACATTGTAACGCTGCTTGCCAAGGACATTATTTATTTTCTGCTGCTGTTCTAGCCCTGTATACATGCTCTAAATCTGTCAAGGTTACACAACAGGGACTTGCACAACACATACACACATGTATGGTCCCACTAAAGTACAAACACACACGTTTGAGCCTCCATAATAACTTATTCCATTTGGTGACAAACAAACCATTTGCCATTGAAATATTTCCCAGGTTCTTAGTTTTTTCAGATTTATGCGACACCGCCACATTAAAGCTACAGAGTGTGGCAACCTGTAACAGTCTTTTCACAAGCCGATCTCATCTCATCTGCTTTATTGTTTACATATTCCGCACACAGGCAGCACAGTTGTAGATATCAGCCTTATGTAAGTCAAGGGCTTTTCTAATGCACAGTCAACAATACGAAAACCAACAGAGCCCACCCCAGATAATCTGACGGCTAACTGCCACTGATTCTATGCAAGTGTATGTGGACGCTGATGTCGAACCGTGCCCACACTTTTGCAGCAACATAGCGTTTGAGGCTTTAAAAGGTAGCATTTGGAATTAACATGCTTAACCACCTCTGTATATGCAAAGCTGACAACTGTGAGAGTGGTTGAAGTGTGGACAATGTGAAAGTGATATATGATTTGTATATTAAAATCTTGTCAGAGGCGAAAGCTGCCATTGAAGCTTCTCACTTCAAATGAAAAGGAAGCAACTTGTTGCTGTAGATGTACTTTACCTGCTAAGAATAGTTGTATAAGTTAGTTGAATTGGGTAATGGAAATTGTCTGAAAAAAAATCTCCTTATGGCTCAGTTTGCTTGCTTTGTTGAAATGAATTTGCTCCATACTGTAATACATTTTCAAGATTATATCTGCTCTCCCACTCCCCCTCTCTCACTCACACTTTCTTAAAGTGACACAGTGTGTGCTGTAATGGCTTGTTGATTGCTTCCATTTGTTGGGCTAAAGGCGTCAGCCTGTGTGTTATTCACACACATGGACACATACAGGTTCACTCTCACACTCGTATGCACACTCACACTCGTATGCACAAACCTGCAGCAGTGGGCCAGAGGAAACCATGGGGTTTGCAGCAACCTCATTTTAACATCATGCGATGTGACTGACGTCTGAATGGAGAGATGGTGGGTGGGAGGGAGGGAGTGGGTGAGTGGTATGGAGAGAGAGAAAGGAACAGAGAAATTAATGAGAAACGGTATAAGGGCTCCTGTTGCCGAGACAGGAGTGTGAATGCTTCCTGGGTCAATCAACAGGCCTCCCATTTAGCCAGGGTCATTTGGAAAAGTACTATAATGTGTGTTATGCAGCTGCTGGGCTGGCTAAGTGGATCCCCTTTCTTCTTTAGGCAACGCAAGGCAAGTTTATTTATATAGCACAATTCAAACACAAGGCCACTCAAAGTGCTTTACAGGGGCAAGATTAAAATACAGAATAACTCAACTACGTGTAGAGTAAGATAGAGTATGCCTGTAAGTATTATGCCTTCCTCCTAATAGGGTTATATACAACCGGTAATAACTGAGGTGTGAAAACGTCTACAATGATCTTTCTTTTCATAGCCAAAAGGCCCGTTTGATATATTCGAAATTATATATTAATATATATTATTATATTGGCAATGTTCAACTGGCAACACAACATATAGTATATGATACCAAAGAGTAGAGATGGTTATCATTCAAATAATTCCGATACCTATATCTTGAATTTGACACCGGTTTTCTGAACAATACTTTTTTTCAATAGCAATTTTATGAAATCCGTTTTAACAATATGACATAAAACATTATGGTTAAAAAAAATGTTTTGTAAAGTGACATTGTGATGAGCTTTATAAATCAAGACTTGCTCGGCCGAAAACAACTTGGACCTACTAACCTTATCGCCACAGATAATTGCTTTGGAGTACAAATCCTGCAAGTCCACCAATGAACTGGGCTGTTAACAAGCGGTCCTCGTTAATGAAGGCCATTATGTAGTGGATGAGGTCTGCATCCACCATCCTGGCCCATTATCATCACAGCTGATTATACTGTAGTGTGTGTACCTACTTTGTGTCCGTACATGTCTGTGCATGTACAATATGTATGTGTTTATGACTTTACGTTGTCTCAATGTTTCGACTATCATTGAACCTAACTGTGTGTGAGCATGCAAATGATAGAATATATGTGTTTTTATGTATGCATGAATGCAGGCCTTATCAGCCCAATAGTCTTTTGTATATGTTTGTATATGCCTGATTGCTTACCATACCCTTTCATTAGAGATATTTGAAGCTTGATTCAACCAAACTCACTACAATCTATATGGAAATTTAAGATGCGTGCTTTCAGTCGACTGGCTGAAACCATGGTTCAACTTTTATTTATTTTCCTTCTGCCATTCGTCTTTACTCCCACGCTGTGTAGGGATCTCAACTCATGTTTTTCATTCCATGTTTAGTCCAGACAGCCCAACCCTGCTGCTAGCTAAAACAAGGATGGCCTTTATATAGCACTCCAACACGCAAAGGGGGACTAGGGAGAGATTCAGGTACTTGTTAATTATTTGTGTGGGAATGTTATTTGTGTTTTTTAAGACTGGCCTTCGCTGTCAGCCCTCCCATTAAAATCTCCCGCTTATCACACTATCACACATTCTCAGTCGCACACACTTTGTCAAGACAGAGAGGGGGCTAACTCAGCCAATCTCTGTGGGATTAATTCACTTTGCCTCGATAGATGTAAACTACACACCCCAGTTCCTTTGTTTGCTATACTTTAGCTTCTCATTTAACAACCTGTGCAGAGCTTATCGTACATTGTAAATTACATGTTAACACGGTTTGGAATCTTGCCTTTTTTCCTATTGATTTCACTTGGTAGTTGTTGCAGAGCTTTAATCTTTGAGCAATGTATCTTTTTAGGTGACTCAGTTGTCCGAGGCCGAAATAATAAAAAAAAATAAAGAAAATCCTCTATTATTTGTCAATTACTGCTGCTGAAGACCTTAGATGTAATGATATATGAAAGACACCATAATACAGTATTCTAAAGCTAGTTATTTCCCATAATGATATCCCTATAATCAGTCCCAATGTGTAACCTACATTTAGCTTTCTAAGTAAATCAGTGTCAGGGTACTTTTTTAAAATTTATTTTTTTAACATAGACTGGCTTTCTTTAATGCCATTACACCAGTTGTTAAATCCTGCCCCATTCGTTCTCCTGGTGATAAAGAGGTTTAGTGCCAGGGTTTGGTAGAGCGATCTATCTCTTCATCTGTGTGGGAAACCATGAGAGGCTAATAACATCAGTCTGCTTTTTCACTCCACATCTGCCTTCTATCTGTTAAGTCAGCAATCGCTAACCAGCCACACCCACTCTCTTGCACTCTCTCTCTCTCACACACACACACACACACACACACACACACACACACACACACACACACACACACACACACACACACACACACACATACAGGAGCCCAAAAAAGCGCTAGGACTATGTGCATGTAGTTTATTTACATTAGGATTGGGTTCTCAAGATTTCAAATCAGTTACAAATGTTTTAGAGAAAGGAGAAGAAAAAAAAAAACGTATAGGTCTAGAGAAAAAGTAATTGACCAGCTGCATGCAACATGTGTTTTATATGGAAACATTTCACATGATTTGAATTTCTTCTTATAGATGCCTGGTTCTGGTTTCTTTTGTGCATTAAAACATAGAGTTAGACTAAGGAGAATAGTGACTTCACACTTACGACACACATACTCTAGCGCTCACATGGCAGTGTGCATGTGCGTATAGAGCCAAATGTTGGATCACTCACTACTGTAAAGTATTCTCATTATAGCTGTGTTGTACAAACTGGGGCACAATGGGGGGGATATATTAACATGGTGTGTGTGAGAGAGAGAAAAGAGTTTCTTGTGCTTATGTTTTTTGTATGTGTTGGTGTGATGAGGACTTTTCCCATGTTGTCTCCTGCTGACATATTTTAGAGCAATTTTTTTAGCTATTCAGTCATTGTTCTGAACCCTTTTTCTGGATTTTTGCTGGGATGGTATGGATATGTACACTATGTGCTGATTTGTGCTTCCAGAAAATGTGCTTGTACTGCAGGTGTGTACGTATGTGGGCTAGAGGCTGCAGCTGTAGCTCGTTTGTCAGTTTCAAATGATCGTATTTGCTCTTGTAACCTCGTAACTGGTCAAACAGACCATTTATTTTGTTCTGAAATGTTCTGTATCACCAAAATCTGCCATAAAGATAATATTAATCTGAAACAAAGACCAAACTACTCCTTTGTCTGTAATAGTGTAGAAAAAATAAAGAATGAAAAAAAGAATGACTTACAGATATGTTTCAATGGTCCAGTCTCAACGCCAATAACACCACGACAGAACTATAAATCTGCTGTTGACATCTAATCCATATTCCAGCTTTTTGTTTCCACCACAACAATCAGGCGCAACCCATAAAACTGCAGTCAACCATGCTGGAGTTTACAATGACAAAGCGGCACGTCTGTTGCAAATCAATCAGATGTTTATTGTTTAGTGAGAGAGAACGCAAGTAAGATATCTGTTTAAGAGATTATGATTGTTATGACTGTATTGACTACCTATTAACTTGCCATGGCTATAATTGCCTATTAAGATGTTCTATTTCGTTTTAACTTAAACATGGAGACATTTCTAATGCTAAAAATGTGAAACACTTTTTGGTTGAAGGTTTCTAGGCTCATTCTCCTGTAATTTGTTATAATAACTAAATGAGAATTGTACTCTCAAGAATTGTTAAGATACCTCCCACCCTCCCCTGCCCTTGAATTCTTGATATTAGTTTTTTTCCCTTGAGGTATTTTTTTGATAAAATAGCTTTGTTTTAGACACAAGGATGCGGTTTTGTTAATTTTTTTGTTGTTTTGCTACCGTAGCATTGCTGTAAGATGGCTATGTAGAGAACAACATCATTACTCACTGCTTTCTCAAAACACCCTTGACAGATTTGTAGAATAAAGGAGAGAATCGCTGGAAGATAAAGGGGGCAACACAAAAACAGCTACAGCTTCCACATATCGAAGAGGAGAAAGTGAGACAAAAGAACAAAAACAAATACCTCAGGAAGAAGGGGAAAAAAGGAGCTGAATATTAATGGAATGGAACCGGAGAAAAAGCATACAAAAGAGCCCTTTCAGACTTGACACCTATTCACAGTCTATCTGTGGCCCTCATTTTCCATTTTTCTTCATAATCTTCCGGCGGAGTCATCTCTCAATGTGTTGCGTATAGATTGGTGTGTGTTTGCTTGTTGTTCTGAAGGCCTGTTAATTGGCTGTTTGGGACTAATAGATAGTTGTAATTAACAGCCGTCGTTAGGTGAGGCAGGGATGGAAAAGCTGTGGTAACACAATGAACGGCGGTGTGTGGAAATATTCACCTGGTTCCTTTTTTGTTCATTGGGATATTTAGATTAAGTGGGTATAGCAGCAAGGTTATATAGTCTTACTGGGTGAAACGAGGCTTCCCTGTTCAAAACGAAAGCAAAACCTCAATTCAAATTTGAAATACAAAATATTTAGGTGTTTTTTAGTTTTATACTGGATTTGTACGTTTGTTTTATGTTATCTGCTTTGCACCAACTTGGTTATGTAAGGATGAAGTGTAAAGCAGAACCCACCTCAAGTCTAAACATCAACCTTATCTGACACATTGGTTGTTTGAATGTATCCTATTAAAACAAATGAGGGTAATTTTGACATTAAATCTCATGCCAATGTTAAAAACTGTCCTTTTACTCATTGTTTGGGTTCATGTTGATGGCTTGATTCTATCCTTTTGATTTGATTCTCTTTACTTATCCATTGCTTTGACCAATGTGTGCAACCAGCAATACAATATGATGTGTGTCGAGAATGTATAGACAGTTATTTGAAATCATGCTTGAATTCCTGATGGTCCCTGCATGTGCTTTTTTTGATACTTGAGCAAGTGTCTCTTCACATTATCATCTTGTGTTTCTCCTCATCTTCACAAATCTTTACATTTGTTTGTGATTGGATGTAAAAGCTTGCGTCTGCTGTCTCGACTGATCTTAAAAAGCCACACTTGTGCTCTCTCTACCACTGTCTGGTATCTTTACCAGTCTACCATGTCTTGCTGTCTTATCCTTTCCTCACTCTGCTCATCCCTTTCTTCTTCCTTCCTTTCTTTCCCTTGCCCTTCACTGCTACTCATCTTTGTGTGAGTGTTGACACATGAGAGCGCAGACTTGTTGAAGCCAGTTATAGTTGTTTGAAGCCCTGCCAGTGAAAAAGTGGACTTCAAGCCTGTTAAAACAGCCACAAGAAAAAGAACCAAGGATTTTCTCTTTCTTTTAACTAAAGCAGTGTGCTTTTTTCATCTGTGGTTGTATTTCATACTTGCAACAGAAAAAAAGCCAATAAAAATGGTGAATGGGCACAAGTGCAGCCCATTAATTTCCTCTCTCATTTGGTAGGTTCTCAGGCACACTAATAAGCCTATTAGAACCACAGTAAGGCAATTATCTGCTTATTGTAATTTTATTGCAATAAATCCTTGTATGATTTCTTTTTAGTGTTTGGATTCCATGTATGAACCAGAAAGCTCCTGGAGTAGACCCACTTCAAAGTGGTGTTTCACTGCACACTTGTCCCAGCTAGAGTGGTGGTGGTGGTGGTGGTGGTAGTACTAACACACACACACACACACACACACACACACACACACACACATTGTAGCCTATCACACATTCATATGGGGTTTTCACTTTATCATTCAACAAATCAGTCAGGGAGATCAGTAACAGCGAAACATATGAACTACACTAATCTAAGTTTAATTTAGATATTAACTGTAGTCTAGTTACTGTGTACACCTTTTAACACATGTACTCTTTATACTTGATGTCATTGCCCTCTTTCTTCATGATTTAACTGTCCAACTGTGAGTATCTGTGTGTCATGAGAGCATGAGTTTGGCTACTGTGTATGTGCTCTTTATCAGCAAAAGGGTTTTACTTTTCAGATTGTTTTGTTTTTATTACTAGACAAAAACTTTATTCCACAATTATTTGCAGCACAAACAGAGCCTCAGCTCAGGGGCTGGATTAAACTGCCGTCAGTGAAGCCATACTGTGAATGGCTGTGTCCAGTGACCAAAGGGAATAACTATAGTGGGACTTATTGTTGCTCATACACAATAGTAGAACATCTGCCTCTAAATGATTTGAATTAACTCCCCAAAACTTGAGGGGTTCAGATTCATGGTACGAAGCAGCGGCCTGTCCCTTTCTCTAAGGCCCTGTGCTCACGGCAACACAAAACGGTGCAAACGCGGAAAAATTCCCGCGGTTGCACTATATCATGTACATGAAAACAGCAAACGCAGGCATGAAACCGCAGGTTTTTGAGATCACCTCCCAGGGAGGATTTTTTGGAAAACACAACTGTTTTGGTTTCTTGTAAACACCGAAACCATTTCCCCTGGTAACGCTGACGTCACGGCTCCACTTCACGTATGCGTAGTCTATAACATTTGCTGTCAAAATACCCACATGCAAGTTATAAAGTTAGAAGACAACATAACATGCACGGTGTCTCCGCGGCACCATCACTGTGATCAGCGGAGAGTGTCGTGCAGGGCTCAAATATAACACTTGCCAATTTAGTCTAAGCGATTAGTAAATTATTGAGACCACCGGCCACTTTTTCTGGGGAAAGATTTGTGCTCTGCCGGTTTTTCTAGCCAAATAAACGTGTGTAGCTTCTATATGCCAGGGACCAGGCTCTCTACATTAAAAAAAACACTATCCATAGTTCAGCGTGCAGCGGTTAAGTTACTGTTCAACAAAAGGAGCATTAAGGCTACGGCTTCACAGTAAAAGCATTTCATTGGCTAAACATTAATAGCATTTCACTGGACAAACGTGAGTCGACTTTTATTTTGAAGTACTCCTAACAGGAAAGTAGCCGCTCACAAAGCCCCTTCACTATCAGAATGTCTTCTGTTTTCACGAGTTCAATGCGGTGAAATAAGAGGACAGAAAGCTTGTAATTTACAATATTTGTAACCCCAAGCTTACACCCACCGCTTTATGAACGTTAGTGGCATTAATTTTCGGTTACAGTAAGGTTTTATGCATCAAATTGTACCGGAAAAGCTATCTACTACTACCTTGTACCGCCAACTGCTGGCCTGGCATGCTTACTACAGCGATTTCGTCCCGTTTCCTCTGAAAACATGTGTACAAGTGAAGATGTCAGATAAATTGTGTCTGAACGGGGGTTTTTTTTTAAACCAAAAACGGGAAAACTGTCACGTTTTCACTATGAGAACAGGGCCTCAGTGAATAGATTTCTAGGTCATTCAGAACATGACTGCAGTTCCTTCACTCAACATGTTGCTCCCTCAGGTTACTCTGTCCTTACCTAATCAGCATAGGCATTTAACATGCATTTACATAATTTGAATAAATCAACTATTGCCAGTGTGGCTGACCCACATTCCCATTTTAGATTAAAAGGACCTGGACTTTTGTTTCTCCCCGTCTCTTCCTCTTAACATCTGTATCTATCAGTCATATTTCTGTCATATTGTTAAACTCAGTCCGGCTTTGAAAGGTGGTAGCAATAGCCTTAGGCCCTGGCCCTGAAGTCTTGTCAGACAACTTGATGCTTCTGTTGAAAGAAAGCAGGCAGGATCAAATGCTTAAAGGTGTGTGTGTGTGTGTGTGTGTGTGTGTGTGTGTGTGTGTGTGTGTGTGTGTGTGTGTGTGTGTGTGTGTGTGTGTGTGTGTGTGTGTGTGTGTGTGTGTGTGTGTGTGTGTGTGCGCGTCTGTGTGACTGTCTTTGTTCAAGCTCTTCTCATATTTGAAATTGTTGAATGTGATGGTTGAATATTTCCATTACGTACAGAGCACCTAATTCATATTCCCAGTGTGCTTTGCAGGTTTAATAAAACACTCTAAAGCAGATTTACTGAAATTAAAATGTTGTGTTGAACCGAATGGCCAAAGTGTTGTTGCTGGTGAGTAGAGAACTCACCATTTTAACCAGTGCAACCAGTGAATTTATAGAAGACAATAGTTAATGTGGCCAACTGTGTTATCCATAGCTACATTCGTCCGTGTCGGCTTTGGTAAACACATTTTGATATTATGTCAATATTGCATAAATATCCTCCCTTTAAAAATATTTTTATGGTTTCAGAACTTATTCATGAGAAAAGTAAATAATACATTATTCAATCATTTATGTTCAATGAAAAAATGGGCTGATAACTTTCATTTTTGATCGTTAGGCTGGTCTTTGATATACCGTAGCAGTGCATCAAAACAAATTGATTTAAAAAAGCTGCAGACTGGCTCTAAAGTGGATCTGAAGATACCTTTCATTTTATGCATATTAGTTTACCCATAAGAGTGAAGGAATAACAAAGAGGTAGAAATTGACTATACTTTCCTTTGAACAACATTCTGTCATAAATAGGCAGACAGACATCTATGAACAGAGGAAAAATACAAAGTCAGATGAAGTGATTTCCTCTGAGAAGACTCAATCAGGTTAACACAGTGTTCATTGTTAACACATACATTCACTGTACTCTGTGCATTCACAGCAGATTAGTCAATGTCTTGCTTTAACAACACTGTCATGGTAGCTCCTTGTAATGTTCCAGTGACCTCGTGTTGACCCGACCTGTCTGTTTTGTAACTGTGGAATTGCTGAACTAATGATTCCCATGGTGTTTGACCTCAATTCCCATGTATAAAGTGCTTTTATTTATACATAGAGTATCTGTAGTTTAGACTAGTATGTGTGCGTTGGTTCTCTCTCTCTCTCTCTCTCTCTCTCTCTCTCTCTCTCTCTCTCTCTCTCTCTCTCTCGCTCTCTCTCGACTCCTCAGAGATTTAATGACTCATTTCAGAGAATAGAAGAGATGTAAAATAAAAAGGGAGAAAGATAAACAGAGGCTATATGGTTCAAGTTGGAAACAGCAGCAGCAGGCCTGTGTGAAGGACTGTCTTAAATAGAGAATGACACAAGATAAAACAAAGAGACAAGAGAGGAAGAAATAAAGAGAGAGAGAGGCAGACCAGTTCCAGTCGTCTCTCCTCATGCAGAAGTGATGCGCTGCCTTGAGCACACTCTTTTCCAGGAACTCCAGCGTAAACAAATTAAGTCAAACTCTCCCTCCAGCTCTTTGTGTGTGTGTGTGTGTATACCTAAATATGTATGCACAATTTTTGTATGTGTGTGTTCTTGAATCAACAACAATCAAAAACAATGTTTTGGGAGTCGGGTGTATGCACTGTATATGTGGCGTCTTTATCAATGTGTGTGTGGTTGATATGCCTTTGACACAAAGGCATGCATTTTCCATGCATTATGTGTGTGACTATTTAGTGCGTTGTGAATGTCGTATCTCCGAGGCTGTTTTTTGTTAAAAGTCACTGCAAGGCCGCATTGTAATCACATTGTTTTGAAAGTGTTTTTTCATCAGGACATCACATGTAGTGACAACAAAGTCCCCAAGCTAAAGTTGAGCTAACACACAGCAAGTGCATTTATTCGCCCCAGTGGCAACACCAGTATAGAACTACAGGATAACGCCGTGTCCTCTAAACTTAAGTGTCTTTTTATACAGCTGGCAATAGCCGCATGACAATTCAGACAAGTATTAAGGGCACAGGCTAGTTGTGTACTGTGGGGTCAATTGTCAGTTTTGTTTGGCTCATGTTATTAAGTAGATAATGTAAATGAACTTTGTTATTTGTGGAGGTGACAACTGTGCTTCTGGGCTTCTTCTGAGCCCTGTGTGTGTCTCCAATCTAGCGCATATCAAATGTGAATAACATTAGTTTGTTGGGAGATGCATTACCAACCGTGCTTAAGGCTTCTGTTGAGGACGTGTGGCTCATTTCTTTAATGTATCATATAAGATGAGGTAGCCGTGCTACTGCATTGTTGCTTAATTGCTTTTGCCATTTTGGCCAACGTGTTTTGTACTATTTGTTTACTGTTCTACTTAAAATATGCCGTGCATCTTTATAGCTTATATGTACTTTGTTAACTACATTCCTATGGTGAAACTGCTAAAATAATAGTTACAGTAAAGTTGGTGTTTTATATTTTATTATTTTAGTCACCCACCATTTAATTGAAATTAGAAACTTTCATTTCTGTCTGTGTTATGTTTGTAATTGTATACAATTACATATGTTTAATTGTATTGGTTTTCCCCTTGGTCCAGAACCCTAGATTTAGTCCTAGTACAGCTTTGCTT
This sequence comes from Hyperoplus immaculatus, assembly GCA_949357725.1. Classification (NCBI taxonomy): domain Eukaryota; kingdom Metazoa; phylum Chordata; class Actinopteri; order Uranoscopiformes; family Ammodytidae; genus Hyperoplus; species Hyperoplus immaculatus. The sequence continues at coordinate 15,014,826 of OX442353.1, read as the reverse complement.
TAGGCTCATACCGAGCACATATTGTGCTGTGTGTGTTTGTTCATGTTTTTTATTGTTTTTGTTCAGTCCTAGAAAAAGTCATGCAGAGGCTTTACTTGCTTACTTGAATATGATGTGATCTCATAGCTTATTTCACCATTTTGCAGAGCAGAGAATGGAATGCCTCAAGCCACTATTGAGGACACAAGTTGTTTGTGTATCTAATATACCATATACGAGTGAATAACCTTTACTGGCAAGTATGGATCGAATTGATATCTTTGTGGAGGACTAGTGGAGGACATAGGCCAGTTAATTGATCGAATGTAATGTGGAGTGATTTTCACCTACTTTGACCTGTTTATGGGTAAATGCCTGTTGAGATTAGAGCATGCAGACTAATATATGGAGTTGGCCATCTGCCAAAGGCTTTTATTGGATATGTACAGTAGGCTTGTTCATAAATGAAGTTTACCACAGACCAATATATAAGTTGATATGTTTTTATCTTGTTCCCAATAACCTATTATATAACTAGAGACAAACATGGATTTATTCAGACAAATGAGGTCATATCAACAGCCTCTCATGGCCTTAATAGGTCAATGGTATTATTTTAAACTTCACTATTTGCAGTGAGGCCGGTATATTTTGTTGAGAAATTTGATGACAATTGTCTTTCATTTGTTAAACTTCCCTGCATGTCTTGCTAACCTCTACTGTGACACACATCCTGGTGCGTCACAGTTGTTTCCTCTACCCCTTTGCAGTAGCTTTTGCATTAACTTCTTAAAAGTCCAAGCAATAACCGTCTGTTTATATGTGTGTTTATGGATTTGTGTTAATGAGTACAGTAGCTCCAAGCGTCTGCTTGGTGATGAAATTAGCAAAAAACCCTATGCCAAATGTTGTGTGCGTGCGTGTGTGTTTAGTTCAAAGGTAATGATTACAGAGAGAGTCTAATTTTTGATTAATTTTCAAATCCTACTCAAGCCCCAGCCGTGTAGCTTGTCACGCACAACACTGGCCGTTGGATAGCCCTGCCTCTCGGCCATATGCCACCCAGGGGCCTGGCATCTGCTGCAACACAAACACAAAGTAAGAAGAGACACACATTGAAGAAATCAGCTTTTTCCTGGGTTGCACACAAACACATTTGCATACATGCACACACTCACGCAGGAAAGCACTAACTCTATAAACTAGCACTCACTCTTTCCTTGCCATTTGAAAAGCTCATTCCCAGTATTTAATTGGCAGATTTGGGACAACACACGTATCGTCCTGGCATATTGCTTCCTGTATCAGTGTGTGTTTGGACAGCATATCAGAGTTTACAATATGCAAAATCAGCCTTAAAAAATGCACACACATTCAAGGAGGCAAACCGCCCTGCCACAAACACAAATTTATGAACACATGCAGAGTCACATTCATTATTGTGGACACACAAAGGCTGGTATAATGCATATTCAAATCATGATCCAGCCATTTAGATTGGCCGCTCATTAGCATTTGTGTCGTTAGCCCGCAATCAGAGCTGTGTCGGCTTGCCAGCATGCCCCCCTGCATCATCTACATGCACCAAATGCAGTTACATTTGCTATTTGGTATAATGTGTCTGTACATTCAGTGACAGCCTTCTTTACATTTTGATTTATTTGTGTCATGATCACACACACTGTAGGGTATGGATTCCTTTCATGAAGTATCACTTCCTACATAAACTGTCTTCTTTACCTATCTTGTACTACTGTTCATCCACACATCTAAGGATTCGGCTCACAATAACACTTTTACTACTACAGTTCAAAATCACATATTGTCACATGCTTGTTTGAAGTGGCTTAATAGGAACAGTCCAGTTATTTTATTTGTGTTTCCTGGGGTTTAGCTACATTTGAGCTTTACTGGTCGGGACTGAGCACTGAGGGATGGTGCTTTTTGTCTATTTGTCTGCTTCTGACGATGGTTGGTTTGAATGGCACAGCTGTGCGCTAGCTGGCTAGCCTCTTCAAGCTCTGTCTGATTACTACCTGCTCCCTTTGATTAATGTTCATTGTGTGTGTGTGTGTGTGTGTGTGTGTGTGTGTGTGTGTGTGTGTGTGTGTGTGTGTGTGTGTGTGTGTGCGAGGGCACTTGTTCATTCTCTGAGTCAATTCAACCCACCATAGATCAATCAACACCATTGAAGTGCTAATATGGCCCCCTTTGTGAGCCATTTGCTCATTCAAGTCTCATCTTGCTGAAGCCAGTCAGACTTTTACCGATGAGGATTTTGACTTGTTTGTATTTTATATTTGGCTTTTATTTTCCTTTTTTTAAATGTATTTAAAGGAGTCTCCCTCTAACCTCATCTTTTACTTTTGAGACTATTGTGTCTACAACATGTAGAGTATATTTAATTTAAGTGAAATTCAGAACATGTAGGCCTGAAACAAAATGTATGCTTAATATAAATGGAACAGTAAGGGCAAACGCTACATGATATTCAAGGATAAGTCATTTGAAAAAAAATCACGTCCTGTCAAAGCCTTTTTAAAACTGATCTTATAGCCTCTGCCTATCTTTCCTTCTATGTGGATTACACCAATGGCATGATGTGTTTATTTTTTTCTATCCAACTGTCCAGACCCCTTCTCTGTCTCTTTGACACATACATACAGTACATATGAAAGCCTGAATACCATGCTATAGTCGGCACTTTGTCCATACATTGACCAGTAAGCGAGCATACATCAGTGTGAATTTGTGTCAGCCATAATTGAGCCTGTGGCCATTTAACAGCCATGATATATCAATGTCCTCTCAACCTAGAAAGAGGAAAGATGTTTTTTTTTGTTGCAAATGTAATAACCATGAGAGTAGGTTATTCTTTATAGGATTTGATTGGAGTCCCTTTGCCACAATTATTTTTAAAGTGCCAGTTTCAGATCTGCATATGAGCGTACAGTATCTTTCAACAACAACTGTGTGTGTCCCCGAAGGGTCACGTTCTTTATTTCTATTACACATAAATACATTCATACTACAGCCGTCACCTCATGCTATACTCATGCATTGTCCATACACTGGCTAATAAGCACAAACACATCAGTGTGGGTTTGTCAACTATTTCTGACTCTGTGGCCAATAAGAAGGCATACTACATTAATCTCTGCTTTTTTCCCATCCACTCACAGTCCATATAACACATATGAACATATGAACACATTAGTGACATCAGGGCCAGTGCCAGCCAGGGGCCGTGCCCACCCAAATGTCGGCTGTGCCCACCCAATCAAAAAAGAAAAAATCCTAATTTATTTATTTATTTATTTATTTTTGCTGGAAGTCCAGGCCCCCTATCGGACGGACCTGTTCATTCGCTGTCCAAGAAAATGTCAAATAAAAATCAGACAATTAATCAATATTAAAGAATATACCATTACCATGCATTGCTTCTAATTGTATTATTGGGTGGGCACTGGGCAGGACAGCCTGCCTCCAAGTTACCCACCCGCTTATAGTGGTCACTGGTCAGCAGAGCCAGCCCGAGTCATAAGCGAATAAGCGGTTGCTTAGGGTCCCGACTGCCAGGGGGGACCCCCCAATTTTTTATTTTTTTTTTATTTTTTTTTTAAGTTTGTGTGTTTGATATCAACATCATATTATGTAAATTGGAATACAATGTTTTGGTAGATAGTTAATATCTTAATAATTGAATCAGTTCATCTGGGAGGTAATCCGAGGTTAACTGATCACGTCACGTTCAAGTCCATGGCATGCACAGTGTGCATTGAGTTTATTTAAAAATATTTGAAAATGGGGCTGCCCTCAGTTGCCCATGCACTGTGTATACTGTAGTCTATAGCCTATTTCAGCCTCGTCTGTAGAAAAAAAGATAACTGGACAACAGAGTTCTTCTGCTTCGTTCCTCTCACTGCATTTAAATTAATTCATTATATTACAGAAAAATATGTCCCGTAAAAGAAAAAGAGCACCAAGCCCATCCCAGAGGAACCTGCATAATATTTTATTTCAAATTTATATTTCTATGGAAAATCCATGTGTCTTTCTTCAATAGCTTCTAATTCTTCCGACCCAGTCTCTCCAAATTATTTATTCACACAAAATTCCTCAGATTTAGCCTCTTAATTTTCCTCTCAAAGTGCACCAGATTCATGCATTTCACTTTAAAAAGGTAAAAAAAAATCTCCCGGGGGGGGGGCATACCCCCGGAACCCCCTAGCAGGGTTGTGACCTCGGCTGGCTACTATTTTCACCCAGCTGGACATCGGAGGCAATAGTGGAAAGACTATATATCTATATAGTGTGTATAGTATATAGCTCTGGACTACCACCATCCAGGTTGCCCAGTCCCAAAGCTTTCTCTTCAATCAGCTCAGGCTGCCTACAGTTAACAATGCGATTAAAAAAAAAGATACATTATGTTGTATATAATTAGCCTGGCATTCCCAGACCTGCCACTAGGCGCTGGCAAATTAAATTTGCTGCGCGTGTTGGTCTGGACACGCTCCGTTGAAGCTTTATCAAGAAAGCCAGAGATCTGGCGGGTGGTTTCAATTGGTTCTATCTAATATGGGCGCACCAGAGCCCTTTATATGGTACTCTGGGGCGGACGTAACCGGATGACGACAGTGACGTGCATGCGACGTCGAAGCCGTGATAGTAAACATTAAAGATGGCTCCGGATATGTTGTGTGAGTTTGAGACTGCTTTGGCCTCGACCCTTAACGATTTGGAAGACGGCACTCAAATCTTTCATTAACAAGTAAGTGGAATGTTCTATTTTGCCGACCGACAACGGCAAACGTTTAATTTAACAGTTTAACAGCTGTTCGCTAAACGAAAGGGGCTTACGTCGCCTTGTGCATCGCTCTGATTGGTTGTAGTGCTATCCAACTGCGTGCAGTGGCATTTCAAATGCACGAGTAGGAGCCGCCCCTTGAGTTGGAAATTACTAATGATCGTGGCCAGACCCTCTATCGTTCAAGATATTAGGGTCTGGATTTCCAGGCTAGTATATAATGTTATTCATAAACATTTTGGAAAAAAAACATGAAGAATCAAATTTCCCACACAGCAACACTCATAGTTTATTTGCATATTGTGTTCTACACAATTCACAGTAAATGTGCCAAAAGCAGACGCAGATATCTTACAAGGGCAAAAGAATTCTGCTCGCGCTCTGCGCGCGCTCGCATCTTCGGTCTCTCTGCCCACTGTGCCCACCTAAAATTTCTACAGTCCCACCCTAATCTAACTGTCTAGAACCGGGCCTGAGTGACATGCTGTTTTTATTCTGCTATCTTCACAATGCATTTTGCAAGATGTTTCCAATGCAATCAACACCATCAATGCAGTGTTTTGTTGTTGTGTTTGGTTGTGTGTAGTGGACCCCAGGAAGAGTAGCTTCTACGTTAGTCACCTAATTGGGGTGAAATATTGAGGTCAGTATGTTAGCTCTTAATGCACTAGTTTTAGTTTTAATCTTTACTTAATTATGATTCATTGTAAAGGTGCACCCTGGCGATGTGAGAATTCAAGGTTATTTTTGGGATGTGTTTGATCCGTTAATAAGAGTTTGCTTTAAGTGATACAATGTGACTGGGAGTAAGGAAATCAAGTCTAAAGTACTATGCAATATATGTAAATTAATATCGCAACTCTTATATGGGCTTTATTGATATAGCAGTTTAAGCAACACAACATTTCATCCAAAGGGGCTTTAAAGCACAGAGAGAAATCAGGGGGGGAAGAAGTGAGATAAACCTAAGAAAAATATAGAGTAAAACTGTCTGAGAGGAAATTGAAGCAGAACTAAGCGGATATGCAGATCAAGGGGTTCGCTCCAAGGAACTTCTTAAGTGGACCCATATATTTGGTATATGGTACTGGAATACATACTGTCTATGACTGCAATAGCTTCTCCTGCTGAACTTGTCAGAATGGCTGAAATGCCTTTTTGTGTGACTTGCCTTTCCACATACATTTTTTTGACAACTCAAGCTTGCTGTCTTCCTGTAGTTGAAATATATTCTATGTGTTTCATGCTTCCCTTGCTGTCTGACCTTTCTATACATAAATATGAACTGTGCTGTCAGCTCTTTCCAACCCAATGTTCTTACCATGCTGTGCCGTGTCTATGCAAGTAATGGCCCAGGGCTTTGCAGACTTAGCTCCACTACTTTTCCCTGTGCTGACTTTTCTCTAGGACATTTCATTGGTTTTCCTTTCCTTGCATGGTGCCCCATGTGTTCTAGTCTGAATTCCAACTGCTTATTTTCCCATGAGTAAATAACATCACATTCTTTAAGTCACATGTCTCTTTTGTGTCTCAATCTTCAATTGACATTTTTCTCGGTGCAACAATAAAACACGACCGCCAGAAAATGTCACTATGTGGTAGTGGTACACCAATGCTCACTGTCAAAACTAGTGTTTTTATGAACACCCATGTTCAAGTTTTAAACAAAAAAGAATTAAAGTGATGATCTCCGTTAAAAGGGGCTTGTTTTTTCCTGGTTACTTTATTATTGTGTTATGTGTTTGAATACAGGAAATCAAATGCGTAAGGAAAATCTAATAGGCCTATTTGCTCTTGCTCTCATCCTTTCTATATACCCTTGGTTTATTTGTTGTTTTCTTGTCCTTGGGTACTTGAGTGAGTGGGTCAGAGAGAAATGACAACAGTGTACTTCAGAGTACGCTCCATCATTGCACTATTTCAGAATGTACCATCAGCTGAACATATGAAGAGGACACAAGCATACTGAGCCATGCACGCGGCGCGCACAGAATCATAAGTCCACAACAAGAATCAAAATATTGAGTCTCTAAGAGCAAACAAAAAGTAACCCTTAAAAGTAGAAAGAGAAGAAATACATGATCATTGTTGACCAAGGCTAAATGGTATACAATAATATTAATGGGTTCCTCGACACTGGTTGACATACTGAATTAGTTTTATTTCAAGTTAGTTCATCCACTACCTTCAGGTCATCCATACTACGTTTTGCCACGCTATCTATCTAAACAGTAGCCTGGAAATCCAGACCCTGATATCTTGAACGATAGAGGGTCTGGTCACGATCAATGGTAATTTCCAACTCAAGGGGCGGCTCCTTCTCGTGCATTTCAAATGCCACTGCACGCAGGTGGATAGCACTACAACCAATCAGAGCGATGCACAAGGTGACGTATTAAGCCCTGTTCGTTTAGCGAACAGCTGTTAAACTGTTAAATTAAACATTTGCCATGGTCGGTCGGCAAAACAGAACATTCCACTTACTTGCTAATGAAAGATTTGAGTGCCGTCTTCCAAATCGTAATGGTCAAGGCTAAGGCAGTCTCAAACTCACACAACATATCCGCAGCCATCTTTGATGTTTACTATCACGGCTTCGACGTCGCATGCACGTCACTGTCGTCATCCGGTTACGTCCGCCCCAGAGCACCATACAAAGGGCTCTGGCGCGCCCATATTAGATAGAACCAATTGAAACGTGAGTCTGGATTTCTGGACTTTCTGAAAAAGCTTCAATGGAGAGTGTCCAGACCAACAGGCGTAGCAAATTTTATTTGCCAGCGCCTAGTGGCAGGTCTGGGAATGCCAGGCTACCTAAACAGTATAGTACCATATGCATTTTGCACACACCATTGGCATTGGAGAGGCAGCGTTTGACACCATCAAATGAACAGGTGAATAGTTTAATATTTGAGCCCATTTGCTTCTTCAGATTTTTTTCTTTTAACACTTTGAAAAACAGTTATTTTGTCTTCGTCTCTCCTCCTCTCGTCAGAACACACACAATTCTCTGTGTGTTATCAGTTTTCTCACCAATATTCCAATCACTTTTATCAACACTTTATTTGGATTGTGCAATTGCAGAAAAGGGGGAAGGCAAGGAGACAGAGATGGAACATGCAACAAAGGTCATGAGCCGGCTTTTAACCCAGTCACACATTAGGAGTGTGTGATCCTATGCCTTATCCCACACAGCCACCAGGATGGCCCTGTAACTCCACATGTTTTTTCTCTCTCCCTTATCAAAACGAGTACATACATTTCTCTCATTCTAATATGACGACCGGAGGGCTAGCCTCGAACAGCAATCAGACGTGTTTGCTAGATAGGCCGTCCTGTGCTTGTATGATTTGTTGTGTCTTCAGGTGTGGCCTCCAGTGATAATCATAATCACACCGCTCTTGCCAAGGCATTAGTTTCAGCTGCAATTATAGATTAATGTGGATGTATAGATGTGTGCATTACACATGCACTCTCTCTCTCTCTCTCTCTCTTTCCATATGTCTCTCTCTCTATGTATCTCTCTCTCTTTCTCTCCTGCACATCCCACACATACGAACATGAATTACACACACCAAGGCCTCCAGGCCTACAGGGACGTAACGGACAATCAGCCTGACAATCACAGCTGAGCTCTGATTGATGCTGCTGTTACCAACACACATAATTTCAGACACACAGACCCTGTAATGCCAAAGGCTCGGTCTCCCCACATACCCAGCTCAGTCACACACACATCCAGCTCAGACACACTCACACACACACACACACACACACACACACACACACACACACACACACACACACACTCTGTCAAACAAGCCCCTCAGTCGATGAATTAATAAAAACTGTATAAAATGTTTTTACAATTTCAAATGACTGAGATATGATATCAATTATGACCCTCCCGGCATAGGAAATAAATATATGACCAATGCTTAACGGTGTAGAACCTGGTATAAGAAGAACAGGTTTAGGCCAAAGGGCTTCGACGCATGGTTCCTCAGAAGGTGAGATCTGCAGTATCTCCAGTAATGAAAGGTGGAAAAACATACATAAACCTTTGTATTATTATTGTTTGTTTCTTATGCCAGGCAGGTGCCTGTGGGTGGCTATTGCATATAGGGTCTGTATACCAACAATATCAAAATAGTTTTCCTGTCGATATTGTATTTGATGTTAAACAACTTTCAAAAACTTTCTCCAAGACACTTTCCAACTTTTACTTTAAGGCAATGTTTGCATATGACCAAGTATTGTGATAATAATGTGTGTGTGGGATTATCCTTTCATGTTTTTAGTAACTGACGTTTCTGAAGCTTTCATTCTGTGTTTTCTGCCATGGCTCTATATTGATTTGATTCATTACAACATCTGAGACTCTAAACAGCCGACGGGCTACTGTCATAGGCGTGTGTGTGTGTGTGTGTGTGTGTGTGTGTGTGGCTGTGTGTGAGTGTGTTTGTGTGTGTGTGTAATGACTCATGTATCTGTCTCCTCTGACAAACTAGATATGTCATACTGGTGGCAGAATGGACTGTCTTTTCTGTTTGCAAGCTGATATTGATGAGGCAATCAAGTGTGTATGTGTCAGATTGTTTGCAATCTTTGTGCAACTGTGCCACCATGCAGTGTTTTTCTTTTTTAGATAGTGTGCACACTATGTAGTATGTATGTGCATTGCCAAGGAGGAGAGGAGTACATTGTCACATAGCATTGTAATATTCAGGTCCCTGTTGCAAAAATAGAAATACATGTATCGCTTTTATGTAACAACTCATCATCCTTATGTCTATTTCAGCAGTATCAACAATTGTATATATTTTTAAAGGTGCTCTATGCAGTTTCAGGGGAGGGGGATTTGTTTACTTTTGCAGAAACACACTTTCTCTACATGTATTTCTTAGTATTGATTGAATAATCTACCTATACTTATTGTCATACATCAAAACTAAATAATTGTGTTAGTAAACCAGACTCTGGGCCCAGCTGCTGTAGACAACGACAGTGAAACAGTCCCTTTTCAGGAAGCTTTCTAACTTCAAACATTGTTCCAGGGATCCAATGTTCATGTGAGGACATTTTGTTTGTCCAGTTATGGGAATGTAACTTAGAAAATGTTTACTTCTCTGACACACCCAAAGTTACATAATATACCTTAAAATGACGTATTGTTATCAAAAATCGAAAACGATTTGTCTGTTTGTGAAGTGCTGACCTCCATTTTCACTTTTTAACATTTAGAGACTGCAGTGCACATAGTATTTGCCAAGGTTTGGATACAGTTGCTTTATGCATGTAGTTGCTCATGTGTTAAAGTTATATTCTTTCTTGTATGTCACTGAGAGCGACAAATCAAATGCAGTCCAATCTATTGCACTCGGCTGACCTCCAGCACCAATTTCTGTCTCCCTTATGTGAAAGTACCAGAAAGTGCTTTACAATGGGTGATCAGAGCAGCCGCTAAAGACTAACCCTGTACCAATATTGAAAAGAAATCTTGAGCAAACAAAAGTTAAGATGTCTGTAGGTGAACACTGCTCCAGCCGTGTGCCTGCCATTAACCTTCACATGTTTGCCATTCCATCTTCCACTCTCTGTGAAACTTCTTAAAAGTCCCTCTTTGACCATGAGAACACTCTGTCTATAATTCATTCAGCCAAAGACAGAATAGTAAGAGTAGCATCCTTCAACCTTGGAAAGGCCTGACATGTCTTGCTATAATGAAAGGCAAACACTAGACAAAAGTCTGCCTGTTTGTTACCTAAATCACAAGTTACACGCAGGTAAATATAGTAGTGTTCCTGCTTCTCACTTCTTATACTGTAGATCTTTCATGTACTTGTACGGTTGTCTTTCATTGCTAAACCACTTGTTTTAGCTTTCTTTCAGTGTGTGTGTGTGTGTGTGTGCGTGTGCGTGCGTGCGTGTGTGTGTGCAGAGGGCCTGTAGGGGGGTTGTAGATTTGATGCAGGTGCACAGCGTTCTGTTCTGGCAAAGACCTCTCACATATCCCCAGCCCTGCTAAGAGAGAGGGAGTTTCGGGCCAAGAAAGCATTAGAGGTCTTGTGTATTGCCTCAAGATAGAGACACACACACACACACACACACACACACACACACACACACACACACACACACACACACACACACAGTGTATTCAGGGAGGTATACTGTATATCAGGGTAATTGCTATTAATCTAGCCTAAAGAGATGCTGGGTATAGTGGTGTTGTCAGGCTCTTTGTCTGTAGGCGTGTGTGGAGCTGTGTTTCTGTTCCCATGTTGCTGTGTTTGTCAGTATGTGTGTGTGATTTGGTTAGTTGTGTTGGGTCTGTGTGTACAAAAGTTCTTTATCATGTAAATATAACCCAATATCTCTTCTTCTGCTTTGCTTTGCTCTGTTGTTCCCTCTTTCTTTCACTCTGTTTGTCTGTCTCTCACTCTCTCTCACACACCACACACGCACACGCACACACACACACACACACACACACACACACACACACACACACACACACACACACACGAACGACCAAGGCTGAAGTAAAGCCAAGGCACATATTGTACCTCATTCATCTTCGTCTGTCACTCCATCTCCCCTCTCTCTCTCTCTCTCTCTCTCTCTCTCTCTGTTTGCAATTCATCTGTTCTAATTTCACACACACACAAGCTTTATTTTCACAAAAGATTTAGCTGTACAAATTCTGCTCTCTTCTGCAGCTCTTCACTGTTCCCAATGATAAAAGAGAGGTCTTTGATTTTTTTTCTTTATTTTCTTCTATTCACTGAGCTGTGCTTCCAAGCTCCTAGAGGTAGAAAACAAGAAAGACATTCCCTTGAGCTTTGACTCCATTCCAGTTGTCAAACATGGTTGAATAATAATGTGATACAAAGTTGTGTTTTCAAGGTTCTGGATAATTTCTATACTATATATCACGTGGAAGGCCAAAAACCATTCTTGATCTCTATTTATCCTATTGTGTAAAATCATCTTTTTGGCTGCTGCTAAAATTCTTCAGATCCTGCAGTGGTAGTTTAAGTATGGCAATACAACACCTTTGGTATTTCCAGTCTGTTTTTGTACAACTATGATTCCAAGCCTTTAAAAAAATACACTGATGGAATAATTGTGCCTTCTTGTGTATGGCCCCCAGAAAGGTTAAGAATGAACTTTCCTTTCAAAGTGATTTATGAGTGAAAGTAGTTCAGAATAACACTTTACACTTGTGTTGTACTCTGCTCTTAGAGAGAAGTTGAAGAGACTTTGGAAAATAAATGTGCTCTCTAAAAAAAACATAAACATTAGGCTATAGCTTTGGTTAGATTTGTTTTGTGTGTTTTCTGCTCAAATTGTATTGTATTGTCACATTTTCACATACACATAGCTGTCTGGATAAAGATGCCCTATGCCTTTCAAAGAGTACTTCACAGTCTATTTTTCTCACTGGCTGAAGTGTTTCGGGGTTTGACCCAAAACAAACCATTTTCCCTCTTAACTTTCTTCTACCCCTGACTTTTCTAATCCATTGTTTTCTTTTAAGACAATTTAAATACAGTATTTCTTTCTATTTGTACTCCTTAGATTTACCCTTGTGTAATCAGCATTTCAAACACTATGTATTAACCAGGCCTAATGAATGGTTCCTAATCATTATTTCAAGTGGTTAACCAATAATTCAGACACCATTAATAAATCATAGAATAATAGATTGTTGGAGCCAGTCTTATCAGATTGCAAACTTCAGCAGCAGTGGTTGGCTTTCCTTTTCTTCAATGCTAGTCACATAGATTGTGAGTCACTCTATTAGATGCCAAAAGTACATTTCCCCTCTTGCATATAAGCATGTGATATCATTATATCATTAAACTTCTGAAAGTATTGGGCAGACAGTTATTTTGACGTACTGTGAACCAGCGGTGAATTCAGTGTATGAACGGGTAGATAAGAAGTCGGTTTATCAATTCAGAAAAGCTGCTACTAGTGGCTGAGTTTTAAGAAAAAGAAAGAAAGACTGGGAGTGTATGAGAGTGAACAAGAGAAAAGATTGGACAAGATTAGCTTTTGTAGAAGACAAGCATTTGAAAACTTCTCCCAGATAATTCTAGCATTTGAAGAGTTTAGTGAGTTCTTTTTCTCTTTTGAGCTTTTCTCAATTCGATCTAGCCATCGTATATGTCTATTTGTTCTTTTATCGGCTATGTAAGCGTATTCCTATGTGTAAAGCACTTATGTTCCAAACTGTCCATTTGTATAACTTTGATCTGTGTTGTTGATTTTACATTAGTCCCCACAAACAGATACCCAAAGACAGCCTTAATCCCCTCACTCTTTGTGGCAAATCCTGAGAAGTTGAAGTGTCTTTTACTTTTCGATTTGACTTTGATGGTAAAACAAAATACTGAAGAAACTCAACCGGGATTTTTCTTTCTTCAGCTTATTCGAAGAGAACCTCCAAAAGATCAGAGCATCTCTATTTGGCCCTGTGAAACCACTGCCCGCAACGATTGTTTAGCCGGCAACAAAATCAAATCTCTTTCTACAGAAGGCTGTGGGTCCCTGGGTGTGTTAGAGCGAGTTGTGTGTGTGTGTGTGTGTGTGTGTGTGTGTGTGTGTGTGTGTGTGTGTGTGTGTGTGTGCGCGTGTGTGCGCACGCTCCCTGGTGATTGATTATTTGGCATCGTATGTAAAGCAAGAAGGCATACCATGTTCTAGTTTGTGTGTGTGTGTTTGTGCATGTTTGCATGATCCAGTGGAGCGAAAATTTGTATCTTAGAATGTTAATTAGTTCAAGAGATGAAAATATTAAATTTGTGTGTGATTAGGGGAATGTATTTCAGCTATTGTAACGCTGAAGAAAAGTTGTCTTCTCTAACAAACACATGCAATAGAAAGCAAAATCGAAGTACGTTGATGTAGATTGGCAAAAGGCACACAACAAAATAATCTTATTAAAGCACCCATTGTTTATCTTGTTATGTTAGCAGCCTACAAAGATTGAATCTTGATTGGATTGGATAAACCTTTATTAGCTGGATTATTATCTGTGTATTTGAATGCTGTACAAAGGGGACTTTAAGTATTGCCACTGATAGTTGTTTTTTACGTGACGTAGATATGACACAGAATATTTGAGTATGTTCCCTGCAGTTTTGCAGCGATGTGAGAATAGCTAAAGCCATTGAGACAAATGTAACTCTGACTCTAAAAGACCATTTTTAATTTGTACTGCTTCAATTAGTGTCCCACTGTACATCTCATTGTTGTTACAGCACTCACTTCATACATTTCAATCATCTTAGTCTTAGATCTTCATTTGTTGTTTGTTTCCTTCGACACTATAGCTAAACTTTTAGCTCCTCTATAATTAATTCCATCTAACAGTCTGACTGCTGTAAAAAAGAAAAAGAAAAGAAAAAAGAAGGCCAACGAGGCAGTGAAAGATTTTTCGATGACGTTCCACTGAATTTCTCCTCTTTTTTTTAGTGATGAAAGATGAAAACGTAGATTACAATTCAAAGCCACAGTTTTCTCATTATCCTCATTATGATGTGGATTAATTATCAATTAAACCCAGTATCCCACAAATCTGTCGTGGATCAGCTGCAGTGTATGATGGGATGCTATCATCTGATACACGTCTCACTGTGCATATAGGCATGCGCACACATATGCCTTGTTTGGTATTCTGTGTCACTTATCAACAGATGGGAGTAAATACAAAATCTCCATGCAGACTCTCACATATGCAGATAGATATGCAAGGAATAGACCAGCAGTCACACAAGCCAACACACTGACTGCATACAGATGCATTGCATACATGGTGTGTGCTGCATAGGTAGTGTGTGCAGCTCATCAACTTCTCATTCTCTTATTCACAGTCCAGTCAACATATTAGGATTAATCCCAGATTGTTGCTCCTGGCTGGTGGTTGAGGTGTGGATTAGTTAGTTATGAAGGCAGGCAGATCCATACCAATTCACATCATACATACATCTAGCTTTACAGTTCTTTCAGTGCATCTCTCACAGAGTATACGACTGAAAACTTTGGTAATTGCGGACATCTGTCTTGCAGACCATTTCAGAAAGAGAACTGCTCTGCGCTTTTGCTGTTGAACTGAATTTAAGAATGAGGAAAGAAGTTGTTAATTTTTTAGTTGTATTTTTCCCCAAAGTGATTCATTTGTCAATGGGAAAAATGAGAACAAATTTAAACAAATTATAGTCATTAGTCCGCGGGTAGCAGAATAATAAAATGTCAATGGACGAGTATACTGTATATTTGAATTGTCTAGAAGTCAAACATCAACGTTTTTATTTTCTGTAAATAATGTTCAACGCCGTGACAATAGCATTCTTCATGTGTTTGAGATTGAAGGCTCACAGTGGAGACATCTGTCTTCAGTCCAAAGTAGCAAATAAAAGTCCTAAATCAAATGTTTCTCCATCCAATAATAATGTTCAGAGGAAATTATTTTCTTCACCCGCTCTTTCTGTAAAATTGCTCTGTTTGCTGGAAACAGTGATTTATTTGGTCTAGTTGTAAGTCTGTCAGCATGCCTGTGCAGGTGCTGCCTGTGTAGGAAACACACACACACACACACACACACACACACACACACACACACACACACACACACACATATGTACCCACACAGAGTAAAAATCAGTAGGAAAAGAAAGGAGAGAAGGATGAGAAGGAGTTATAGTGGAAGGAAAAGTGGCATGAACAACAAAGCAAAACGCCCAGAGGACGGGAAGAAGGGAAGAAAAGAGCAGAGAAGATGGGTGTCTGCAAAAATATGGAAACACCCTGAGCAATGTGTCAAAGCCATGACTTCTAAGGCTCTGACATATTGTTAAGGAAATGATCAGTCAGCACAGTTTTTTACAGTACAGGGCTCGTCACTGACAGAGTTAACATGCAAAATACTGCCCCTTGAGCCTACCGTACATTCTGTTCCCAACATGTTCTGCTATATGTTTGTGATTTGTAGAGACCAGCTGGGTTATGTAGTCCGCAACACTCTTTCCTGAAATGCTTGGCTGAGATCTAAACTTTTACCGTTGATTTTTTTATAAGCCATGATGATGCCACGGCAAAATAAATGTGATGTGTATCTCAACTAGGGCACTGGTTGCAACTGACATGTGCTAAATGCACCCAAGAAGAATGGACTTCAATCTGAGGACACTTTAGGTCAGGAGGTGCTTTAACAACAAGGTGTTGACTTTGTCCATCCACAGCAATGTAAAATAAAGTAGCACAGTCAAATGTTGGTAAGGATGGATTGTTGAGATCCTATTCCATTTTCTTTCACTTTCTTTACAGCCCCTGTAAACCCAAACAATCCCAAATGAATATGGGGAGTTAGTTGCATGACAGTAAGCATCTGAAAAGAGTTAGGCAAATGTATCAATCCAACTTAGAGACAATGTCCTTTAAGTTTGATAAACGTTACAGAGGCAGGCCATGTTCGGGTTCTTATTACACAATTAGTATTTGTAATTAGTAATTAGTTGTTCCAGAGGGTTGGGGCAGAAATGGCAAAAGCTCTGTCTCACAGGGTGCGGTGTTTTGATCTTGTGATGGGGGTCAGAAGGTTTGTGTTAAATGATCTGAGTTTGCGAGTGGGCCAGTGACGTTTAAGGAGGTCGGTGAGGTAGGGGGGTTCAAGGTTATTGAGGACTTTGTAGGTGATGAGCAGGATCTTGAAATGAATTTGTTGCTGTATTGGGAGCCAGTGAAGTTGTTTGAGGATGGGAGTGATGTGTTCTCTAGAGCGGGTGTGGGTGAGTAATCTGGCAGCAGAGTTTTGGACATATTGGAGTTTGTGGAGGTGGGTGGAGGGGAGGCCGTAGAGGATGCTATTGCAATAATCCAGTCTGGAGGTGACAAAGGCATGAATGAGTGTTTCTGCAGTGGAGGGGGAGAGAGTGGGTCGGAGGCGTGCAATGTTACGGAGGTGGAAGAAAGATATTTTAGTGATGTTCTTGATGTGGGGTTTGAAGGAGAGTGTAGGATCAAGGATGACTCCAAGGTTCCGGACCAGGGGGGAGGGAGTGACTGTGTGTCCATCAATGCAAAGTGATGACATGAATAGACTATTTCCTGAAAGCATTTGAATTGCATCCTTGTTTTTGTTTTTTCTTCTTTTATCTGGTTTTCTATTCGGAATGGGCCTCAGTTCAATAGTACTCTGTATCCTCACAGCAAAAGGGCTAAAACTGAAGTGGCTCAGGAACCTTGAGATTGTAATTGAATGGTGAACTGCACTTGCAGGAAAAACATGAAAAAGAAAAACTTTGATTGAATTGGGATCTTGATGAATAGAAGCAGCGTATTGTATGATCGAGCCAGCTTACTTGCGTTGATTTGATACTGAAGAAGAGACACAGCTCCTACACACTGCCTGTGCAACGAAAGCATTCAGCCCATTGCCAATTACTACATACACTAATATACGCATTTGAATGTTTTTATATGGTCAAATTCCATCTGCAGACTTGTGTCAGCAGATGGAATTTCATTATGCAATGAAAAATGTTCAGCTCACTTAAAGCAGAAAACGCTAATATCTGAAAATTGTCTAGCATAATAATAATAAAATCGAATTAATGAATTGCTGGCAAAAAAAATATATATATATACATTTTAAATCCTAATTACTCTGCACTTTATCAGTTGTTTTTAATTTAATATGTACCCGTTCTGGCAAGAACTGAAAAGACCAAACTTTTGACTGGTGCAAAGATAGAAAAGAAAGTTGAGAAAAGGTAGAGAAGGTGGGTTCTTACTGATCGCTAGGCATAATAATCCTCTTGTTTTGGTTATGTTATGGACCTGCACATGCACGCATACACACACACACACACACACACACACACACACACACACACAAACACACACACATATGGCCACATCTACAGATGATTACACATTTGAACAAATGCTGCATGAACAGATGGTGTATCATTAGTTAATTAGTATATTTCATAATTGTTATCTGAGCTGAATACATCTTAACATTTTTCTTTCTTTCTCTGCCCCCGTGTGCAGGTAGGGCAGAGGCAACATGTGTTGGTGACAGAGGAGTCATTTGATGCACAGTACTATGTGGCTCACAACAAGTGCTACGAACAGGTAAGACAATTGCCCTGGGTTCCCAATGGTCTGGGTGTTTTGAGGTCTTGAACGTCATTGAAAATGCTTTTTAAAATGTACATAGCTTGTGCAGTAATAGAAATTGAATTTATTTTGAATTCTTCTTTACCCAATATTTATACTAAATATATTACTTTCCGTCGTCACAACCTGCCTGGAGAAAGTGCCAAATGGCGTTGTCTGTTAACTCATTGTTGTAACAATAAATAACCTTGATCTGCGTTTCAAACTGTGCTGTGCTACTTTCTTGAATTTAAGTGGAACTTAGTTGTTGAATTTGATATTTAAGAAGGTGTTTGAACCCTGATTGTTAAAGTACATCGAAAAATGACTAAGATGCATAATCTGTAAGGCAAGGCAAGGCAAGGCAATTTTATTTATAGAGCACATTTCAGGCACAGGGCCACTCAAGGTGCTTCACAGGGTTAAAATCAAATAAAGAATACAAATACAAAAAAAGGAACAAATTTAAAACATGGATAAAAATACAACATTTAAATAAAAGAATTAAAACATTTTACAAAAAAATAAATAAATAAAAAATTACAGGTTAAAAGGGAAACAAGAACGTTTTGAGACACGATTTAAAAGAGCTGAGAGTCTCAGCGGACCTCAGACTCTCTGGCAGTCCGTTCCAGACATTGGGCGCATAAACGCTGAATGCCGCCTCTCCCTGTTTAGTCCTAGCTCTGGGGACTTTTAATAGACCTGTCCCAGACGACCTAAGGGCTCTGGGCGGCTCATAACGTATCAGCAGATCAGTAATATATTTTGGCCCTAAACCATTTAAGGCTTTGTAGAACATCATCAATATTTTAAAATCAATTCTTTGAGTGACATGAAGCCAGTGCAAAGACCTAAGAACTGGGGTAATGTGATCTACTTTTTTGGTCCTAGTGAGGACTCGAGCAGCAGCGTTCTGAATTAGCTGAAGCTGTCTGATTGATTAACCAAAATGTTTGACCACAGCTAATTGAAATATACTAAAAATGTAGTTCATATATTTGAACTACCCTTGAAGGAAATGTGAAAGCAGTTTGAGTTATTTCCTTAACCTTGTCTGCTTATGTTTGCCCCTTTGCATTGGATTAATCTGAAAATAGTTTTGTTGGTCGACACTCTATCTCTATCATACATTACTCTGCATTCGATGAAAATGTTTGTTGCATGTGAAGCTAATCCAACCCTTCCTCAGTTTCACACTTGGAAAATCAGATCAGAGGCTTTGCTTTGCATGTCACAGAAGTACTCACAGCAGGTGTCAGGAGCTTAAGCATGTATTCACTAAAGTAGGTTAGCTAAATCGCACACACACACACACACGCACACACACACACACACCCTGCGGTGGTCATGAGAGCATTTTGGCGGCTGATAACAGCAGTACTTTTTTTTTGCTTTTTACTGTATTAACATTAAGGTTAGCCCTAAAGACATGAACATTCCATCCTACACACACACACACACAGCTGTTCACATACACACACATCCGCATGGCTTCAAAGACCCTCTCTCAACCTGTGAAAAATTCACTTTAAAACATCTTCAAATAAATCAATTTCCTTCTGCTTTAACCATCATCAGAAACATGTTTGAAGTTATGCTTTTTATTAGCGGGGAGGGCAGGAGGATGGTAATAATTTTTTTCCTCCCTTCCACTTTCCCTCTGCTCTTCTCCCCTCCTCTCCGCTTTCCTTTGCACCTCCTTCTGCGGGCTATAAACTTAAAGTTACAAGTGTCACTCGGTTCATGTATGTGAATGTGTGCCAGTGCATGCTCCTGCAGTGCACGTGTGTACATGTGTGTGCATATATGCAGGCATGTATTTCATGTGTGTCGGTCGGTTGACTGTCCGAGAGAGAGAGAGCATGTTTGATGTTTCCCCTGTCCCATTTATTTTTGAACATTAAGTATTTGGCATGTCCCTTAAATCACTCTCTGACTTGAAAAAGGGAACATGAAAACACTATGTACTTACATGTTCCTGGATCCGTACAACCCCCCCGCCCCCCCTCCCTTTGGGAGACATATCCCCATATCATGTGTACTATATGTCTACAGCGCATCCACGGGACATATCCTGTAGACACATTTACACACATTAAAGAGGTCTGACTCAAAGTGCAAGTTGTATTTTGAGAACCTCTTGTCTTTCTTCCTCACTTGTATGCTTATGATTATTCTGAGAACTCCATATCAAAACATAGAGCAGTTCAGTTGAGGGCAAATATGGGGAAGCTGACTATCAGGAAAGAAATTAAAAAGAGAAGTGGGATCAAAGAAAAAGGGCAGAAGGAGGTGGAGTGGGGTTGGGTGCGTGGGTGGGTGGAGAGAAGTGTGGAATAAGGTAGAGAGAGGTGTGAGTTTGAGGAAATGGTTTCACTTTAACAACATTAGATAGATGGATATCTATCCTGACGGGTATAAAAGGGATCCAACCCACATGTGTGTGTCTGTGTGTGTCTGTGTGTGGCTGAGTGAAGAAGTGTGGGGGGGGGGGGGTTCCACTTCCATTGAAATCGGACAAGCTCTTTCATCATTTAATCACCCTGTAATGGGCCTCGAATGACCCTCACCTACACACTCACCTACCTCCCCCATAGCCCTGCTGTTTTACCTCTCTATCTCTCTCTCTCTCTCACACACACACACACACATCCTCACAGTGGTTAGAGTGTTGAGCAGCAGGTGTGTTGATTAGGCAGGTGTTGCGCTGGCCGTGTGTGTGTCTTGTCTGGCCTCTTCTCCCTATCTCCTCTCATAATCTAGCAGCTGGATAGAGACTGTCGGATTAACACTGAGCCAGGTTAACACTGAGCCATCACAGTAGTGACAGACTGTTTACTGTTGCAGGGGGGGTATCCAAGGGAGGGGGCGGGGTTGGGGAGGTACAGTCTGAGTACTCTTCAATACACATTTGAGGAATTTAACCTTAGACATACAGGAGTAATACAAGATAAATACAATGTTTCCTATTACATTAATAAGCATTCCAACATTCAATATCTGCCACCACAGAATATTTCTGAAACAGTTGAATTTTTCCTCGGATGATCATGGAGTACAGCAAAAGGGACCATCAGTGCAAATAATGCACGTTTTACATAGTTTTTCTTAATGCCTTTGTCATGGGTATGCTCATCTAGGACGTACACATTTAAACTTGTGTACTCATTTCACTGCTGTTTTTCTTCTTCTTAATTGTTAGCCTATGTTCATGTCTGTTAATTCAGAAAGGATACCATCACTTTTCAAATCCTAAAATGATCCTTCGCATACGGGGAGCCTTTTTTATTTTACTTGCGAAATAGAACAACATGGGATAATTATAAAGAAAACCTTAATACATTATAAATTATAATAAGCCTCTAAGACTCCAGTTTTAAATCCTGCCATTAATCAAAACACCAATTACTCTATTAGTTTTTACAGAGAACACTAAATCTGAGAGCAAAAAGAAACCAAAGGAAATCAGTAATGGAATACTATACATCATTGTCAATATGTCAACGGTTGTGGTTAGTTTGAACATTGTTTTGAAAGGACAGGCATTTGCATATGATCTTTATTTACAGGAATACGTCATTAAGATCAAATTCAATTGCCCCACTAAGCTATAATTATAATTCTTTGTTTTTTTCTCTTCCCTTCCGTGCTGTATAGTTGCCATGGTGAACTAATAAGACAAAACCAGCCAATCCCTCTGGTTTATCTCACAGCTGTTGCAGTAGTTTTTTTACCTTGAGGGGCTTCCATAAATGGATCTGAAAACACCCAGCCCTGTGTTTTTTAAGCAGGCAGGGAGGGACTAGCAAAATAACAATAATGTGTTGGGAGAGCGTTGGGGAAAACAGATTTGAGCAGCAGTTAATTGAAGAATGCAATTGACAGATGTGGAGAAACATGCAGAGAAGGTTGATTATTCACTGGGATAAACGGTTATAGAAAGTCGAGAGTTTGTCTTGCCTTTCTAGGTAGAGCAGCACATGTTGACACGCTCATTTTGGCCTGTACATATACAGCTTGTAACTTCCAATGTTAAATAATAGATATTTTGTTTCCAGCCTTTTTTCAAAATCTGCAGTGACACCGGTTATGATGATGTGTTGCTCCTGGTTTACAGGTGCTGGTACCTATGAGGGCTGAATTCAAAGGAAAGATGATAGAGGTGGACATCTACGAAGCGGGAAAACACTTCCTCAAAGGCCGACCAGTAGAAGACCGCAAGCCTTTCACTCCCTCCATTGCTGCACCGCTTCAAAAAGGACAGGTGTCGGGCCTGACGCAGGTAAACACACACACACACACACATGCCTGCAAACACTTTTATTATGTGAAATGCCCTAGAATCACATTTGGTGTCCCCAAATCATCACAACAACACTGTAAATGAAAGTGACATTAAAACAAATGCAAAGCGAGTCAAACTCATACCTGTATGTTAACACAGTCATCACGTTATAGCTGTACTGTGAAGTTAATGCAACACAAGTAATATTGATTATTGTAAACTACTTACATAGAATAAACTTTAAATAGAATATACTGGGTGGCATAAAAGAAAAGGGGTAACACACAACAAATGTATCTCATGACATAAAGGTAAGCATATGGAATGGAGAGTTAAAATAAAGGGATCCTTCCTGGCTAATGCAGACATTCGGGTTTCTACACACTTCCACACATGTATGCAGTATAGATGAGTATCTATTCCTTTCAGATGTTCTGATAGATGTCTTGATTCATGGTCTATGATCCAATATGAAGACGATTTATTTTTTTACAATTAGGAATTAATGTGCTTTCAAGACTAAACGATTCAATTTAAATCAGCTGCAAATTAATATTCATTCAACTCCGATGACATTCCTTTACTTTAATGAAAGTGTATGCATTCTGAGTTACTGGTTTTCAAAAGAAAGGCAAATTTAGTATTGAATGAGAAATACACCATAAGATTGAAGAGATGGTATGGCAAGTCACTTCAGGAGATAGCTTTTTTTAATTATATGATACGAACTGAGTATTGTTTACCTTGGTCCAGCAGTCGGATCGTAATAGGAGCGCCAAATGTTGAAAATAATACGTTATATGACTTCTGCTATTCTATTCAGCCACAGAGATTAAGGGGTTGAATAATTGTTTTGATGTTTTTCAAATCAATTGGATATACCTTTTCATATACTGGTGAAGAGCAAGCAACCATTAATCAGATGCTTATATAGTGTGTGTGTGTGTGTGTATACTGTATGTGTGTGTGTATGTATGAGTGTGCTTCCGTCTATCTGCTGCCCATGTATTCAAGTGAACGAGACCTCTCGCATGTTGCAGGTTATGAGAGGTCATATTGTACTGCTCTGTCAAAGTCTCTCAGTGTGGTCATTCCTTATCAAAACAGTTGTGTTAACAATAGGCTATTCAAATTTCTGTTCAGTCAGCAAATGAATGAGGTGTGTGTGTGTGTGTTTCTCTGTCTGTATGGTGTCTGTCCACATTTTTGATCCATGCTCGCTGCTGCAGTTTGTAGAAAATCACCAGTGTACCAGGCGTGAGATAAGTAATTTAAGATAAGCAGTGGCTGGCTAAATTATCCTCTGTCTTCCTTCCCAGCACATGCACACACACACACACACACACACACATACACACACACACGCATGCACGCACGCACACACACACATACAGACACACACACACACTCACACACACCACACGCACGCACACAAGCACCAACACCATGTTAATGTATCTGTTTCACTGCATGTTATTTTTCACTCTGACTAGCCATAGCTTATAGCTCAGGACATGGAGCCACAGAGCAGAATATGATACACTTTCTAATTTCACACTCCATCAGCCTTTACTGCCAGACAGAGAGGGAGGGGACCAGAGGAACAGACAAAGACATGCAAGAGAGAGGGGGACTCTGATGAAGAGGAAAGCAAGCAGAGAGAGAGAGAAAAATGGATGGCAGAGAATGCGATAAGAAAGAAAGAAAGAAAGAAAAAGAGGTTTCACAGCAAGCCAAGCGACACGTCACTTAGCAATGAAAAGTTCAGCAGCGGGGCCTAGACCTTGTAAAACTAGTTGCCTCATAAAGCCTGTAACTGTAGCACATCCAACACGCACGCTAGCATTGGTTTGCCTGGCTCGTTTTCTTTCCCCCTACACTGGCACTGTTTTAACTTTCTTCGACATTCTTACACAGCACGCCCAGGCCTTCATTTGGCTTGGAACACATGTACTGTGATTCCAAGACAAGACTAGATTTATAAACATGCATGCACACACACACACACACACACACACACACACACACAGAATTCAAATCAGAATTTCTTAACTATTTTCTGTCACACTTTATCTGGTCCTAATAATACCTTCAAATACCTTACTTCAGATATTTATTGACGCTAATTATTTCCAGTCCTATAAGATCTGTGTGTCTCCGGAGTTTTATTCAGAAGAAAATGAAAGCAAAGACATCATCTCCACCACATTTTAAGAGGGCACATTTTCAGTTTGTGTCTGTTTTACACCCTTGAGTGAAACCATGAGGCCTTGGGGTTTTTTTTGGGGGGGGTGTATAAAATGTATTACAGATATTTGTGTATATGGGTACAGTCAGTGGTGCAATGGTTTGAGCCTACTACACGGTTGGCAGCCACAGCAAAAGGAAGTCATGGCAACAGCAACAAAAGAGAGTGAAACCAAATGTGCACTTTCTAAGGTTGGGTTAAAAATGTGACAGCATTAGAGCAGGAGTCGGGAATGAATGTAGGCCAACAATGCAGAGAGAGAGAGAGAGATGGACAAACAGGTTGACTGGCAGTTCAGTGTTTCTTGATAGACAGTAGTATATCTGGATTTACAAAAATGTATTGATGCTTATCTCTGCTTTCCACAGCATACTGGCAGTTAATATATTGTTAAGTCAGGTGATCCTGCTGCTCATCTGTAATCCATAGTCTTTATGACCTGCATTGTGGGTGTTAAATGATAGCACATGATTGGAGCACAATGCTAATAGGTTTGCTAATAGGACCTAATGGCTTGGAAACACAGCTGTATCTGCAAGCAACACATGCATACACACTTACAGTCTGTACAGGCCTCTGGTATATGAGATGTGCATGCCATTTGTTCAGCATCTGTTATTTATTAAAGGTAAAGTGAGCGATTCTGGAGTACACTTGTTGTCAAAATCAGTAAATATCTCCTCACGCTACCTGTCCGTACTGTGTGTGCCCTGGAAAAAAATCAGCTGTTTGTTACACCTAGGCTCTGTATACTGGTATGTAAACAAAGCATGGAACGTGCCTTTTACAGACCCTAGGCTGTGTATTAAAACATAAAAAAAATCAGCGTGCACACAGTATGGACGGTAAGCGGATTGTGAGGATTTATTCACTCATTCTGTCTAAAAGCATTCTCCAGAATCCCTGACTCCACCTTTAACTAATGTTATTATAACTGAACTGAACATACGCATGCACTCACTCAATGCAGTTAAATCAGTGCATTGAATGCAATCTGACACTGGCATACCCATATATGCACTTATCTGAGAACACGCACTTGTGCACACACACACACACACAATAGGGGATGCTGTCCTATACATATTTGAAGAGCAGCTATTCTCTATGAGTCTCCGCGTGAGTCCACCACACACTGAGCTGATTGTGTGTGTGTGTGTGTGTGTGTGTGTGTGTGTGTGTGTGTGTGTGTGTGTGTGTGTGTGTGTGTGTGTGTGTGTGTGTGTGTGAGATGAATGAGTGATTAGAGAGGGCCGGTAGATGCTCAGCCCCGTGTCTTACAGCTGAGTCTATAATTACAGGCTTTCGGCAAGAGAGCGAGAGAGAAAGCGTGGAATAAAGGAGCAGGAGGAGACAGCATGTGTGATGAGCTCCATGATAACTGGCTAGCTGATAGACAGACCGATAGTCTTTGCTTTGTCGTTTCATCTAAGATGCAGAGGAGCGTCGTGAAGAGAGAGTGAAAAAGAGAGAGTGGTAGATAAGTGGCTGATTGGATAGGCAGGCTGAACCCACTAAGGCCTGTGATGTCCATCCATTTGTCGAAAGAGGAACAAAGTGAGAGATCTATCATTTCACGGAGAGAGAGAGAGAGAGAGAGAGAGAGAGATGATTGCACACCAGCCAGCATCCTTGCCTTATGTGTGTGGGAATGAATGGAGCGATATGGCCGGATGGATAGATGGATGGATTTATAGAGGGGAGTGAAATGTGAAAGCTTGTGTGGACAGCTGTGGAATGGATGGACCTGAAAGTGGACCGATAGATATATGGGTGCTTGGTTTCTTGGATGCACACTGTGATGGTTAGACGGCAATAGCATGGATGTGTGAATAATGAATATATATACAGTATGTATAGACAGGTATAGGAATTATGGATGGATGGTTGAGTAGTTATCTGGGGGCAAATGGACTAAACTTTGCTGAAATGTGGAGTGTCTCAATGTCTCTTCTCTAGCCCACCCAAACCCCTCACTCCCTGCTTATTCTTAGCCAATCATACCTAAAGTCACTAGTCTTGCAAAACATAGATTTCCTTGTAGATCGTGGATGCCTTTTAAAAAAGTTATTAAGATGGCATACCTTTTATATGTTTATATTATATTGTGATTAAATGTCATTTAACCGAACAATTCTATTGTCATTTAGAGCATCAATGTAGGAATAAGAATATTTTTTGCATACATTTATGTAATTTACGCCATCTCAGTCTGAAGACAAAGCTGATATGACTGTGATCAAAAAAACTTTGTCAGTTTGAGAGACTGTTCAAAGCACCATCATGCTGTTTTAATATACATGACATGGGCAATATTTTATAAATATATCATAATCATAATCATATAGATCTATATAGAGCTTCTTGCTTTAAACACAAAAGATATGCAGCATGTCCCAGATGCAGCAAAATGTGAAAATAAAATAGCAGTATTGGTTCTTCATCCCAGCACCCACTACAATAAACTACAGTGCACCACACCACTGTGCATGACTACTTTTTAAGTATGTTCTTGTTAATTGGTAAACCTCTACTAACAAGGGTTCTTGCTACTTCATTGCTACTAAATGGTTGATGTTACACCCTTAAGCACAAGAACATTTTGTCTTTATAAATGTTTTTCCTTTGTTCACTTAGGTAAGATTTTATGGGGCCTCCGGTCCTGCAAACCCCCCTCCCCCCATTCTGTTTGTTTTTTATTCTTTTTAGGTTTCTTCTCAATCTCATTCTCGGTTTCTGTCCACTTTGATCTCCCCGTCTTTCCCCTCCTTTTTTTGTTTTGCTTTCTGTTTTTCAGCCTGACTTTGTCCATCTCCTTCATTCTTTCCTTCTACCTCATACCTTTGTGTGATATGTGGCATGTTCATTTGAAAGGATTTTTTGCCATTTCATTCCATGCAACAAGGCCAATGTTTCCCAGGGAGAAAATGTTTTGCTTTTTATTGACATGGATGACATCTCCTATTCTGGTGACTCTTTTTCTACACATCTCTCTCTATATATATATATGTCCTTCATTCACAGAAACAGCACTTTCTGCAGAAATGGAAGGACAGTAATGAGTCTTTTAGTTGGACACAATAGCACAGAAAGCACTCAACAGCTTGTTAAAGGAAAGGAAAAAAGAGAAAGTATATCTTCACCAGCCCTCATCGTCAGATGAAATTATATGATAGAAGGGACGGGTGGAGAGAGAGAGAGGGAGGGGGGCAGAAAATGAAGCAAGAATGAAAGAGAGAGAGAGCGCAAGGTAGACGGAGAGATCAGGAGACAGGAAAGCAGCTTGAGTGCCATCCAATAATCAGCTTCTTTTCGCAGCATACTTTCTCAAGGAGAGGGATAGAATGGGAGAGGGAGGAGAGAAAGGCCCTGCTCCCTCCTTAAGACATAATTGACGGTTCGTATGGAACGCAGAATAGGAAAAGGAGTTTTTTTCTTTCTTCTTCACCCCCTCTCTATTTACTTGTTTTCTGTGTTATTCGTGTTCTCTTCCGCGTGTGTGTGTGTGTGTGTGTGTGTGTGTGTGTGTGTGTGTGTGTGTGTGCGCGCGCATGTGTGTACGGTCAATTTATAATTGTATCTTTATGGATTCTTGCATAGGCTGAGTGGGTGGGATTGCTTGTACTTTGCATCATAATGCTTACAGTACATAAACAGACACCCAGAGACATACACTACAGGTTCATTGGTAAACTTAAGCTTGTACACACACATTTATATACACACATACAGCGATGCACATCACCCCCCTGGTGTGAGTGGTGGACTCCTAGCCGCAGGCAATATGAGACCCTGGATGTACACACACACACATTATGTAGACAAAATGCACAAACACATAACCAACACAAACATTCACACACACAGGCATACCACTCCATAGAAAATCTGTATTTCTCCCCAAACAATTGAAACGTTCCACGTTAACATGAAGCTGTTATGGATTGTTGCTTTGATGTTGCGTTATGCACACATGTTGTCATCTATATTGTCTGTAGAATAACAAAAAGACAAAGATTAGGCTTGTCTTTTCTGGTTGGGATACAGTTAATCCTCTCAAATCCATCTTTAAACAATTTTTTTATTTTTTTTAAATGTCAAAGGGTTTTGCTTAGCCTTTGCATGACTTTGTTTACTCTAGTGGCATATATAATTTGTTTTTTCCCCCTACCAAACGGCCTGCGTAGCTATTTTTAAGCATTTCATTTAGCACGTCAAATTGTATTACATGGCCTGCACTTGTGTATATTGAAGAACCAAAGTCGCAGTAACAAAAGAAAAAAATGTTAAGCCATAAAAAATATCAGGCCCCCGTCTATTTTCAGTATTCTTACCTAACATGTCAAATGGCATCACACAGGCTCATTGTGTTCTGTTTATTTGAAATGTCAGAGGGTTTATAATGCCCCCCTACTCTGAGGCGTTGCTTTTGAAGCACACATGGAAGATGTAAACAACAAAGCCAAACACTGTTTGAGGGAAGAAGAAGAAGAAAAAAAACAAGTTTAGTTATTGAGTGATTCATGTCTCTTTCTTTCACGTTATCGTAAAAATAGACTTCTCCCAAGTAGGAGCTTTGTAAACAAACTCTTCCGAGCTTTAGTAGGTGAGTCACCCAATGGCTTATTTTATTTTATCTTGAATGTAACCTTCCTCTTAAGCACACCATACTGTCTCAACATTATTACAGCTGCAGTTTTGTGGAAGCTTATTGAAGTTGATTATTTTGATTGGAATAGTATTTGATTGGGAAAGAAGATTAACTTGCTTCACAACCCATCCCTCACAGAACAGTACATCTCAGCGAAAAGTGGTCTGTTGAGTAGTTGTATTAGCAATGTATAGGCAAATGTTCCCAGTTATATTTGAACTGGACAACATGACGAGAGCCGTGGTGAACCCTAAGACATTCCCTAAGCTTTAGTTTCATCAGGCTGGGATGTTTAGAATCCTATCCCCTCTCCTATTTGGGTAAGCAACTGTTTAGGTTTCTGGATGTGTATATAGACTGATACGAGAGAAGATTTTTTTTAATATTGCTAATGGTACCCACAATAGGCACCAATATTCACTTATACCTGTTTCAGTATTGGGACCCAACTGAGAAATGGAATCTGCCCTCTTTAATCCCAAACTCAGAAAAACACCTGCTACTTTACCAACTAAGACACATTTCCTGGAATTACTCCCCAGCACATGGCTTGTTTGATTTTAAAAGCTATTTTAAACAGCAGGTTACTTAATGTTACGATGTATAATGTTAAAAATAAATCTAATATGTATTGTATATAGTATCACTGTGAGTTGATTATGCCCCGAAATGATGTCACATAAGTGCATGGCTTGGGCATACACCTCACTGACTTCTGACTGGAAGCAGCAGCTGAGACCAAAAAGCAGTTAAAAGCAACGCCACAGTAACACCACATTGAATAAGAGTAAGCAAACAGCAACCATTTCTCACTTTTTGATTGTTTTATGGTAGATAGACCTGCAGATATTGATTTCCATGCCCATGGCCTGCAGACACTAGCAGAAGCACTCATGCGTTTATTGCTTCTGTTGACTGTAATTTTGCACTTTCTGTGGCGCAGTGGAAAAAAGTGGGCTTGCACAAACTACACATCATGTTATGGTTGAATTGACATTTATGGAATATTCAGATTTATTTGAGAAAAAGAAAAGAAGTTAAGATTTAAACTCTGTATGCTTATGTAAACGTGTGTCTGTGTGAGTCAACCTATATACAGTCATTATGTTTGCCAGGGCCCCTCCCTAGGGAGGTGTTCCAGGAGCATCCAGCTGGAAGGAGGCCTCGGGGAAGACCCAGGACTAGGTGGAGAGATTATATCTCCACACTGGCCTGGGAACGCTTCGGGATCCCCCAGTCAGAGCTGGTTGATGTGGCCCGGGAAAGGGAAGTTTGGGGTTCCCTGCTCAAGCTGCTGCCCCCGCGACCTGATTTCGGATAAGCGGTTGAAGATGATGATGATGATGATGTTTGCCTGTCTTGTCATGAAGAAAAGAGTGGTGTCAAAGTGTAACTTGACACTGTGTTATGATGGTGTGTGTATGTGTATGTACGTGTACACTTGTACGCCCATGTATTGTGCCGTGTCAGAGGCATTTACAGTTGCAGGCTTAGGTAAATTTCAGATGACAGATAAAAAGAGGAAGACAGAAAGAGAACATGACTCCAGTTACCCACTGAGCCTCTGTTCCCCTTTTTGTTATTATAATTTTTTTCATATCCAGCTTTATCAATCTTCATCCACTCACCAACCTAACGCTTGTCATAATTTCCACTGTTTTGAACAAAAACATTGTTTTTTTGTATCGGTAAATATCACAAAGATTAAATTCCCCCTCCCGTCCCTCTGTCCAGTTGTAAATACAGCTGCAGCTCATCGTGATTGTCACTGTGACTTTGGCAAACCACCCGTGACTAAGGAGCCTGTTACACGATCGGTTTATTCACACACACACACACACACACACTTAAGCCACTTCCACGCTGCCTGTGTGTGTGTCTAGAGTGACACTGACAGCTGGTGAGGATCATGTGAGAAATGTGACCACTGTGTATTGTGTTTTTTCTGGCTCTGGTGATGAGGCGGCGATGGTGTGCATGTCACCACGTGTATCTTTGTGTGAATATGTCGATGTGTTGGCCGAGCCTGTACCAGACCCCAAGGCCAATTATTTATTTTTTTTTAAGGTTCATTTGTGGAATTGTAAAAAAAAGAGAGGAATTTGAGAGTCCTGCTGGACCCTTAGTGAAACGTACAGAGTGTGCTAGCCAGTGTGTACCCTTGTTGTTTGTGTAAGAAGATTTTAAAGTAGGATTACTTTGCTTTGTTCTACCACTGAGAGCAGATAGCCATTATCTACCAAAGGCCTCCATGACACACACACACACACTTAACTCACAAATGCCATCGCTCTTACTCTTTATTTCTCGCAGACATATGCAATGCACTCAGCATGCCAGCTAGCAGGTGGTGAACTACCATAGAAAAAGCCGCATCTCTCTTTTTTTCTCCCCCCTTTTCTTCCTCTCCATCCTCTCCTCATTTCTTCTCAGTTTTTTCACTTCTCTCCACTCCTCCTCTCCTCCTCCCCCTATCTCCCCCACTGTGCCGACACACACACACCTACTGGCACTTGGATTTTCACTTATCCTCGATACTGGTAATAGATTTTTCTTTTTAACTGTACTATTCAATCTCTCTCCCGGGCCCCCCTGTTGTTAGAAGACACCTGCAGAGTGACAGACAAATGGATAGATAGAGAAGGTGGCACAGTATATACCTGGCCTGGCAGTGCAGAGAATGATAATGGTTTTGGTTCTCAACTTCTTTTCTTTCTTTTTTTTCGTTTCATGAATACCTTTGCTTTAAGTGTGCTACTACTCCTTTTGTCTCCGTTCGCATTAAATATTCATCCTTGTCCTTTTCTTCCTTAGCAGTAGATTTACCCTATTAATGTAATTTAGTTGAAGTCTTTCTGTGTATAAGGCAGCCAATATCATTCCTATAAAAGTATGTGTCCTCTAATGAATGGGCCAATGTTTGATAAACAATTTAAGGACAGCGCAACCTCGCTGAAGAGTACTTTTCAAATACATTATTGCTGAAGAATTGGATGAGTGATTTGAACCCCTGACAGGAACAGCTACATTCATTTTGATCACATGGTAACAATTTACAATAAAGGTACATGCATGAACTGTTAGTTAATTTTTTGTTCATGCTATGGACGGTTAGTTTATGCTTATTAAGCATTCATTAACTGTTAGTGCTTGGTTTTTTATGGTTAGTTAAAGCTTGGTAAAGCATTCAATATGCTTAGTTAACCATTGCTTTGTTAGGCATTAACCTAGCATAACGGTAAGTGAATGCTTAGTTGATGCCTATTAAACATTAACTAAGCAGTAACTAACCGTTTATACATTGACCCTTATTGTAAAGTGTTACAGATCACGTTTATACAGTTAAGAGGCTCATTGATGGGCAGCATGTGCACTATGACAGGGATATGACACGTTAACCGACGTACACCCTAAAAAAGCACCACCGTTATCGTTTTTCACGCATCAAAGCAGCAACAAAACAGCGTATTGGTTTCGCCATCAGGGAGTCGGACAACGATCATAACATCAAGCAAAATGTGGACTCATAAGCCAGACCTCTTGTTACTCATTCCCCCTCCACCTATTGTCTGCAGTCAGTGTGTGAGTGACCCACGGATGTGTCACGTAGGCGTAGTCGGTCATAGTATCCATCCTGCATTGTGCGTGCTAACAAGAGGACACCATTGAGACACAACGGCGAGGAAGAAGAGTGGGTGGCTAAGGTAGAATTCAGAGAGGACAAGGGAGCGGGAGGTATGCCGAGGGTTGAGAGGCAGAGGACAGACACTATGCAGCTGCTCACACACACACACACACACACACACACACACATGCATGCACGCACGCATAGCCATGTTCATTCAACACGTGTATGCATTCACTGACTTTTACATGCAAAAACCTACCGTGTATACAAAACATATGCATACAAATGATCCAAATTTGCAACTCAATTATATTTCAGAGTTTTTCCTTAAGTTTTCTAATCATAAGAACTTTTTAACAAACGGAGGTACAGCGAGATATGAAGAGTCAACCTACTTATAATTATTATCAAAGACAAAGGCTCTTGCAGTTATCCCCCAGTGAACTTGATTAAAGGTTATTCTAGAAAGCCGCTGATCAATCGCTCAATATCTGCCCACATAATCTACCTTTGAGGTGATAAGGCATTTTACCCAGCTGTCATCCATGGAGGAGACGTATAGGATTTCCTCCAAGGTCATCCAGATTGATTCTCACTCCCAACCCAGAGATGTTGACAAGTGTTCCCTGCTCTCGTCCAATTTGTTTAACGCTCAAATTAAAGAGCCACATCTTGCGCAGGATTATTTATTTGCCAATCAATTGGCTTGAGCTTGAAATGGCACCGCAGGTCTCTCTCCCACTCCACAGACGTCAAGAGAAAATGAAACTGAATAAACATGTCATCAAAACTGACTGATGATCAATGAAGGGAGGCTTGGGGGGGGGGGGCAGGGAGAAATAGGGGCGCTGGTTATCAGTATTCCTTGTTCCAATCGGAATTATATATCGGAGCCAAAAACCATTAACCATTGAAAAATGACAGCTTATTTTTGCAATGATGCATTCCACGTAGGTGCTTTTTAGTGTTGTTTCAGTGAACTGCATATTTTCTGCTAATGTGCCATTGTTCACGTTTGCATGTTTGACTATAGGTGACATCATGTGAAACACACGGCCCCAAAGCAGTCATTGCTTCAAGTTCACATTTTCAACATCATTTCCTATGTTACTATATAAAGAACGAGTTGCATGTGTAAGTTGTACTTGCTATGGAAACTTTGAAACTATAACCCACTCTTTAGTCACAGCTTTGGCTACCTCATATGTTTTCATCGTCTCCCCGAGCCTCCCTATACGTTACATCACAGTGCACCTTCCTCCACATCAGCTTGATTCAATAGACAGCACTCTGTAATAATTAGATCACCACCAAAACTGCATTAACTGCTCGCACAGAGATAGTAGCGTCGTAATTGAAAGGCACTCATTTGCATAAGCGAATGGCTGGTTTTATGAATGCTCTCATCCACAAAATTTATAATCAGTGAATCTTAAAATTCTGTTTATTATTGTGTCAGTAATTTCCCCCAAGGAAACTGAGGAGAGAGAGAGAGAGAGAGATAGAGAGAGGGACAGAATGTGAA
Source organism: Hyperoplus immaculatus (assembly GCA_949357725.1). Lineage (NCBI taxonomy): Eukaryota > Metazoa > Chordata > Actinopteri > Uranoscopiformes > Ammodytidae > Hyperoplus > Hyperoplus immaculatus. The sequence goes on along the minus strand of OX442353.1, from coordinate 14,980,524 downwards.
AGGACAAGACGGAAAGGAAAGGGGGAAGAAATTATAAAGTCATGTAAGTCATAACACCACTGAAATATCTATGGATCTTAATATCAAGTGGCATGAATAGATTTATTTGTAAATGTAGATAATTATCTCCAGCAATGATCCGTAAAGGGTAAGTTATATACCATCTCACATGAATGGTTATTTTATGAAGAACCAGAGGGGCTGAGTGAATTACGATTTGCCTGATGGATGTGGCAAAATATACTCCATATATATTCAAAACAACACAATGAGAATTTTGGTCCTCTGCTTCTTTCTTCTTCCTCTTTCTTACCTTCTGATAATTCATGTTTAGCTGTGGTCTACCCAGGATTGCTCTTTGCTACCTTTTCACTATCATCCCCTTCAACACATTATGAAATATGAAACCCAACTCTTCCATTACAGACATCTGAAGTGTTGGATCCAGCTGACACTTTTCAGGACTCTCTGTTTGATCTGACTGTGGCCGGTTGATATAATCTAAACATGACCCTCTAATGATGAATAACGGACATGACTTATGCAATGAGCTGCAATGATCTCCGTGTCCACAAATGTGTGGGAGAAGACTGTGTGTCTGTTTGCACACATATGTGGGATATTCACATAATATCAAAGGAGATATTAAAATTCCAATTTGAACTATTTAGCCCCCAGTGGTCTCTTTGTGAAGGAGATGTCTGGCAAAGGAGGCGACCTAGTGGCCTTCATGACAAACACAATCTCTGCCATGTTAATTGAAATAGGTCATTTTTAACCACCAAAGGGTTTCAATTCATGTTCGACTGCAAGTGGACATTATTTGAATAGTTCTCATTTGAGTAAGAGCGAGGGGGGATTAGGCTGAGACCCTCGTATCTGATCCCGGAATCTCTACTTCTCTGCAGAGCTGAGCAATCAGCAAATTCCCTTTTAAAAAGTCAGTATTTATGCGTTGTATTGTTATTACAGTGGTAGAATGAATATGGAGGCATCAAAAAATCTCCATATTTCTAAGTCTCAGTCTAATGTGATTGTTTTTCTGTATTTCCCCCCCATAGGAGCAGTTGGCCAATGGTGTCAATGGTCCCGCCTCTTTGCCTCCTCCAGCTGTTGTGTTGATTGGCTCCTACAGTGTGGACAGAGAACTCCTGAAGAAGTTCATAATGGGGATCACACTGGTAGCAGCCATCTTGTCCTACGTTGTAGAGAAAATGTACTGATGGTACAGTAGAAGAGTAGAGTAGAAGGAGGTTGTCAACCAGGGAGAGGACAGTGTCATCATATGAGGCTAAACAGTGTGTGTGTTTGTATTTGAAGCGGGCGAATAATGTGGTAAAACTGTCCTTTGATCCCTCGAAACATGCTCTCATTTGATTTGATTTCAACCCAGATACAAACAAAACAAAGTCAGTGTCACCTACACAGCCATGGATTATTTGAATATTTTGCAAGATTTTAAGTTCAGTTAAATGTCAAACTTTTTAATGAAATTGTTTGCCACCTGGCATTTGACTCATTTTGCTCCAAAGTGATGCCAGTGTGTGTGGACATGACAGGCCAGCAGCTTCTTCTTCTTTTTTATTTTTTTTAAACGTACATCCTTGTCATACAACATTTTAATCAGAATCTATTTGAAGTACATATTCTGTTTCATTAGTTTTTTTCATTATGATTGTTGAACATTTTCTCAGTGTAGGCTATTAAAGGAAAATGTTACGCTCCGTCTATTGGTAACTGAACGGCCTGACATTGTCCATAAACTGGTAGAAAAGTGTTTGGGTCCCGTTTTGGGTCTATATAGATGTTTTACAGATAGTAAAGTTAACACAACTAAACTAGTTGAACACATTCTGTACCAGAACAACGTCTGCTGACAATGAAATATATTACACTTTTTTTGTTGATGTACTGAGCAGTTAGATTTAAAAAAATGTTGTATAGATTCCCATTCTCCTTTTGGTTGATTGAATTGTGCTTACCATAGTTATTTTATTCAGTGGAGAAGAGTAATTATGTGTATAATACTAATATTAAAGGTAATGTGCAACCTTCATTTCAAAGTATTTACTTTTGAATTAGGGGCTATAGGAAAATATATTTTCATTGATAACAAAAGTTGTTTTAACATGTTATTCTTTTGTTAAAGTGTTTCAAAAACTGTATTGTGTGTTTTTATTAATATGGGTTTATCCTCATACATCAAAGTCAAGTTGAAGTATTTTGATAACAAACTGACTATTGGCCAAGTTGACAATGCTGACTGTTGATTGACGCTCATTAAAGCCCCCTTATTTTGTCCTTCAGAACACTGCACACACACAGTGATTTGTTTTCATTGGTATGTGACTTCAAGAGTTGTTCCATGATGTCTCACAAACCTGTTGTCATGTCTTACTGATCACTACCGTTTTCTGTTGCCTGCGCCATTACAATGGAAGGCAAATGGAATTATGTTTGTGGAGCTCACAGCATTGAAACTGCATCGTTACTTTTAAAATACATTATCCCCTGTTACTCTGGGTTGTCCATATATTTTCCGATTCATCTATGGATCATCCAAATGTCTTACATTGGTGTGGCAGAATACATCTCAGACGGGTATCTCAAATTGTTCTCATTGCTAAACATTACAAGAGGTAAGATATTTTCTTTTCTTTCTCAAATTCAGGTGAAGTGAACCAGCAATTTAACTACTCTATTAATATGTGTACCACTAATGGTGTATGTATATTGTCTTAGATAGTTATAATTGTTACAAAAGCTTGCAGCTATATATTGTTTTTGTCCTTTATGATGATGAGTATTATTGACCATACTAAACAGTGTAATAAAAGACAGAATCAAATAGTTATGAGTGACTGGTTATTTGAATTATTAACTGCTGAAGTTTTGACTATTAAACAAGTCCCATATAACTGATATGGGAGAGTCCCATGTCTCTTTACAGCACGATGTATCGCTCAGTTGTTGTCATGCAGTGTGCCTGTGTTTCTCTCTTATGTCTTTCTGTTTTGAGGTACAATAGTCCCAACATGTGCTCCGACAGTCAATAATGCATGCCCCAATTTATGTGTCACATTGCACTGGCACATGTGCTCGTCTGTATGGCTGCATTTTTTATCAGTGTGTGTGTGTGTGTGCGTGTGTGCGTGTGTGTTCCTACATGCCATATGTATATTCTTAGTCGCAAGTGTCTCTCAGCTTGTTTGTGAGATTGTTTCTGTGTCAGAAGGTCTGTGTCTGTGCATGCCTGCGCTCTGATGTAGTGTCTGTAGTTTCCTGCAATGCTTAATTTAGCAGAAAGCTAGCATGCATGCATCTGTGTGTGTGTGTGTGTGTGTGTGTGTGTGTGTGTGTGTGGGTGCATGTGTGGTGCAGGAGTGACAGGACTCGTCACTCTCTCAGTCAAAGCCCTGTTATTAGATATACCACTGTTTTTTAGCACACACATACGAACATGCTTTGTATTATCTAAGTAGGCTGTGTGTCACAGATTCTGTTGACACACATATACAGATGAAACTCGAAAAATTAGAATATCATGCAAAAGTTCATTTATTTCAGTAATTCAACTTCATAGGTGAAAATAATATATTATACAGACTCATTACATGCAAAGTGAGATATGTGAAGCATTTATTTTTTATAATTGTGATTATTATGGCTTACAGTTTATAAAAAACCCAAATTCAAAATCTCAGAAAATTAGAATATTACATAAAATCAATAAAAAAAGTTTTTTAAATACAGAAATGTCGGCCCTCTAGAAAGTATAATCATGCATATTTACTAAGTACATGGTTTGGGCCCCTTTTGCATGAATTATTGCCTAAATGCGGTGTGGCATGGATGCTATCAGCCTGTGGCACTGCTGAGGTGTTATGGAAGCCCAGGTTGCTTTGATGTGGCCTTCAACTCGTCTGTATTGTTGGGTCTGGTGTGTATCATTTTCCTCTTGACAATAGTCCATAGTTTCTCTATGGAGTTCAGGTCAGGAGAGTTGTCTGGCCATTCATGCACAGTAATACCATGGTCAGTCAACCAGTTACCAGTGGTTTATAGCACTGTGGGCAGGTGCCAAGTCTAGCTGGAAATGGAAATTGTCATCTCCATAAAGCTTGTCAACAGACAGAAGCATGAAGTGCTCTAAAATCTTCTGGTAGATGGCTGTGGTGACTTTGGACTTGATAACATAGTGGACCAACAGCAGCAGATGACATCATACCTCAATATCGATACCTATTACTGTGTTGATTGGCCAGACAACTCTCCTGACCTGAACTCCATAGAGAAACTATGGAGTATTGTCAAGAGGAAAATGATACACACCAGACCGAACAATACAGACGAGCTGAAGGCCACTATCAAAGCAACATGGGCTTCCATAACACCTCAGCAGTGCCACAGACTGATAGCATCCAAGCCACGCCGCATTTAGGCAATCATTCGTGCAAAAGGGGCCCAAACCAAGTACTTAGTACATATACATGATTATACTTTCTAGAGGGCCGACATTTCTGTATTTAAAATCCTTTTTTTATTGATTTTATGTAATATTCTAATTTTCTGAGATTTTGAATTTGGGGTTTTCAAAAGCTGTAAGCCATAATAATCACAATTATAAAAAATAAAGGCTTGAAATATCTCACTGTGAATGTAATGAGTCTATATAATATATTATTTACACCATTTAGGTTGAATTACTGAAATAAATGAACTTTTGCACGATATTCTAATTTTTCGAGTTTCACCTGTACATGCGTCTACCCTGGATTCCTATACGTAACTACCATGTATCACACACACACACATACACACATTCACCGTGCAGGGCAATTTTGTAGTGTATGTGCAAATGATGCATGTCAGGCAAACTTGCACACAAACACAGCCACCAAAGTTATATTAACCGATCAAATGATGCGTGTCTCACACACAGACACACACACACACACACACACAGCTTTGTATTATGTGATCAAATGATGCGTGTAGCTATGAAGCTTGTTACATGCATCCAGCAGTGCCCTATATTATTCTGCAGCCATCCATACTGGGTGACAGTTCTTTTGATGCTTTGTAAGCACATTTTTCTCACTGTGTATGTCAGTTACATTGCATTGTTCTCCAATGAAATATGGATGCAGCGACACCCTTTTATGTTTTCGGAGATCATCACTTACTATGAAATATTGAGCCGGGAACCCACATAAAAAAGGATCATTATTCACTTTGCATCATTCACTTGGGTTGTTTCTAATAAAAGCAAGAGTTTCTGAATTCTTGTCTCAGTTGCAGCTGTTGTCAATTTGTCATCTATAGAGCAATGTTTCTTTTTGATGCGAAACAGAGCGACTTTGGACACAAGACAACGCCAGGGAGGGTGAACATCATTGGGCTTGCCTGTGTCATCTCTCATGTCATGTCATTATATTGATTCGGGTGTTTTAATTTCAGAGAGGTTTGCCTTACATAAGAAAACAGATGTGACACAAAGAAGGGCATTTTTGTTTTGAGAAGATGTATTTTTCTAAAAGGCTCAGATGCCACATTGCAGGAAGTGCAACATGGTCGAGTTTTTGGGGATAAATCAAGATTTTGTTGTTGGAAATGCCTGAGAGTTCTTGCGAAACTGAACATTTAGAACTTAAAAATGTGCAAACCACCATTAGGAGTGTAAAGTGTGAAGAACAGATGACATGACAGTGAGCCTGTTCTGAAGCTAGATCGCATTTGCCTCATATACTGTAGCAGTCTGCTGTAGGTGATTTGCAAAGTCTCTAGCTGTCAATTAGTATACGGTTTATACACTAAAAATAAATATATTTTGTGCAGTCTAAAATGTAAACGTTCTTGTGTTGGAGAAAGTCATAACCAGAATGTTTTTTATGCTGCTGTATGTCGTCCCTGTACTTTCAAAATCGTTACCTCATAAATAATCAATAATATTTTTTGCTGTAAGGACATCTATCGCAGTAATATGATTGATTGATTGAATTTATTTCAAACTTATCAAATAAAATAAATAAATTAAACATCAGAAATGAAAAATTAAATGAAAAATACAATAAACAAAAAACTAATACGGACAGGCATATACCGAATAAATGTATTCATTCTTGAGCCTGTAGTTTTCCATTGCTAAAGACTGTTGCTGTGTTTTTGTTGTTTGTTTGTTTTTTTTGGCACAGCACTCCTCTGCTCAGCTGGTGCTGAGTGGACAGAAGGCCTTTACTGATGCAGTCATACTGGCTATTATGTGTAAAGAATATGCTGCTGTGAGCCATGATGAATAATGATAATATATCTAAACATCAACCGTAGCCACAATGATGGTGGCAGCATATAAAAGGAAATTCACTAATCAATATTAAGGGAGCACTTGTTTTGTGTTTAGGTGAGACACAACAAACTTTGAATAGCACAGTTTGTACAGAAAGATGGGTTCTGTTCAAAATAACGCTTTGTCAAATAAATACTAAAGACACATTTATTAACAGACCACTGAATCAATGCCAGCAGCTACAGAGGGTGTTGACATTAGCGACTGGCTGACAGAGCTGCTCATTAGCCACCATCTCAGGCTCTGACCTTTTCATTTCTGCAAAACGCAGTGAATTCCAAACTGACTTAGATTATTTTGCTGAAGCTCCTGTTTGTGTGTTTGCCTGGATATATTTTTATATCGGGGATGATCACATCCAATTTATCATTCATTTGAATAAAGAGCATATTGAACATGGTTATTGGAATCTTCAACACCAGAATTCATACCTTAAATATTTTGATAATAATACATCATAAATTAAATAATTAAATACATCAAAATGGATAAATAGCATACGGTCCCCAGTTATGCACTTACAATATAGCCTACATTTTACAGTGGATGCCTACTTTTTAGGCAAATGTTGTATTTGTGTGTAAGCAAAAAATAAAGAAAAACATGATATGTAGAGAATTTCTTTTCTGGGCTTTGCTGATACCGATGTATGGTGTTGAGTTTGGTGATCTGGGGACTGTTTAATTAAAGAATACATTTACCAACTTCTATCTACGTGTCAGTCAAAGCGGCGGCGGCTTCATGTGAGATGAAAGGGATAATAGCGTTGAAGGTGCAATTAAAATATTTACAGGATCAAAGCAGTGATATCGCATTTATTCTAGCAATGACGTTGATTGACAGGGGATGCAGTCAGTGACATAAAATATGAAAGTGCTGTGTGTGTGTGTGTGTGTGTGTGCGTGTGTGTGTGTGTGCGTGCGTGCGTGCGTGCGTGCGTGCGTGCGTGCGTGCGTGTGTGTTTGTTTGTCGAGGAGAGGATATACAGTTTATTTAGCCCCAGGGCAGGCACACAGTAATAGCAGTGACTGACACTACCTTACAACTGAGGCCTGGCTGAAGCAATGTCTGTTAATAATGTGTGTGTGTGTGTCACTGCCTTAATTAGCTGCTGCCACCCTGACCCTGCTTTAATTTGAAAAACTGGAGAAACATGAGCAGAAATTCCATCTTTTCATAATCTCTGTTTGTCCTTGACTCTTATATTTCTTTAAGGGATATTGAACCTGTGCACATGTGTTTGTTTTTGTCCATATTCCATACAGTGTATATTCAGTGCTCTGCAGGCTGCTTTGACCTTATACAGTGAACACAGTGAAATGAAGAATGCTTGGGTGAATATAAATCAATGTTTTTGGTGAATAAACTCAACTTCACTGTGCCTTATTGCATTTTTCTATTTTCTCATCTGCTCCATTTTAATTTGGATCTTAGATTTTGGCATACTGACACACGTTAACCATTATTGTGTTGACCGGTGTCAAAATCCCTCATCTAAAGAATGTGTGTCTTGTGTTCACCTTGTGAAATAAAGTTTATTAAATCATCAGCTACTCCTTTTTAACTTAAGCATTTAACAGTGTGGTGATGTAATTACAGCACTGATTTTTTACCCAACTTGAGATAATTTAACTATAGTTCTATATATGTACTTAGCCTATATCTATATATGGATACAAAATAGTGTGAATCTTAAATTTTTTTTAAAACGAAGGATCCTTCTTATTTCTGGCACCATTTGGTGGATGCAAATGCATGCCCACATGGGTGTGACCAATTAATTTTTTCAATTTCGGTGACCAACATGCTTTGTTGCTTTTTCTCTCCACCTCCCACCTTTCCCTCTATTTTTCTGTCTCACTTGTGCCTTTCTATTTCTATAGGTCTGTACACTGGGCGCTAAGCACTTCAGTGCCTTCTGGAACAGAGGGGAAAGTGACTTGGCAAGCATATCCATTCCTAATCGTGTGTGTGTGTGTGTGTGTGTGTGTGTGTGTGTGTGTGTGTGTGTGTGTGTGTGTGTGTGTGTGTGTGTGTGTTGCCTGTACATGAGTGTTAATGCCAGCTTCATCCAAGCATTTAGTTTGGTGGCCCTTATGCCTGCATTCAGTGATTGCTGTGTTTTATCTCCACGCACACACAAACACAGACGCACATACACCCCGTTGTCACTGCAAAGCAAACTGGGAATTCACAGCCTGCCGTGCGAGGGAGAGATTGGCTCTTTAGAGTGTCTTGGTGGCGTGCCAGTTCTGTTTCAGTATGCAGTGTCTTTGTGGTTTTGTGTGTGTGCATGTGTGTGTGTTTGATGGGCTTATACATCTTTGACTTTGAGCGGTTAAGGGTGTTTGTATTCACCAGTGGGACGGGGGAGACCAAAGTCAATATTTTAGCTCTACAGCAACATTGTTCTTGAAAGCTCTTTAAATAATCACACAGAGACGGAGCAGCATTGCTGTATTACTCTGTGTTAAAAGTTGTTATTAGTTTGAAGACAGTTTTTAAGACCTAACTATCAGTTAAGCCTTGAAGAAACGCTTGCTTGTCTCGGTTGTGTATTGTTTGCGTAACAGAGTTAATTAAATTGTTTAATTTTGAGTGTCTGAGAAATGTGGCACTTTTGTTCAGTAATCTTGACCCAAAATCTCCAAATCCAAACAAAATACATTTTTAAATGTATTGGGGGGAAAAAAGTAATAATTGAAAAATTGTTAAAGCGGATTTACCATTGCCACGGACATTTAGCTGGTTATAGCTTAATGAACCATCTGAGTTGTTCTATCTCAATAGGTTTCATCATCTTTTCATTGCATCTATTTAGACAAGAATTTCAAAAAAGTGAAAAGTCACCTTGAAGTCTCGTTAGCTTTGCTCTTGCTGATTAGAGTACAGCTCAGAAAGCAGCAAAGAAACTTTTTAATGATGTTGTCATGGAAATAACTGTATATTGCATGAGACTCCTCAGGGCTGGTTTGTTGCCATGGTGAATTGTTCCTGTGGCGTTGTCCAGACAAGAAACAATGCTCATTTACATAACCACATTCTTAATGTGTAGTGGCAATCTTCTGTAGTAATCGCTCTGATGTAGTACACTGTGAAATGAGAGAATTGTTATCCAAAGCTTAGTCAGGGTCTTGTGTTCGAAGTCTTCATTCAACAGATACAATTTATTTTTCCAAATTTTCACCGATGTCTGTAATAATAACATCATGCATGTGGGCAGCTGGAGGTACCCCCCACCCAACTTGGACCAGAGACTTGGAACAGACTGCTTCCTGGCAGCCTATTCATCACCATTAAGTCACCAAGGTGGAAACTGATTAAAATGATTCTCTCTTACCGAATAGCCAACAATTTGACACACAGAGACGAAACATTTTTGATCATGCTAACCGAAGGATGGAAATGTCTGTTGGTGGGTTGGTGGGTCGGTAGTGGTACACCACTTTGGCCCAGGCTGACATATCTCAACAGCTGTGATGGATTGCCATGAAACTTTGCAGACAAATCATTGTCCCCAGGAGATTAATCCTACTGACTGTAAGGATTTCCTAACTTTTTGGACATTGTGTGTGATTGCCTTAATATTTGATACAGATGTCCACAGTGGTTACTTTGGTGAGTCCCTGATAGTTATCTAAGTGAGCCACCATGAGGTCGTCATTTTAAACTTTTGGCAAAATATCTTTGACGACTTTAGAATTAGTATTTATTATTTGTCAAATACACTGGTTTATGACCTAAACACCTGATGATATTTTCAACAGCCTCAGTTGTACAGAAAAAGTTAGCACGCTAACATGCTAAACATCGAGAGTGATCACAAATGTTTCACTTTTAGCATTGCATTTGCCAGCATGCACATTTGGTGCAAAACACTGCTGTGTTCCACTGTCACCCTCAAACAAGCACAGCAATTAACCTTACATTGTTTAAAACTATGTCATTTCTACACTTTGTATGTACATTTTTTTCCACTGCATGTCTAAAGGTCTCCAAATAATTTGAGACATTCTGCTTGTTATTACAGGCACCATTCATTCACTCTGTTGCCAAATCGTCAATTACAACCTCCTCTGATATTGTGAGATGACCTTGTCATAAAATCTTTAGAGGAAGGAATCGATGGCAAGTCATGTTTGGACTTCAAAAGGAGGCTGTCAACTGATGTTTGACGGAATTCTAAAGACAGTCACACCCGGGGTAAGCTGCAGATCCTGCAAATGATGGTGGAACTAATCTATTGCTGCTCATTAGAAAGGAACGATAGTGTGTGTGTGTGTGTGTGTGTGTGTGTGTGTGTGTGTGTGTGTGTGTGTGTGGGGGGGGGGGGATGTATGAAAAAGAGCCATAATAGTTCATGCAAGACAGAGAGAACACCAGTCACAAGGACTGAAACTTCTGTCAATTTCCTGACACGACCAACAAATGGCAACTGGCACTAATTGAGGACAAGTCACACTGTTTGGCCACATCCCAGTCAAACATTATGGATTGAATGGTCGTCACAGGGTTAGTTGAGTCATTTGTTGACTTGCATAATGTCTTTGCATCATGGGAAAGTGTTATTGTAAAATTGTGTTCACATGACCATCTACCCAGCGTACTGTGACCCACTATAACCACTAAACTGCACAAACTGGGTTGAACAGTATGCACTTAACAAGACCTTTGCAAATGATTGTCCCTTTTGAGAGGCATTGTGTATAATAGTCTAATAGAGACAAACTAAATCTAATGAGATCAGTTTATGCTTGACTAATAAGATTTATCCAAAAACGTATAGGCTACCAGTTGCTAGTTGAGGAGTAACTTCACGTGTCCATTACACCAACCAGGTCCTTTAGCTTGTTAATCCAGACAGGTGTGGCAGAAGTTCCTGTTTGCGTCTGAGTGAAAGAGAGAGCTGTCAATCACTTATTGGGCATCACACTTAAAATGAGCTCTCCCTCGAGACAAATTCATCTGTGATGCTGCCAGACCGCAAAGAGTGGAATGAAATGCTAATGTGGTTTAGCCAGTAAATATGAAAGAGCTTTAATCTATTTTCTCAGATATTACTTTCTACCTGCAGGATCACTGCATTTTTGTCGAATCAAGTATTAGACACAATCTGACCTTTTCAATAAAAACTACATAGACATGAAGAATGTACGAGTGAAACAATAGACTGATTTGTGATAACCTTAAAAAAAGCAATACAGAAAACAAAATCTGCACACATTCAATACCAGTATGTTGATTTTTCGCAGGGAAAAACAACACTAGTAAACAAATGTACCCAAGACCGACATCATGTAGGCCTAGAGGTATGGCTTGAGGCAGCCTTTACTATTACTGACAGGTGAGATGATCTGGTGGAAGAAATAATTTTAAATTGATGAATTTGGTCTGGATGTATAGGGTTAAAGTTTATGCCCCCTGTGGTGATCCAGACAGTACACTTAGGAAACAGCTTTCACACTTACAAATGCCTGTACACACATTTGTTCATACACCTAAAGTATTGTAGAACTGTACAGCTCTGTAGAGTGTCAGAGAGAGAGAGAGAGAGCAGCAGAACTGTGGCAAGTTAGAAAAATACTTAATATCACAATTAATTACACACACTTGCAAAGCCTTTCATGTCTGTGTTGCCTGTCTCTCTCTTTTTTTGTTGCCTAGTTGATTATAGCTTGTGCTGACAGTTTGCGCGGCAGGCGGTCTCTCCAACACGTTGCACAACAACAATAACACGCTCAGAGTTGAGAAGTCATTCACAGGGCAACCCAGCGGTGTAGGAGTCAGAAATAAAATATAACATTTAAATATGTTTTTCTGTCTATTAGCACACTGCCTCTCCTCTCTTCCCTGTGCATTTCATGAATTTCTTCCTCTTCTTTTTTCTTTTCCTCTCCTGGCCACCCCTTCTTCTGTCTTGACAGCTGCAGTTAATTTAATGTCAGTTCTACCAGCTCGCCGAATCACTGGGAGACAAACAGATCGGAGAGCAGGGGAGTGTAAGAGCAAGAGAGTGCAGGAAGAAAAAGAGGTAAAGGCATAGACAGAAAGCGAAAAACTGGTATAGAATGGAACGGATTGGAAAACAAGTTGAATTAATCAATGACAGGATAACAAAGGTAAAAGAAAAACAAAACAAAAAAAAAGCAGAACTAATACACAAGTTTGCAGTCAGCCATCTGACAATCCTTTGCCTTATACAGAACAGCAATTACAATTTCACAGATAGAAATTAAAATCCCCCCTGGTATTTGTGTGTGTGTGTGTTTGTGTGTGTGTGTGTGTGTGAACCCATGAGCAGGCTGTCAAAGTGATTTCAAGCAGTTTATAGCCTAAGCTCACAAAATGGATTCTCATGCAGCAAAAGGGGGCAAAAGAATATAAACCCCCCCCTTTTTTTTAAAGAAAACTAATTCCTTGAATATTAATTGCCTGGCTTGACGATTGGCTTATTTGTTTGTGATGAGACTGCAAAAGAAAAGTACCCATAATCCCTCTATCTCTCTTTCTCTCTGACTGTCTACTGTCTGTATTAATCTCTCTTTCTGCCCTTTTCCTCTGCTCTCTATAAATCTTTCTCTCTATCCTACTCTTCCTTGGAGCATGTTACTCTTTTTTTTGGTAAAAAGACAAGCATCTTTGAGTTGCTCTAGCGGTGTCATTTAATATCTGGGTTGTGATATCTAATTCCCGGTCTTATTTTATTTACATCTCGTAAAGATTTATGGCCCCACGTTGGGTTTCATTTTCAAGCCCCAGAGTGTATAGCTTGATTTATTCCCATTATAATAGTATCTCCACTCTCCAGTTGCTCTCTCAAATTCCTTACGGCACACTGTGTGTAGGCTACAAACGCTACATAATCTCTCTGAGTGTTTGTATCAGTCATCAGCGTTTATAGGCTATCAACCTTTATTCATCCAGTGGAAAGTCGCTTGAGCACACTCGCTTTTATTACACAGCCCACACTCATTTTCACATTTACAGCTAAGAACTGCAGAGTGTGACCACATACTGCTGCTTTTCTCTGCACAGGAGGGAAGAGCACATAGATAGGAACAAGGGCCAAACTCGTATTTGACTCAACAATTTAAATCATTTTCACTTGATGTATAAAGAGAACTGAGTTTGATCAAAGGGGCTTGAAAGATACAGGCCGGTCTGCTACCTGTGGATAGGCACCTGCATCAAAAAGAAACTCATGGACATGGGGTTCAATCTGGACTAGATATGCTAAAGAACCATGTCTGTGTGTGTGTAAATGCATCTTTAGATTAATGTGATCTTTAGTTTATAAGCATAGCCATGCCCCATGGTGTGTCTCTTGTTTGCAAAAATTTAAACTTCAAAACGGCAAACATTTACTGAAACACCACATTGCGGGTCATGCTTTCCCACTAATCAAATTTCCAGATAATCTTATTCAGTTTACTGTGGATATTATGGTGGAACTTGCAATTCTTTTGTGACTTGTTGGACAAGGGTTGAGTAGATTTTTTTTTATATTGCTTTAATTGTGTGAATTGGACCCTTTTGGATTTTTACAGTCTGTGTATTGGACAAATCCCCAACCATAAAGAGCCCATTTATGCGTTCTCCCATGGCACTATTTCCCCCTCCATGTCTTTGCACTGCGTCTGCGTATGTGTAACATATCAGATATACCAGAAAGTGATTCTGAACTGCTTTTCCTGCCTGGCCTCTATCGTTTTATTCAAGTGTCCGTACATTAAGAGAGTGGAAGTATTCAATATGGGATAAGGGCACATTTTCCGCTGAAGATGAAACATTTCTAAATTAAACACTTGTTCACCGCCTAAGGTGAGAGCTACATTACCACTTGACTTTACATTATACATTCACGCCAGCACTATAGTTCCACTTCATCTGAATGCAAAGAACGTTCTCTTACAGCCTCATAGGGCAACTATATTTAATTTTTTTTATTATTAACCTTTATTTATACAGGTAAAATCTCATTGAGATCCAGGGTCTCATTTACAAGAGAGACCTTTTCAGGTAGGCATCAGCAGCAACACAAAGTTACAAACTAACTAAACATACAGGAGACACAACACAGAACACAAACGGTAAAATAACGCAGTACAAAGGGCAAAGAACAAGTTAAGTACAAGTGAAGTTATTAAGTGCAGACCCCCACGGACTGTCTCAACAGCCTTCCTACTAGCAGTCTAAAATCCCCTAAAAAAATAAACATGGACAGCTTCTGCCTCTGCTGGAGCTTGTTCCAGGTTGCAGGCGCAGCGTAGGAAAATGCCTTCTTGCCCAGTTCAGTACGGACTGACGGGATGGCAAATGAGATGAAGTCCACGGACCGGAGGCTGTGATTGGACTGTTTCTGTGCCAGATACATTAACAAATACGAGGGGAGCAGTCCGATAATGGATTTATAGATAAAAAGATACCAGTGAGTGATTCTACGCATGGAAAGTGAAGACCAGTTTGTGAGAGAGTACAATGTACAGTGATGTGTGAGGGGTTTACAATCAGTTATGAATCTCAAGGCCCCGTGATATGCGGCATCCAGCAGTTGCAGGGAGTGAGAGGCATTCATATATACAACATCCCCATAATCCAGGAGTGGCAAGAAAGTGGCTGCAACAATACGTTTTCTGGCTTTAAAAGAGTAACAGGCTCTATTTCTGAAGAAAAACCCCAGCTTTAACCTCAATTTATTCAGTAACTGGTCAACATGACATTTAAAAGAAAGGCTATCATCCACTGTGATGCCTAGATATTTGTAAGTGGCCACAGACTCAAGTGGAATACCCTGAGCAGACATAATACAGGGTAGAACAGCAGGTACCTTCCTTTTATTAGAAAAGAACATCATCTTGGTTTTACCTGCATTTAGAACTAGTCTTAGTTGAAATAATTGCGCCTGAATGGTGTCAAAAGCAGACTGCAAGTCAATGAACACCTGGCCAACAGAAGATGCACAACAATAGACAACGGTGTCGTCAGCATAAAGATGTACGGATGCATTAATATTTTGGCCCACCTCATTTATATAGATGGTAAAGAGAGTTGGTCCTAAGACAGAACCTTGCGGCACACCATTTGTAGTGTTTAGGAACTCGGAGCAAAGACCATCGGACTGCACACACTGTTTACAGTTGGAAAGGTAGTTAGAAAACCAGCCAACTGCATGGTCTGACAATCCAATGGTGGACAGTCGCTGACTCAAAATCCTGTGATCGACTGTGTCAAATACCTTTGAAAGATCGATAAAAAGAGCAGCACAATGTTTCTTGGCATCCATGGCTACCAACATATCATTTATCACCTTAATGGCAGCAGTTGCAGTACTATGTTGCTTCCTAAAGCCGGATTGAAAAGGAGATAAAATATTGTTCAGGCTCAGGTAATCCTTGACCTGGTCATTCACTAGCCTTTCAAGCACTTTTGCTAAAATAGAGAGCTTAGAGATGGGCCTGTAATTATCCAATAAAGTGCGGTCACCCGCTTTCAGGAGAGGGAGCACATAGGAGGTTTTCCACACTTCAGGAATAATGTTGCTCTGGATAGAAAGATTGAAAATGTGAGATACCGGTTGAGCTATAATGTGCGCAGACAAACGTAAGAAGTAAGGGGGAAGGTTATCTGGACCTGCAGATTTTTTAGGGTCTAGGTCTTTTAAGGCCGTAAGAACCTCTTTAACAGAGAAGGGGGTGAAAGAGAAACCCTGGCTACCTGTGGCAGGGCTGGCAAAGGACTGAGTAGGTGAGTTAACATCACAAGAGGACTCGAACAAGGAGCTGGAGGCTATAAAATGTTTGTTAAAACAGTTTAGCATCTCAGATTTGTCAGATATAGAGATAGAGTCAACAGCAATAGTGGGAGGCAGCTCTGAAGAGCAAATATTGGCTGAAAGAGATTTTATGGTATGCCAAAATTTCCTGGGGTCGTTTAAGTTGTCTGTGGTCTGTGATAAATAGTACTCTTGTTTAGCTGCCCTAATAGCGCCGGTGCAGCTGTTACGTGCTTGCCGAAAAAGTAGCCAGTCCGCCTCAAGCCCCGACTTCCTTGCATTGGCCCAGAGCTGATTTCTCTTGTGTAAGAGACCCGTAAGTTCAGCAGTGAACCAGGGGCTCTCTCGTCCCTTCACCCTGAACCGACGAAGAGGAGCATGTTTGTCCATAAAATAACTAAAACTGCCATAAAAGTATTCCCATGCAAGGTTTAAATCATCAATTAGTAAAATACGATCCCAGTTAAAATGATAAAGATCATGAAGAAAAGCTTGTTCAACAAAGTTCTTCAGACTTCTTTTAAGAACAATACGAGGCTTAGTGCGAGGGATTTTAATATCCCTAACAGCACCTATCACACAATGGTCACTCAGATCATTGGCAAAAACTGCTGTAGCAGAATATTTATGTGGCATGTTGGTAATTAAAAGATCAATAAGAGAAGATTTGGTTGGGCATTTGGGGTTAAGACGTGTGGGGCTTTTAATGATTTGAGTAAGGTTAAAAGCTAAACACTGGGCCTTAAAAGGATCAGACACTGGTGAAGACCAGTCCCAATTAAAATCACCTACCAGAACGATTTCTTTGAATTTCAGTTCAGATAACAGCTGCATTAAAGAGGATAATGTCTCTGCAGTGGCAGAGGGGGGCCTGTAGCAACCAACAATAATTAGGTGTTGACCACCAGACAAAGCAATACTTAAGGCTAAGATTTCAAACTGTTTCCGAATAGATTTGGCAAGCAAAATTTGAGCAGCAAGACTGGATCTGACATATATTGCCACTCCACCGGCCTTATTAGGACGATCAGAACGGAAAATATTAAAACCCTGAATTGCTACATCCTTGTCCAAAACAGATTTAGAGAGCCAGGTCTCTGAAATAACAATTACATCTGCACCAGTCGACTCAACCCAAATTTTCAGCAAATCCATTTTCAGGTTGGAACGCAGACTGCGAGCATTTACATGTATGATATGCAGACCAGACACATTCTTAAGATCTGATGGCGTGCTACATGTAACTGGGGGACCAGGATTTGGATGAATTCCAGATAGCAGAAGAAGCATAAAAACTAAACATTTCCGCTTAATGCTCAGACCAATTGGGCCATTACAGGAATTAATAGTATAGGCCCTACCTCGTATGGCACCTGTGTGGTTCCATAAGGAGAACACATTGGGGAAACAACAAATATCCAAACCCCCCAAGCAAGCAAAATAATCGGATTGAGCTATATTTAACTGCAATAGCCAATCAGCTGGCTCGGGTCCAAGTGAGGAAGTTGCACCACTTGTGATGGACAGCTGTGGGCAAAAAGAGTCTAGAATCCCCCCCGCAGGACCGCCAAGATGCCAGGCCATAGCGAGGCAAAGAACAAGGGGCAAAATCACCATGACAGCAGTTAAATGGTAGGTCAGATGACGAAAAGTGCGGAGCGGTAATTGCTCCCAACGTTAGCTCAGCCGATGTGTTGGCGGCGGCGGCTCACGACGTTCGGCTCCTCGGGGGCGGCGGCTCACGGCGTTTGCGTGTCAGCGGCAGCGGCTCACGGCGTACGGCCCCTCAGGTCCCGGTGTCGGCTCACAGCGTTCGGCCCATTCGGGTCCCGGTGTCGGCGGCGGCGGCTGCTCACAGTGTTCGGCCCCTCAGCGGAGAACGGCAAACCAGGAACCAGGTTGAGGCTAACAGCAGGCAGGTGGTTGAAGCTAGCAATAGGCCAAGCAGGTGGTTGAAGCTAGCAATAGGCCAAGCAGGTGTTGAAGCTAGCAATAGGCTAAGCGCTGGTGGATGGAAGCTAACAGCAGGCAGGTGGATAGAAGCTAGCAGCAGCCAGGTGGATAGAGACATATAGGGCATATATATAGGGCAACATTTTCTACTTTGTTACCAATATGATGAAAAGACAAGTGGAACCTGTTTGAAGCCTTGCTATAGAATACAGAGGGTTTCTTTGTTGCTCTGCATGGACAAGTAAAAGAAAAGGAAAAAAAAATAGAAAAGGGAAAACAATCTGGAGTGGGAAGCAGTGCATCCTGCAGCACCTGGGAGCAGTGTGATTACAGAATGCTCCAGGCAGCCAGAGGAAATTGCTGCCACTCCCTTCCACTCACTCACTCGCTCACTCACTCCCTCGCTCTGCCTTGCCACACTGACTTGGGACTTGAGCAAGGTTGATTAGGTCACACCTCTGGCAGAGCACTATACTCTATAGACTTTCATCAACATCTTTTTGAGCTGTCCTCAGAAAAAATAGTTCAAGCCCTCTTCTCTAACCTGTAGGGCTCTTAAGCAGAGTGGATGTCACATTGCTGGAATAGACAATGTCCTGATGAAGAACATTCTCTCTCTCTCTCTCTCTCCCTCTCTCTCTCTCTCTCTCTCTCTGTCTATCTATCTATTGTGCTGCAATATGTATATGATTATCTTCAAAAGCAGCTTTTCCATACAGTGCAGTGGTGGAGGCAGAAGGTATGGAGAAAAGCTTGATGGTGACGACTTGTGTCAGCCTTCCTGTTGTTCTTATGCAGATTAACTCATGCCCCATGCCAACTGCCAGTGGCTGGGAGGCCTGGTGTACATCATACCCTCTTGTCTGCTACACTATTCTCACCCCAGGATCTTGTAATGTAGCAATTACTACTAAATGCATTGGTAAGCATAAATGACTTTTTGTTTTAATTTTTTGTACTGCTTGGTGCGAACTCTCACAGTTGCAACAGTTTTTTAGAGCATATACAGTCACCCGCAGAAAAACTAATTTAAACACTCCTAGAAGGATTTGGTAGCTTCCATAGCACACCCATAGACTGTATCAAAGAACATAACAACATCTCCCAATGTTGTGTTAAGTGAGATTGCCATGCTTGTGGTAAATGAGTTTGTGTGGGGTGTTAATGTATGAACCCAGCTGAGGGCTCACACTCTGCCAAGGACAGGTTTATGGAAAGCATATTTTACCCAGCGTGGGATGGTGTATAAGGCAGACTTTATCTTTCCCTCCCTTTATCTCTCTCTCTATATATATATATATCTATCTCTCTCTCTCTCTCCCCCCTCTCCATCTCTCTCTCTCCCCCCCTCTCCATCTCTCTATCTCCCTTCCTAGTTGAGTAATAACATTAAATATTAATCTTATATTAGATGCTGTACGATTAGTAACAGCACATTTTGCTGACCTGTGCTTTTTTGCTCCCTGCAGTACGTGTATTTGTTTGTGTGTGTGTGTGTGTGTTTGTGTATCTGTATATGCTCGGTATAATGTTAAGGGCATTAAAGTGTGAAAGTGTTTCTAAATTGCTCTTAAATTGCTCTAGGGAGGGCTTAGGTGTATATATGCCCTGCAGGGCTAATGAAGGGAACATCACTCTTCCACGCAGAAGAAGAGACTGCAGTATTAAGGCCAGGACACGCCGGCCCGATAATCGCCGTCGGAGAGTCGGGAGGGGGCGGGGAAACGAATCTGTTTGGTGTGTGCCGTGAAATTGGTCGTCGTAGATGTCGTCGGGCTTCTTTTGAGCCGATTGAACATGTTCAATCGGCGGCGGGCAGTCTTTCAGTTGGAGCAATTTGATTTGTGGAGGGCTAGCGAATCAGTGAAGCCCGGAAGTGAGGCGGGTAGCACAAACAGCTAACAGCAGTTAGCCATCGTTTTAATGTGTTTGTTTGTTTCGTTCAGCGAGTACTCACATGCATCAACCCTTGTTGACTGCTTGACACCATGCTCGACACTCTCTGCTAAAAATGGTGCTCTTTATGGTCCATACATATAAATACGTATTTCTATCTATGTTTATGGTCTAGAGAGCCGTCCCATCATTTCCGGCTTCCGTATTTTTTCGGGCCACAATACAGATTAGCGACGCCTGCTGTTATGGAGACATTACGTCCCGCGCAAGCTCAGAGCGTACGGAAAGTCAGCAGTCGGTTTGGTGTGTTCTTTGCACTTTTTCGGCCGCGACGGGAAGACTGGAGCTCCCTGAATCGGCAGTCTCCATTTTCGGGTAGTCGGACTGGTGTGTCCTGGCCTTTAGGTATACACACACAAAATACATTCTGCCTGTGTACAATATACTTGTGTATAAATGAAACGGCAAACACACACACACACTGCTTTCTCCATCGTCTCAGCCGGGCTGTTTATCCTACCCCCTTTTTGCCCACCTCTTTTTGATACTTAATTCTTAACATCATTCTCTCTTCTTCTAAGCGCTATGAAAGAGAGGATAACTTGATTTCTCCCACTCACTTTCTCTCTCTCTCTCTCACCCTCACCCCCCTTTCCCCTCCCTCCCTCCCTATTTTTTTATCTGTCTCCCTACCCAATCAGGTTTAATCCTGTTAGTCACAGTAGATATATGGGTTCCTGCTCACTCGGTTTGACTCTATTCCAAAGAGACATTCCCCAGAGAGACCCTATGGATTCGGTTGTATGGACCCGGTGCAGATGAGCACACACACACACTCACACACATACACACACACACACACACACACACACACACACACACACACACACACACACACACACACACACACACACACACACACACACACACACACACACACACACAAGGGAGGCACACGCGCGTTTACATAAATACGGACATGCATACATTGGATGAGCCCCACTTTCAGCATTGTGAAAATATATGGATCAAAATAAGTTTAAAACAGGGGCTTAAGGAGCTATACTCCATTCGAAATACATTACACAGCACATTAATGCAGTGTATATATGCAACATATCCATGTACTTTGACGGTTGCCCGTGTCTAATGCATGAAATGTAACACTCACTGCAGTTACCCAACAATATGACCACTATTTCACATGGTTGTAAAAATCATTCCAAGTGTATCCATCTCTTTTTCCTTTCAATTGTTTTCTTTTGGAATATTCTCTGGTCAGTGAGCTGTCACACAAAGTTCACATAAAGTTCACTGTGTTTGCCTATCAGTATCATGTGAAGCTATTATTGTTATGTATGTGATATTCCGGTGATATTGTTCATTGTACTCCGCCGTACTCTTTGTATCAAACAGATCAAATCAAGGAGGAAGACAAAGACCAAAACAGCGATTTTTGATGCAAACACTGAAACAGCAGAAGACATCCCGCGGTAAATTGCTGTTTTCATCTGTCAGCCCACTGAAATGTTAATATGAATCCCTTACTCCCTGAGATTACTTCAACGTGCCAGATCATCAAACCCTAGATTTCTCTAGTGTGTTGAGTGTTCTGCTATTTCAAATATGAGTGTGGACAGAATATGCCTTAGCAGTTCTTGTCCTTTATATACAAGAGAAAGAGATGGTCGATGGGTATATATTGACATTAAGCCAGGCAGACCTTTCAAGTTGTGCGAAATGCGACCAGTTCTGTTGGTAATGTTTAGCGGATGATGCTGCTGACGGCTGACCTCGAATCTATTGACTGCAACATATTGTGTAAGTGTTGTCAAGGAAAGCTCAGATTTAATGGTGTTTCTTATTCCTTTTTGGCTTAGAAAGACCTTGCCCTGTCATCTCCGTCTACATTATTGAATTGAATATGTTTTCTGCTTTTACTACTGATTTATTTTTCTTTCATTCTGCCCTCTATTATCCATCTTTTTTGTGTATAACTTTCTCTCAACTATATGTTTATAAGTTTGCTGTAGGGGGCAGTTGAGTGCCGCATGGACCAACAACAGAGGTCTCTCTTTGTGTGTGTGTGTTTGTGTGTGTGTGTGTGTGGAATAATCTGTGTGTGTGGAACAATCGGTGTGTGTGTGTGTGTGTGTGTGTGTGTGTCTGCACATGGGGCCATCCTGATTCAGGCGGTGTCTGTGGGCCCCCCTCTCATTTTAATTAAAGAGCAGATGCACTGCCCCTGTCCCGTCTGCCGTCCCCTTTTGTATATGTGTGCACGCGTGTGTGTGCGTTTGTCCTCTTTCCACCCAGCGTGCCCTCGCCATGTGCCAGTTTTAAGCCATATTGTACGCAGGGCGGCTGGTGTCATCCTTATGGAAGATAAATTAGTAGGCAGCAGGAAGGAGAAAGGGAGGGCATCCATATAGTAGGTTCTTCAAATAAGTTAAAAAACTATGAACTGTTTCATAAGTGATATTGTGAAATCATTTAATAAACACAAACATGAAGACAGAGGGAAACACACACACACAAACGCTCATAACACACACACACACACACACACACACACACACACACACACACACACACACACACACACACACACACACACACACACACACACACACACACACACACACACACTCACTCACTCACTCACTCACTCACTCACTCACTCACTCACTCACTCACTCACTCACTCACTCACTCACTCACTCACTCACTCACTCACACACACACACAAATACTCATACAGTATATACACACACACAAACAGGTTATAGATTAAAAGAAAAATATCTGCGTGGTGCTGACCTAGAACACAGATGAAGTTGTTTATTATCATTATAACAGGTTCTTATGGGAAATCCTCAACGTTTTTCACTCTGAGCACACAAATGAATTCCTTTGGGCTAAAATTGAATGTGTGTGTGTGTGTGTGTGTGTGTGTGTGTGTGTGTGTGTGTGTGTGTGTGTGCGTGTGCGTGTGCGTGTTTCAGAGGGAGAGAGAGAGAGACTCCGATGTGTATAAATATAGACTGTGGGAGCTACAGTGTAGTTGGTAGCAGTTGCCTCCTATTGCATCAGTTGGCAGTCAACAGATGGAGTCAGCTAAAGAGCAACTAATAACGTTGGTGATGAATGTGTTAGAGGCCAGACACAAACACACAATGCAGACTTTCACATAGGGGGAGCTAAAGAAAAGTTCAAAAGTAATTTTATATCCAACCATCCATTTAACATGCCAGGTAGTACCACTGCTATACATCATGTGTGACTGTTTCTTTCTCAATGTCAAGGGCATATTGGTGAGAGGAACTTTTGGTAACACTTTATAATAACTATCCGTTGTAACTTGTTAATAGATCATTAGTAAACTCTTAATTAATGATTATTAATGATTTGTTAAGTGTTTGTTAGCAGTTTGTTAAGGATTTATAACAATGGTAGATAGTTAATAGCTTAATAATTGAATCAGTTCATCTGGGAGGTAATCCGAGATTAACTGATCACGTCACGTTCAAGTCCATGGCATGCACAGTGTGTATTGAGTTTATTTAAAAATATTTGAAAATGGGGCTGCCCTCAGTTGCCCATCCACTGTGTATAGTCTATAGCCTATTTCAGCCTCGTCGGTATCTCGGATTACCTCCCAGATGAACTGATTCAATTTTTAAGCTATTAACTATCTACCATTGTTATAAATCCTTAACAAACTGCTAACAAACACTTAACAAATCATTAATAATCATTAATTAAGAGTTTACTAATGATCTATTAACGAGTTACAACGGATAGTTATTATAAAGTGTTACCGAACTTTTTTATATATATATATATATATCTCATGATTTTGCCTGAGGACACTGTATGTCT
The DNA here is from genome assembly GCA_949357725.1 of Hyperoplus immaculatus. Lineage (NCBI taxonomy): Eukaryota > Metazoa > Chordata > Actinopteri > Uranoscopiformes > Ammodytidae > Hyperoplus > Hyperoplus immaculatus. The sequence continues at coordinate 14,956,675 of OX442353.1, read as the reverse complement.
AGGGTCGACAAAGGACTTATGAATTATCCTTCAGGGAACCACACATACCCAGATCAAATTTGAGAATAAAGACATAATGGAGCTGGACTAAATTGGTTGGATAATGGACTGAGTTACATATCATTTTCAACAACATGGGACTTTCATGTTACTGTCCCATTTGTTTACATAATTGATTAATATTTAATTTTACAAATTAAAATGTATGGAACTAGTTGACAGCTGAGGGCCGACTGCATGCCACACTATCTTAATACACACATTGACAGAACATTAATTTTTGTTAATGCATTTGGACTCACTTGTTAACTGATGAGACGACGTCACCATTGAACTACAGCCACATGGCATACACTTTGTTTTTCGGTACTTTAAACAATCTTGTTGCCTCTGGTTGTTGTCATTTTTTGTCACTTCCTGACATTGGAAACAATACAAATCCCTGTGCCTTTATTGTTCTTATTAATCAAGGGCCATTTTCTCTTTGACTGTGCCAACAGTAAAACATCCCCCCTACAAATGCTGTTAATGGAGCAGTTTGGCCAACCAAATAACTTGATATGAAAAGCTATTGGCGTAACAGCTCCCTGCAAGCACATTAAGCCAAGGTTCTCTCTAAGGTGCCTGCTTCTATTCACCCTCTCTTTCAATGTGTCATTTATCTCTTGCCATGAACATAATGGTAAACAGTGGCTGCTGTGGTGTGTGTGTGTGTGTGTGTGTGTGTGTGTGTGTGTGTGTGTGTGTGTGTGTGTGTGTGTGTGTGTGTGTGTGTGTGTGTGTGTGTGTGTGTGTTTATATGTACATAAGTGGAAGCAGAGATTGAAACCTTACAGGTTGATGTAACACAAATGGTAGTTGAAATGCTGTTTTGGTACATGAAGGCCTTTTGTAAATGTGTTGTATTATTCCTATATTTGTATTATTCCTATACTCTCTCGCAAGCTCCCTCCTCTTACCCCTCCTCCCCCACACAAACACACAAACACACACACACACACACACACACACACACACACACACACACACACACACACACACACACACACACACAATGTTTGGCAGAAATTTGGCAAGTAACTCAACTCAGGATCTACTGTATATGCGTCTGTGTGTTGCCAGAGCATTACAACATTTGTAATTCCCTCAGCCAACCAAATCACTATAATGGATGTGGCTCTAGTTGTTGTTTGAGCTATTGACCACACTGAGGATAACATGTACTGTATAGCACAGTAAATGTGTTTTTTGTAAACAACATATAAAATAATTCAGTCATCTGGGAAGAAATAAGAAAATCTGAAGAGAAATTTAATTAAATCATAGAAATCATATAACAGAATCAAAGCTGCGATCTCACTCATTCACTCATTCACTCACTCACTCACTCACTCACTCACTCACTCACTCACTCACTCACTCACTCACTCACTCACTCACTCACTCACTCCAAACACACACACACACACACACACACACACACACACACACACACACACACACACACACACACACACACACACACACACACACACACAGACAGACTCTCTGTTAGGCCTCTGCTCCTTTCTCCTATGGATCTTTCGATGTCTCCCGTGTTTTGGATCAATACAGTGATTTTCTTCCCTGCTGTTGGGTTGCACACAGATCTGTTGTTGAAACAGGGCCGGTGGCAGGTCTGCTGGGAACGCACACACACTCTCACACACACACTTACACACACACACACACACACACACACACACACACACACACACACACACACACACACACACACACACACACACACACACACACACACACCAGATGCTGAAACTAGCCTGTGATATATTGACAAGATAGGATTCTGCTGAATGAACTCCGACCTCCTGAAAACCAATAGGACTGGCAGATTGACCTGGGGGCGGAGGTGATCTGACTGGCAGATTCAATATGAACTTTGATTTATTGACATGCCTCCTTTGTTATCCCTCTGAGTATAATGTTATCAGAATATGTCAAGTGTGTGTTTGTGTGTATGAGAAAAAATTTGATAATTGCTTCTCTCAAAATAAAATAAGTCTTTATATTGTCAGCTTTGCCCAAAATAACAAACATTCCTTGTGTGACTTTTCCTTAAAGAATAAAGGATGCTGCAGAGTATGTATTTCATAATATATAAGACAAACTTAAGGTGGCATTTACAATCCAGATATCTAAGTGTTTCTACTACCTGCTGAATGACACTGGTCTAGTATAGTGTGGGGTTGTGTGTATGCTTTCACCTGTTGACCTCCCCACAGCCCATACACATGCAAACAGACAACACACAAATACACTAAGAAAATCCCTTAATTAATTTGACCACATGTATGCATTTAGAAATGTAGAGAACATATAGAAAACAAGCTGACCATACAAAAACTTGCTGCAAATATAGAACATGCAACCAAACCACCATCCAGTGTTTTGTTCATAGATCTGCATTAGGAAAAAGAGTCTCCCAAAAAAGAAACGATAACATCTTTACACTTAAGTCACAGGCAGCAAGAACCAATTGAAAAACGACTCAAATGCAGACACAATAGAATAACACAAACAATGTATCTTAAGATCAACAAAACAACGGGAAAAGCTGAAGTTTAACATTGGCAGGTTTGCCGTGTACACATCTGCATCTAAGACCAGGCAGATAACATGGAACAATCTTTTTTGGGTTTAAAGTTTGGGTGATTTTAGGTAAAGCAGAAGTTTATTATTTAACGGCCTACTTCACCAGTAGGAATATGAAGGTGTATTGAACTCTGAGATCCTACACATTTATTCTACATAGGATCTCAGAGTTCAAACCACCTTCATATTCTCACTGGTGAAGTAGACCTTTAATGACTTACCTTTTTTCAAAACATCTAGGCAAACAGTGAGATCTCGTGGGCTTATGTTTTCATTGCATGTGACTATTTATTGTGTTATTATTATGTGCATGATCAATGCTTACTGGGCTGAGATATTGGCGTTTATATTCATCCTCCACATTTTTCATTGAATATATAGGTGTTGGTGTAATGTCCCAAAACACATTGCTTTATTACAGACCATTGATGCCTAAATATAAGCAATTACACTCTTACAAGTACGCTTAAGTATCACCACCATCTCCCTGTGAACTCCAGTTGGTATTATTAGTTTGCTTTATTCATTGGGGGCAGGGCCTTACTCTCAGCATGATACCTTTGATAAATAATTATAGTCCACCCTTAACAGGATTTAGAAAAATAGCTGGAAGAAAGAACTAGGCCTACAGAATGTTAGATAACCGTCTACCCATTTGCGAACTCACCCGCGCACACACACACACACACACACACACACACACACACACACACACACACACACACACACACACACACACACACACACACACACACACACACACACACACACACACACACACACACACACACACACACACACACACACACACACACACACACACACACAGGACAATTAGATTTGAACAATGTTATAGAGTGGGTGATGATGTTAATTACCTAGGGTAAGTATTAATAATTGTGTCTCATTAATAGTAGGGGAGAGTGGCCAAAGTTGTGCCGGTGGGGAACTTGTGCCACCCCTTGTTTCTAGAAAACCATAGAAGAAATTGGAAATGTGACCACATATTTAAGAAGAGCCATCCATTTAACTCATCCTGTAAAGAAGGGAGAAACATGGAATAAGATACAAGCACATTTAAGCTCAAAAAACAGTTTAAAGTTAAAAGTAACATTTCCATGATCAAGGTTTTTTGATTATTGTGTCTGAACAATTATAGATAAGTTTGAAAACATTTGACACATGTTTTAATGCTTTAGTATGCTACACTTTCTGTCTATATAGTTAGCACGATGTCAGCCCTAAACCGCTGCATCATGCTTATTATCCAAAATTCTGGGGTTGGGGCGATTTGTGCCAGAGGGCCTAGGTAAGTAAGTAAGTAAGTAAAATGTATTTATAAAAGCACATGTATAACAGTTTGCACTGTCCAAAGTGCTGTACATAGTGCATTCAGTAGGTAAACAATGAAATAACAAAAATAAAAGACATAAAGCCCATACATCCACATATAAACAAAGATAGTAGTGCAAAGGTAAGATAGTTAATGGGGAGGGAAAACCAGGGTGTACAGATGGGTTTTGAGCCTTGATCTAAAGGCAGAAATGTAGGGGGAATCGCATATGCCAGGTGGCAGTTGGTTCTACAAGGACGGAGCAGCTAGTGCAAAGTACATTTCTGAGAGTTGTGCCATTGGCATAGCTGTTTACGCTGGTCACCAAAAAGAAAGTGACCGTCTACAGTAGCTCAGAAGAGAGTGACATCTCAATTCCACTTAACGACACCACTGATGAGAGTTCAGATGGCCAGAAAGATGATGATGGTGACTGTGTCATTGTGAGCTTTGCAGGGAAAACCATTAGATCTGCTAGGCCTTGTTTAAGAAAATTGTCCTTCAATCTTTGTCAACTATTTACTTTATTTACTTTAAATATACCTTAAATAAGTGATTGTCTAATGGATTTGTCTTGCATTACAGTTTATGAGATATATAGCAATGGCACAATTTACCCCATGGTATTCTCTCCAACCGCACAACTTACACCACACCGGGGGCAAGTTGTGCAACAAGACAACTTTTTTTTTTGAAAGCTATATTTCTTCAACAGTTTATTCCAGATCCAAAGTTTTTATTGCCAGGGATGCGCAAAACCCTGAAATATATGTACATATTTGAGTTGGAGACTTTACTGTCAAGTGCTTACTTTAAAGTTACTTTGGGTGAAAAGTTGCACAACTTAGGCCACTCTCCCCTATATACATTTCTAATGATTTTTGGGAATAAAACATATGGCCTGCAGTTCAACTCTGCACATGAAAAGGAAACACATGGATAGCAAACATGAAGGGTAAACTACACACTACAACATTTAAAGTGTGTGCGTTGGATTTTTACAACATATGTTTAAAAATAATTAAACTCAAATAGACTAAAGGGCAGATACAAGTTGTAAAATGTTCCACAGTCCTCTAGATGTAATAGTTGCCTATGTTAAAAACAACTAAAAGTGCTGTTATTCTGGTTTATATCTTCTTTTCTGTATTCCAGAGGTTGCATAACTAATTTTTCAAACAGCTATGGAACCAATACAGAATCCTCTGCTTTGAGTGTCCTGTCCGTATGCTGCCAGACACATTCCAAGGAAATTGGATGTAAAATGTGCTTCTGGACCCTCTAACCACGTCACGAAGCCAGAGCCTGTGTTAAATATCCTGAAGCTGTATAATTGACAATATGGCCTTAAGGCTTATTATCCAGCCAAGCGAATCATACAGCTGCTGCTGGAAACACTGTCATTTGAAAACGAAATCAGTTGAGGCAAATGTTTACTATTGCACCATTGACAGCCAATCATTCCTTGGACATGAATGCTTTCGTTTGATTTCATGATACACACATTACATTATGTGTCAAAAGAAAATGCAATTGAGACACAATATTGCGTGAACAAGCGGAAACAGCAGTCATATAGCGACATAATCCCTGTAAATGTTACAAACCATGAACAGTATGATTGAATGCATTACAGTGAAAAGCTATTTTACATATTACTGCTGGTCCTTGACTAATGGGATATGTTTAGCAAAAAAAAGTGTGAAACTGTGGTCTCATTTCTGTTGAAAATATAAAAAAAAAAAAGCTAATGTTGTGATATTTTGTTTTGGTTGACGCTGAGTGGCTGCTTCAGTTTGAGAGTGGAAATGTTGAAACCAATTGAGCCTGCCAAAAACAAATTGTATTTATTGTCTTGTTTAATGTGCATCAGATGACTCTTAATCCAATGGCAAATTCTACCCAGGCAGATGTTAGGCTCTGGAGATGGTATGAAGTTTACAAGGGTGTTTACTCAACAAAATCTGCATTCAGAACCACACTGTTGAGACCGTTTGAATTTGAAAACATCATGGGAATGGTGGCGCGAGATAAGCCTCTCCATATTTGAAGATCCACTTGTTTGTTTGACAGCTCCAGCTCGGTTATTTGTGCACTACACAGAATGTGTGTGATTGACTACCAATTTGCAAACAAGAGGCATTATTCTTTAGAGCAGGAGTTTATGGATATAATTTTGGTTCCAGGCACATTATGAAACAGCGTACATGCCACATCTGTGATTTATATATATATAAAGATATAATTTATTTTCCTTTTTTTCCCCCAGTCTTGGTCAAATCTCACTACTTTTATTGTTGCTCTGCTGTACTGAAAACACTGCAGTGCATTCAGCCTCTTTGCTTCCATCTCAGTGGATTGAAAGATCTTTATCAAGTTAATATATGTGAAAAAAAACGTCAAATACCATCCAATAGGTGCTTCAAATAGGGCACCTTTACCTTAACCAAAACAACCTTTCTGCCGATATATACAATCTTGATGTGATCTTAAATGTCAGGAATTGACATTATTCAGCTGGAAGCAATCAATAGTCCATATGCGTAACTTTGAATGACAAGAGCAAGTGCATTCCGTGAGCTACACTTTGCCCCTTAATGTATTAAATTACCATGCTTTTGTACAGAAAGTGACCTTTGTCTTTTTTATCTGTATTTGTACATATTTTCACCTCATCTGTCGTGTTCCTCCACATATTTCTTCAAAGAGTTTTCAGTTTATTTTATCAACCGGCTTTTAGTTGAGATAGATATGAATAATCAATACTACATGAACTTCTAGATGTGCCACATCTAATTCCATTTCTATTTACACCTAAATCAATGTGTGCTTTAGCTGTATGCTTTTCAATATGTGAGATTCAACACTATTACCCTCACTTAGTAAAGCGAGATGTTTCCTTTCCCTTTTTGCACTATACTTTCATTGTCCTAATACAATTTGTAATAAAAAAAGGAATCTGTGGATTTTATTATCCCCTTTTGCTGGGAAAACCAGGACTATTATATGTGCCAAATTACATAAAAAACGCTCTAAAAAACATAGTTGCAATTGATCAGAGCAATAATAACCCAAGAGACAGAGCAGAGCAATTAGAGAGGAGGGCCGGGGGAACTGAGCTCCATTTTACCAGGAAGATACAAATACAAAAAGGATTTTGGGACTGTCCACCATCTCGCTTATTGCAAAAACCAAACTATGCACTCCGACCACTGTCTGTCAAAACCAACGAAAGGCATTTTGTCTCGATTAAAGCAAGTAAACGAGCAAATAAATAAATAAATAAAACTTCAAAGTGTGTGGTATGTCAAATACTGTACGTTGAAGACTTGAAAGCCCCCTGCTTCATACGAACGATATTGTGTCCTGCTAATGCCAAGAACACTCACGCATTTACATAGGGGTAGGTGATCAAATTTGATCTCACGCCGGAGAAAACCTCAAAGCAGTTGTTTTGCAAAAATGATATTCATGAAAAGCAGAGTTGCACTTGATCAGAGTAATAATGACCCTGCAGGCAGAGCAGAGCAATTAAAGGAGAGTCCAAGGGAGAGATGAGAACTATTAACAGCCACAGAGGACCACCCCACCCCCCATACCCTCAACCCCCTTTCACTCTCTCTCTCTCTCAGCCGAGGAAAGCAAAAGCTATACACTGATGAAAACGTTGCTGGAAATACTGAAAAAAAAATACTAATTACAGAAAGGGGGAGTTATGGGGAAAGGGAGCGAGGGGCGATGAGATGAAGATCCCCTGTGCTTTTTCGGAGACACATTTCCTGTCCAATTCAATATGTTGCATCAGTTATTTTTGATCTGCTGTTTCTTGCATAAAATTGTAAGTTTTTTACATCAAGTCACGATTCCACAGGGCTCGCTGATTGAACCTCGTCCAACTGGAGTAAACTAGGGAGTGAAACAGGAACTTGGCAGGATATGACTGTGTGGGATGTTCTCAAAATGCCCTCATTGTCGCTGAGATAATGACCATGGGTGCTATGTCTGTGCCGTGAGCTAATGTCTAATTATTATTAATAATCATTGGATTTCTTGCTGCGGAGAAAATACTAATTGAAAGTTTTATGTGGCATACTGTTGTTTGATCCTGTTTTTTGTTTGTCTGATGAAAGAGAGAAGACAGAGAGATGGGCGCCACAAGAAAAAAAAACACAAGACTCATTTTATAATGGAGTGTATTTTCGGTGCAGTGAAAACAAACTCCGGTGTGATTTCTTTAGCCTGGTTTGTTTCAACTGGTGAGAACAATACATGGCTGCATTGTGACTGCCTGAGAAGTTGGGTCCACAGGCTTTCACATAATACTTTCCTTGACAAAAATCAAGGCCACAAGTCTTTTTTTTTAGCTACCAGTACTTTGTGAGAATGTTTATTTGTTGTGGTTTGTAAATGGCATTGACAATAATCGCTTCATTTGAGTCAACAGAGATTGGGAAAATAGAAAATAGTTCTTGTTTCCCTTTACAGAGCTTGAAACAGAACTCCCCATTGTAATATATTTGTGGTTTGGATACCCTGTGCCAACTTGCACCACACAAAATGTTTTTTGGAGGTCATTCAAGTTAACCGAAGCAAATTTCACTTCATTTACCGACTGCTTTTTATGACTTACGATTTATTAGATTGGGATGTGGTTCCATTAACTTTTAAAGAGTTGTGTCATAGTTTAAGTTATTCCTGTCTTGGCAGTGGACAGTGAAAGCTTTGACCAGGAGAACTGTTCAAAGGGTGGAGAGGGACCATCACCCCTCTAACACACACAAGGGTCCAGCCGTGCTTCCACCGGGTCAGTGCAGTTAGTTCAGAAAGCTTTAGAGACTCATTCTAAATTGCCTGTGTGTAAGAAAGGTTACCTCAACAAGGGTCAAGCATCAGCATTATTTAAAATGTCACAGATACGGTGAGGACACATTCCTAGAGTGGCTGTGTCTGTGTGTGTGTTAGCTCATGAGCAAACCATGGCAGCGGTAGAGAGAGCTGTCATGGCCCTAGCCTTAAAGTCACATTTAATTGGTGAATTCCCCCAAGTAAATAAAAAAAAGGTGACATTTTCTCACGGTGCCTGGACTGGAATTCTAAAAACCGAACGGGCAGGTTCGAGAGGTCCCCTGAAATGTCAAGGAGGAATAATTTCCACACCATACTCTGCCAGTGTTTGTACCCTGGCCCCTGCTCTGCTCTGGGAGACCTAGAAAGGTCAGTTCCACGTTTGACTCATTTTATGTCAACATTTGGCCCAGGATCAATGGCAGCTTTTCGTGATCAAAGATAAGTAAGCCGCGGCAAAAATATTCTGTCCTGTCTGTGTGCTTGGTGCTTTGAGTACTTTTGTACTTGATGCGGCTATGCATTTAGACTTGGATGTCAAGTTTCTAGCTCCTTCTTGCATCATCCATAGTTAGGTGTTTCTCTCCCTCTCTCTGTCACACAAACACACACAAACATACGTATGCAAACACACACACACACACACACACAGACACACACACACACACACACACACAGACACACACAGACTGATAGCCCCCCCCCCCCCCCTTGGCACAGTAAACAACTTTAAGCACCCTGGAAAACAAACAGATAAAAGCCCGCCTTTGACATGCAAACATGACAATTTTCCCTCTAAGAGCCTCTCCGAAAAAATAAAAATGCTGAGAGAGAGAAAGGGGCTTTACTGACAGGAACAGACATCATTGACTAAATCCGTGTTATTCATTTATCGTCTGGCATATAGCTCTGTGGCCGGCTTTAGGCTAAACACGCCATGAATTACCTGCTGCTGCAACATCAAAACACTCTCATGTAACCATTCAGCCATTCTAGGCCTCAAAGCATCTTAAAAGAAGAATCATATTTTGTCCATTGGCTCACAATAAAGTGATTTTTCCCCGCAAAAAAAACACCAAGACTAAAAATAATCAAAATATTCTATGTCCCTCTCTCCAGTCGCCTCTCTCTCTCTCTCTCTCTCTCTCTCTCTCTCTCTCTCTCTCTCTCTCTCTCTCTCTCTCTCTGTTTAATGGCATATGCGATAATGCTCATCAAATCCAGGTTTGATATATTCATTTGACAAGGATTTGTCAGTACTGTGTTCTTTTTTAAAAAGAGACTTAAAAAATCATAAAGGACTAGAAACACCTCTCACTCTAATCTAAACCCTTCCTTGTTTCAGGATTTGTGACATATACAGTTTTTTTGTACATTGAAGCATTAAGTGTAGGCTTTCCCCAACCTTTGATGTCACTGTTGTGGAGGCTGATAATCTACGTATGTGCATTGTTGTATGCTTTGGTATTAATGTATACACAGCACAGCTCTTAACATATACAAGATGTTTTATTTTTTATTTTTAATACATCAAAGCTGAATAGCTACGATAGACTCATCAACGCCCCGTAAGCCTGACAATGTACAATGAAATACAGGGGAGTCGGATTACAATGTAAATGTCAATGGATACATGACAGGAAAAAACAAGAGATTAAAGGAAAAAAGAGAAAAAAGGAGAGTGGTCATCAAAATCCAATACTGGAAATGTCTGACTGTAAAGCAACTAGCAACATTACAGGTCCCAGCACTGTTATATCACAGAAAAACATTTGCAAGAGGATTTTTTTAGGAAACCGACAAAAAACAAAACAAGAATAACAGACAAGCGCCACTCCTGACTGAGTCGAACTCCATGGCTCCTGCAAGGCAACGCAAAACAAACCAATTAGAGAGGACTTTACCGCAGCGCCCGGAATTTAAAAGCAATAAACAATCTGGCAGATAGACAGCCCCCAATATTAGACACACACACTAGAGGTCTATTATCTCATCTCCCCGTTAACAAGCGAGTGCTTGATTAACAAACAAGCGGCTTAACAAGCTCTGATTGTTTAACGATGGGTTGCATTAGGCGCATGATATTTTAGACTGATGATTTATTTCCAAACTGAAAGGGGGACGATCTGGATTTCATCTACAGATCACTGTTAAATTTGCAATAATGTCACTCTAAACAGGCACATTTTTGTTGATGTTATTCTTGTCTTAATACTTACAAAAATACTGATCATAAAAAAACTATTGTGAACTGGAAGTTGCCATGTGTGATCCAAAACAGATTCAAAATCCTACATCATTCTCAGTGTTTCAAAATGCTGCAAACAATTATTTTAATTTTTCATATTTATGAAAACCAAAGAGTAAAACAGGCCCACAGAGCAAACCATGTAGTAAGGAAAACTTTTCAGTTATATAGGTGTATATTTATTGGGCTTTGAACCGGTTTAGAAAACTGATATCAAAGAAGTGATTTGAATGAGTGATTTTGGAATGAATTGCCTTTTTTCTTAAGTTAATTAAATAAATCTATGTAGGTAGTGCAACACAAATCTTAATTTTAAGGTTTTTAGTAAAAGGTTTTTAGTCTATGGCTGTGTGGGTAAAAAACATATGGAAGCAGGGGCGTAGCACCAAATTCTGGGCCCCTATAAAAAAAGTCCTGATGGGCCCCCTAAAAAGCGGTCTTACAATACACATGGCTCTCTGAGCCAGACAACTCCACAATATTTCATCTGATGAATGACCAAATCATTACTTTTACTGGTGTTTCCCCCATAATATGTGTTAGTCAAGGTGGTCACAGGCCAGGGTCACAGGAGGCACGGCGCTTGCGCCGCGGCGAAAATTTTGGGGGTGTTTTGCTCAAAGATGCCAATGCGCACTATAGAAATAAACAACTGTTTATTTGAATACAGTTGTGCAATTTTGTTTGCTATGTGCAGGTATAATTTTACAGAGAGTACAAAACACAATTAAAGAAAACTTCTACTGTTTTGGTGCAATACTATGCAGACACACTAAATACAAATAATAGACCATACACTTGTGTAGGCACATCAAGTGCAAATTCAACTTTTTAAAGTTCCTTTATGGATGGGGGGCTGTGGTTATTGTGGACAATAGGCCTTCTGTGATGCGATAGCCTATAATTCATTAATGGTTATTATTAGCCTACTTGCTTGATTTCTTTTTAAATACAGACGTTATTGGTCGTTTTGGAATATGTCTTTCCCAATTTAAAACATAAAACTAAAGCAGCATTGAAAATTCAGAAAACAAATCTTGTTGGCTTACACTAGCATGCTGTTCTACAAATAACTCAATAGTTGAAATAATAAATACAATGTGTTTCCCCTTAAAATGTCTAAATGCATTTCAAAGACAGTAACAGTGTGGCACTTCTTTAAACTTACTGAAACTTGCAGGGGCCATCACTCTCATGTATTCATCAGATTTTTCTTTGCGCTGTCTGAGCTGATAGATAGTTTGTGTTGCCACAGTGATGTGGAGTCTTAAACTGTCCTAGCTTTGCCAGCACTTATTTCTGTACAGCTAAATATCCCCATAGAAACATCGCTACGTTTGTTTTCGCCACCAGTTCAATTCAATGTTGGCTTGCTCCTGCTTACTCTCTCGCACACATGCCTTAGTCATGCGCAGGCCCCTGATCTCCTTGCAAGGGTCAGGGGCCTATCACGAGCCAGTCAATTATTTATTTTTTTGGAATGGCATTGTTCAGGGCCTTCGAAGATCGGGGCCCCACATTTAGCTTGTTAAAAAAAAAAAAAAAAAAAAAAAAAAAAAAAAATATTTTTTTTATGGGCCCCCCTCTGCCTTGGGCCCCCCCACGACTGTATCACTTTTCTACCCAGTCCGTCGGCCCTGTATGGAAGGTATAACGAATAATCACAATATGCCGAATTGACAATATTGTCTCTTTGAACTTCTTTTTTTTGTGGCTGCCGATGCTTTGTTTCATGCCCTATACACTCATTCTCACACATGCAATTATTAGATGCACGTTGGGGCTTTGGATATACTGTATTGCCTGTGGGATAAGTATGTTACAGTGTAGTGTAGAATAGGGGAAAATAAGTGTGAATAGCATACACATACACATACACACACACACACACACACACACACACACACACACACACACACACACACACACACACACACACACACACACACACACACACACACACAGAAGCGTACACACACTGATCATAACCCGGGCTTTCTTTCCATAAAACAAAAGTGTTGCGACTGACATAAACTGAGTATAAAGACACCAGTCATTGGAGAAAGCTTCTACTGAAGTGTAGCTTCTGAAGCTCCTTTATGTTCTTTTCTTCTTTCTTTCTGCTGTTTACCATCAAACGGACCAGTGACCATATAGCAGCATAGCATTGGGATGAGAGAGAAACAGAAAGTGATGCCTTCGGGCACTTCACTCACCACTGCAATTCACTCGTCTCCTTCTCGGTTGTCAGTCATTGGATTGAACACTGGAAGCTTGATTCCATGTTTAAAAAAAAAACTTCAGAGCTTGATCTTTAGGACCAGGAGACGGGGTCTTCATTGAAACAATGATTTGAATGGAATTGAATGGAATTTGAATTACTGAAATCTCATCACTCTGATGTTGTATTGTTCTTTAAAATACTCTGAAGCTGTGGCTACGTCTGCAAGACTGCATCTCCTGCCCTTTCCCAAGAGAGGATGTGGTGAAAAATCTATATTTTCTTCCCTTTCCAACAGCAAGAGACGTCAGATTGTGTGACTGTATAAACGGGTATTTATATGATCTAATCATTTAATAACTGGAGGGCCAATCCGTGCTACGACTTCTATGTCTTTTTCTCTGTCAACAAGAAAGCAAGAACACCACTGGGTTGCAAAAACAACCTTGTTGTCGAGATAAAAGTAAAAGTCGATTTTGTAATTTTGGAGATGATATCGTGTCACATAGTGGCATCGGCAGAGGAAGAAAAAACATTCAATATGACATATTATTGGTTGTAAGAGTTCTGCATTACTGCTCTGGTGGTACAAATTCATCATGTTTGTGACAACTGGAGGATGATGTTTTTAATTGCTACAACCTTCAGTGGCACCGAAGCCTGGCCTTGAGGGACCAGGCAGAATCCATGTCTGTGTGTGTGTGTGTGTGTGTGTGTGTGTGTGTGTGTGTGTGTGTGTGTGTGTTTGTGTTTGTGTGTGTGTTTGTGTGTGTGTACATGTGTATATGTGAGAACATGAATATGTGAGAACATGTGCTGTACGTATACCTAAAAGTGTGAATGCTTGTACATGTATGAATGCACAGCAGCTCTCCTGCAATCATGAAAATTGCAGAAGAGGTGTTTGTGTGTAGTGTGAGGCTCCAGTTTTCTCAGTGAAGCAGGGTAAAGGAACATTAAGGTGTTTAATTGATAGAATATTAAGAAAAGGATGTGTCCATAACCTCTTGTTAGAAAGTACATATTGTTGAATACGACTGACTTGAGGATGTTCAGATACCATTTAAGTTTTGTTAGTTATGAGGATATTTTTAGTGAGGAGCGGAAAGGAACTATTCTTATCTCCTTTACTGCATAGCTTTCCTCTCCACACACATTAGGGTCCTTCACTAATGAAACACACACACACACACACACACACACACACACACACACACACACACACACACACACACACACACACACACACACACACACACACACACACACACTGGCCCCTTTACTAATGAACCCCACCTCAAACACATTTGCATCTTTTTAAATTAGCTTGATTATTTCAGGGTAATTAGCATAAGCGTATGGAAATTAAATTGGCTATAGTGGCATGGTGGCTTCAAGGTGTTTTTCCATCTGATGTGTGGGTAATGGGCTACATCTGATGATTTCTTACAAGATTTGTCTTCATGTGCAGGTTTGTAAGGCTGAGGTGTATCAGATCCCTTAAAACACCTAGAACACTTTAAAGGGCTCGCAAATCTGATAAAAACACACACATGCAGTATTAATCAAAAAGAAAGGTAGCTATCGGTCATAACAAATTGATTAGTAGGATAAGAATTTCAGGATTTCACCCGTTGAAGAGCTGTGGATTCAGTTTTTACATTGGTGCTTGAGTTGAAACAGAAAATAAATTACCACCATATAATAACAGGCTTTCAAACCGTAAAAACACAGTGGATAGTTTCAACCAAAAGTCCACAAGGTGATAAAAAACGGTTTGACCAATTTGACTAATAGACAAAAGTTTTTGTTTTTATGTTCTCAGATTAAAGAAGCAGTGTGCCCATCTTCTGCCATCCCTACCCCTTGATGCCCTCTGGTTCTACCATCTACAGTAATAGGGCTCTGAAATCCCCTCACACACTAATAACTCAGCCATGGATTATTAATTAATATGTTCAAAGTACTCTCTCTGATGCTAACCCCCCCGACCACCACCACGGCTAATGCAAACCCCGTGAACTTCTATTCTCTTATGTTCACAAAAGGCAGTGACTGATGAAAAGGAAATAATGATATTTTTTAAATTTCTTCTCCTTTTTTTAATTTAGAGTGCTCACTGGCCATGTTAAGTGGCCATGTAATTAGAAGTATGTTTCTGAGATGTGCACACATGTACATGTTTTAACAGGGTGATGACATTTTAATCAAGTTAATGGTGCCATCGGCGAGGTGTAGGGCTTGCAGGGATACACTGCTCAAGGACACATCAACAATTCTTTTTTTCCCCCTGTTATTGAGTTGACCATGAGCCTAAATGTAGAGTTGATGCACACTGTATGATTTTTTCCAATCCAAAGGTTTACATGAAGGATTTTTGAAAAAAAAATAGCATATTAGCTTTTAAGGTTCATGTAAGCATCCTATAAACACATTTATAGGACACATTGTGTCGCCTGAATTTCGTAACGTAAAGTTGGTCATTAGTCAGATTTTTCTGTGGTCCACCATTGTTGAAGCTTGATAAAGAAGAGGTAACTAACACTACTTTGTATCAGGGGTATTGCGTTAATGACAGGAAATCCTCCAACATGAACGATAGCCTACAATAGATTGCTTCTCTTTGCCTTTCAAATGGACACATATATGAGCATTTTGTTATCTGAACCTTCAATCAGCCGGTTGGGGTCATTTGTCAGTGCCTCTGAAAATGTTACAAAGAACCACTTCAAAAGGATAAATTTGACTGTTTTAGATTCGGACTTAAAAATAGCTAGGGTTCTGTTTTTTAAGCATAAAAATGTATTTTTAATCTAGGAAAGATATAGCCTGGCATTCCCAGACCTGCCACTAGGCGCTGGCAATTTAAATTTGCTGCGCGTGTTGGTCTGGACACGCTCCGTTGAAGCTTTATCAAGAAAACCAGAAATCTGGCTATGGTTTCAATTGGTTCTATCTAATATGGGCGCGCCAGAGCCCTTTATATGGTACTCTGGGGAGGACGTAACCGGATGACGACAGTGACGTGCATGCGACGTCGAAGCCGTGATAGTAAACATCAAAGATGGCTGCGGATATGTTGTGTGAGTTTGAGACTGCTTTGGCCTCGACCCTTAACGATTTGGAAGACGGCACTCAAATCTTTCATTAGCAAGTAAGTGGAATGTTCTGTTTTGCCGACCGACAATGGCAAACTTTTAATTTAACAGTTTAACAGCTGTTCGCTAAACGAAAGGGGCTTACGTCACCTTGTGCATCGCTCTGATTGGTTGTAGTGCTATCCAACTGCGTGCAGTGGCATTTGAAATGCACGAGTAGGAGCCGCCCCTTGAGTTGGAAATTACTATTGATCGTGGCCAGACCCTCTATCGTTCAAGATATCAGGGTCTGGATTTCCAGGCTAGGAAAGATATGCATTCACGGTTCAAATAAAACAAGGTTGTATAGTTGATAGTGAAACAGGAAACCAACTAACTGACCCAGCCACCATGACCCCCTCCTAACAATGATGTATGGGTTCTACACCAACGTCATGTTATTTCTACCGTTGTTTCCCAGCAGGCAACACTCTCTTTTCCCACGGCATAGTTATGGGACATTGTCTTGTAACCTTAAACATACAGTAGGTTGTATTAGACATTTGAAGTACTACCATTTGTATTTTGACTATGTATCTCTTTCTGTTGGTAGGAGGTAAGAAGTATGATGCTAGCTGCGGTCTCCCATTTCAAAGTCCCACATTTTCTCAACCCAACAATCGATCCCAACGTCTTTTCCTTATGTGATGGCATACCAATATCTCAGTTCCATTACCTTCGCTAATAACAAACAAAGCCAACTAATGTACAACTGTTAGAGGTTGCTTTTCAATGAACTCGGCCAGACACAACTCCAAATTTATGATGATGCTGTGGGCCTCCAAGTCACCAATGAAATGAAATAAACAAAATATACTGTAAATAAAACTTTTATTGCAGTTAAATTTGTCAGCTAATACGAAGGCTGTCACAATGGGCTAAACATGAACACGTTAGAAAATGACAGCAAACTGCATCCATTGTGTGTCATATTCACACCATTACATTTTGGAAGATCTTAACATAGAGTCTAATTTGTGCCAATAAATTCAAATCTGTGATCTTACATTTATTTGGTCCACATCCTATTCTGTTAGTATAGTGAGTCAAAAGATTACACATGAGCAAAGTGTCACATTGATAAAATGTAATATAGCAAATATGTGGTCAAGAGGCTGAGAAAGCCCTGGGACAGTGTGAGTACCATTTTCCACTCAGATGAACAAAGAAATCTACACATTCGCCCTTAGAGTTTATTCATTTACAGTTGAATATACATGAAGGGACCTTCATTCATGGCTCATTGCCTCACTCGCTCTCTCTCTCTCTGCCTTTCTCTTCTTCTTGCTCTCTTCACACTCAAGCACAAACATGTGTGCCTGCCTGCACCCAGATATCACTGATATATGATACCGCGTAGTGCTATACATCGGGGGTAATGATAACATTTATGAGCCTGATACTTTTCACAGAGGAGCCCTGTAGGTTATTGATGAGTCTCACTGTGCACCATTACTTATGAATGAAAAGAAGGGCGAAAGAGAAGAGAGAAATTGAGATGAGAAGAAGGTATATGGATGTTATAGCTTCATCCCTTGAACTATATTTCATCAAAGCTCATGGCTGGAGAACCCTGGTTGTCATAGACAGGGCCTCAAAGGGCTTCCTTAGCTCAATGTACAGTACACTTTCATTTTTTAATTTGGGGGTTACTTTCTTGAGCTTTCTGATTTGATTTGATAGTCTTCAGTGGTGAGGGACCAGAAAGTCAAAAGAGGAGAGCAGAGTGGAGGAAACTTGCACTTTTTAGTTTTTGTCATAGAAGGTAGTTGACAACTTTATGTCAAGTTGTAGCCATGAGAATAATCTAGTCACCTGTTGGGATTCCCAAGTTGTGGCACTCTTGCACTTGTTAACAAAATGCGTTTATATAAAATCTATATAAAAAGCACGCATTAGCAGAAAGAAAAAAACGCTTAACAGCTCTGCCGTTTCATCTCAAGGCTTCACAAATCACTGCTGGATAGATAAGTGTAAAATATATCTACACTCAGAAGCCTTTTTCCATCTAGCTTTTTGAACCGAGAGACATGCAATTAACTGCAGCAAAGTCGTAGCTAATTGGAGAAAAAAGTGGGAATTATTTTTATGTATTTCATGCGAGTGTGGCTGCATATTACATGTGACGTTAATCAGAACGTCTGCTTGTTAATTCACTTTGATGAAAGGAGCAGCAGCGGCAGAGATACAGTACAATAATATATGAACAAGATAGCCCAAGAAAGGAGGGGAAAGAAAGCCAGAGGCAGAGGAAAGGGGAAGCACATATGCACAAAATGTGAACAACAATAAAAACAGAAAAAGATTTTCACACCCATCTTGCTGCCTTTTTTTAATCAATGACGTCATGTCTGATTAACTATCAATTAAAGTGGTTTGTAGAAGAAATGAATGCTTCATTATCTGTTGGCGTACCAAACACACAGTTTTGAAGAGGGGAACTCTTTTTATGATGGCAGTGCCTTTCTTCTGTGATTGTCGGAAACTCATTTAAGCTTGTTGTAATTCACAAATGTCCGACACAATTGAATGAATGGTAATTTCTAAAACTTTTAAATTTCTTTTTTTTGGATCCAATTTACAGACGCCACAGAAAAAGTATAGAATCACAATCACTGCACAGTCTGACGTAGCCTTGAATATAAGAAATACTGCTTATTGTATATGCTTAAGCATTAGGGCCAGATCTCAACATTATTATTTTAAATACTGATACAGGAGTAGATTGGTTTCAAGTCATTTTTAAAGCTAGAACATTTTAACGCATCCCAACAATTTTGTTTCCTACTAAAACAATTCACTGATCACAGCTGTTCATAGTAAAATGGGTTGTTTTGCCATGATGCCAATTTATATGCCTTGAGGACTAAAAAATATAAGTAGAAGAAAATGAGCTGTTGATTATGCACCTTCATCCATACAGACAGGAAAAAAATTAATAATCAAGTGTTTATACTGTCAATGGTATAAGGGTAAATCCTCATTTCCAATCAAATATTTGTGTTATTTAATTAAAAAATAACTGAATTAAGGTAAAAGAAAATTAGAGTAAAAAAAGGTGAGCCCTCCCTAATTACAGCTAATTATAACATTCCCTAATAAATGAGTAGAAGGAGGCATCAGGGGAGGGGGTGACATTTAATGTAGGAAAGTGTTAAATCTAACCTTCCGCCTTATGTTTGTAATATTAATAAATAAGGCTGTGCTGAACAGGCAAAGCTACTTGAGCCATGGGAGATAAACAGTTCTTAAGTGTGAATATGTAATTCATAAAAGATGACAGAACCAAATCAGACAGGCATGAATCAACTTCTGATCCTGAAAGCAGATCTCATTAAAGGTGAGAATTGTGTTTTTTTAATGAAGCTTCCCTTTTTATCTCCCTTTTTTACACATAACCCGATGTATCTGTGTAGGAAATGTAACAATATTTAATATGATTAAAAAAACAAAGACAACTTGCTTTGACAAAAATCATCGACTTTGGAGGTGAAATGCTGGCTTTGCAGAATCCAAAGTGTGTGGAAAGAATGGAAGTGTTCTTCCAAAGGGCTATTTGTCGCATCTCTTTGAAGTGGATTAATGTTTTACATTTAAAGCTGTATACATTTTCCAGAAAAACACCATTCTTTTTCCTTTCCATGACATCTAACACCTGAGAGTATCCTTCATTTTGTCTTTATCGCACCCATTTAGTCAAACTGATCAGACACAAATTACACGCATGTCACTACCACCTCACGAAGAAAGTCAATACATGCTTTGAATAGTGGAGGATTTTCATCTTTTATTTGTGGTGGTTTCTATGGATACATTTTACAGCATTTCTTCATGCCAGAGGATTTAAGCTGCAGGTAAAACCTCTCAATGTGGCATGTTGTGAGCTAAAGCATGGCTCCTATTTACAGCAATGGGCAAATCAAATGCACCCTGGTTTTGTTTAGTATAACAAAAACAAATGCTTGTGCCAAACTCTCTGCACTAACACCAATTAAAAACCCCTTTAATAACTTAAACAATCTATTGTACGTTAATTAAACTTTTTGGTTAGAAGTTATAATTCAAAATATCACAAAGCTTTTTCTCAAAGACTCTTCTGGTCTTACACATCTATCTCATCCCACAGATAGCCACTTACTACCCATGATGTTAAGGCCCTCCAAACATGAACTTCCATCCATACAGCTGGTTTTCAAAAGTTCAGTTATATGAAAGGAGAAAAAGAAATAAGCCCTTTTGGCTTAATTGCTCTCAGTGGGAAGTAAATAGTTATTAACGTATGGCAAGCGACAAGCAGGGATTTCAAACTGCGAGGGGAGGAGGACAGAGAGTTGGACAAAGGGGGAGTGTGTGTGTGTGTGTGTGTGTGTGTGTGTGGGGGGATGTCAGGAGAGAATGAGAGAGATGAAGGGGGGAGAAAGAAAGGAGAAATGAGAGATGGGAGAAGGACAAATGCTGTGAGAGAGAAAGCAGGCGTTGCTCCTGAGTGACAATGCCGCGTGCATTTTAGGATTCTCAGCTCTAAAAGCAATTCTTTCATGTTGTCCCTCTTTCCCTTGCATTCTTATTTATCTGTCTCTCCCATCCAGTGCACCTCCTCCCCACAGAGCAGTCACTCATATCCCCCCATACCCATCTCACTTTCTCTCTCTTTTTCTCTTTCCTTTAATTTTTTTCTTTGAATAATTCACTTGCAGCAGGGGAGAGTGGAAGTGCGTTTATTTTGAGTGTGTTTGCGCTTTAAACAGAATGCTTAATGATTGCCGATGGGAGAGAGACTGCATTAATCCCATTTATGTTGAGACCTTTTAGATGTACTGCCACCCGTGGCAGACAGGCAGGGCCCAGGCGATGTGTGTGTGTGTGTGTGTGTGTGTGTATGGGGCAGGGGGGGATTCACCACATGCACACAAATGATCCCCCATCACATCTGTGGGAAGAACCCCATATCACTCTGTCTGACTGTGTGTGTGTGTGTGTGTGTGTGTGTTTGAGAGAGAGATAGAGGACCAAAATGGCAGCGCTGTGCATATACCTACACCCTGGATGAAGGAAAGGCCTTTGGGGCATCCCTCCACTCACATGCAGTTGATTTGAAAAAGCTCCTCACATTCAAAAGTATATGTATTTCCTACTATTTCTGCATTTCCACAAATTTGGATACAGCTTTGAAAATGCTGGCATTTATACACTTTTTGAAGGAGGCACATATTGAATATAAGAGCGTGTATTTGAAATGTGTTTCTCAATGCTAATGCTTTAGGCATGGGCTAAAGAGGGAAGTCGAAGATGGCTCCAAAGCACTGGCAATACTGACAAAAATTACATTCATGAATTTTTGTTTCAACAACAATTTGGTTTTGAAGATTGTAAATATAAAATGTATACATCTTTATACTGTCATCAATTGTTAACCTTTAGCTTATAACTACTTGTGCAATGAAGTACTATCGCTGACTTAATTACATTGCACTGCAAAACACCTGCGTGGTTCGAACATAACAGTTTCCAAGGAAATGATCCATGGATACAGGAATACAGGAGTTTTAAAAAATTTAAATTAAACCATTCAATGCAAATGAAAATGTGAGGGCAAAAACAGACAAACAAACAAACAAAACTACTCCTTAGAAGCCCAAGCTATCTGGTTTTGAGAATGAATGTAGAGAAGTATGGCTGTTGTTCATAAACATGCACTTTTGAAGCCCCCTGGAAGAATCACTTAGTTCATCTACAGTATATACCTCATTTATAGGCACAGCTAACGGCCTTGCTCCTTTGTATATTCCACATATTCACCTTGACAGTTACGCACAAGGCCATATTCATAGTTTAATCTCATCCATTAATCCTCCTCCGCCTGCTGTAGCACGTCACAGAAACACTATTTCACAGCTCTGCAAGGCTTGCTCACCAGCAGTGCAATAGCGCAAAATGTCCCTCCCTGGCAGAAGCTCTTTGAATTTACTCAATATTTAGGCTCATTCAATGTTTGCCTTCCGGTATTGCTAGATGAATTTATGAGCATACTGTATAGCACATTCCTCTGCAGGTCAGCATATGGCAGGGACATAATTTAGATTTAGTTAAGATTCAAAAAAGAAAAGAAAGAAAGAAATAAATAAAGATGGGAAAAGAAAA